>OX465104.1:2975800-3333300 GCA_949987565.1 Luidia sarsii | reverse complement strand
AAAATAAATATTGTTGCATTTTGATCTTTGAAGTCACTAAGTCTAAGAAAGATTTGTGTTTCTACACTTTTATTGTTATTCATTCGTTAATTTGCAAGTGCATTAGCGTACACGGTATAGCCAGATGGCGTAAAACACGACAATGCCGCTTTAAAGCCCCTACACAACATCAAAGAATAGCATCAAACAATAGCATCCACACGTCCTCCATTGTGGCTCCTTACAAGAGTGGGATTTCACTCCACTCTGAGCGGTTTTCACATCTTTTCACAGTGTTTTTCAATCTTTTTGAGCGGTTTTGGCTTTTGAGAGCGATTTTCACTCCTTGAGAGAGTGAATTATTCACTCTTTTGCATTCAGAGAGTAGGTTCTACTGTTTTAACTCCAATGATCAACCACATTGCTAGCTGGACCCACTCAGTGCATGAATCCGTTCAAATAGCGTCAGCAAATCGGTTCAACTTGACCGATTTTTTTGTTCTTTTTACTGATCTCTGGATTCCGATTCACGCTGGTCTGAATTCTAATTAAGCCACGAAGCGTCATGTCACGCTTTATTTGCTATTAGTCCGATCCCAATCGCGGCCGAGGCACGAAGAGACTTGTGATAGGATGCTCACGTCGTTATTGTCACGGAAAGAAATGACGACGATGCACATTTACAATAAAGAACAACATCGACTGGAGAACCGTGACTTTGTTTATTTTGAGGACGAGCGGTCAGGATTGTTGAAATGTACGAGTGTATGGCCGTTTACGAAATTAGTGAAGGCTTAGGTTCGGGTAATTACATTTTGGTAATTTTAGTCAGTAAGCAGTTTGCAACATTTTTGTATATCAGCTTAGGTTCGGGCTTAGGCTTCGGTCATAATTTCTCTTATAGGGCCTACTCGTTATAATGCCACAGTCATCTAGAAACAAGCGTTTGGTCTCAGTTTCTTGGTGAATGGCCTACTTTGTATACTTAACATGCCTTCAACAAACCTTCAAATTTCGGCGACAAACCACAACCTGGAATTTCAGGCTTTTGTCAGACGGACGACGGAGCCTGGTCCACGGATTCGTAAACGGGCTATGTTTCGTGGGTGGAATTCAGGCAGTGGATTTGAGGGCATTTGAATGGCGACTTTGTGACACAAAAATGGCATTAATTCAGCACATTATTGAAATTATAAATCCTATTTTGGGGACCACTATTATGGGGCCTACCTTAGGCCAATACATCACCCAGAAATTGGCGCCATGATCAGATTGGTACTTTGACCCTCAGCGATTGCATCTGGTAAAATAGAAATGAGTCCAAGTTCGTTCCAATTTCAAAGTTTGTAGATATTACTGAAAATGAAGTCACAAAATATGTGACCCGGCACATCATAATGAGGAATAACCCCCACTTTTGAGATTTTCTAATGATATGAAAGAGTGTCCTATTAGCTTTCAAATGATATCAATTGTTTTCCAATACATTAATTTTCCGGGGGAAAAAAATAAAAAAATAAATTGATTTGTAATCGAATTGAGAAGATACTTTGACTTTAGGCGTTGTTTACTTGAAAAGTGTTTTGGTGGGATATTCCTCATGTCGCTGTGCCGGGTCAAATATGCTCTCTCTTAAGGCCGCCGCACACGAGAGCTATCTGCTGAGCAAACATTCTCTCGAGATGGTTAGCTCAGCACGTAGCTCTCGTGTGCGCTGAACTTTTGGTGAGATTTCTGCCTCAAGAGGCCGTGAGACCAATATCTATCCTGCTTGATTCTGTTCACCTCTCGTGGATGAAAACTCATCGTGTGCGGCGACTTGAGCTACGTGCTGAGCACAAAAATCTATTTTTGGAAGCCATCACGTGAACAGAGCGTGCGCTTTCATTGGCCAGTTGTGATTTTTGTGCTCAGCACGTAGCTCAAGTCGCCGCACAAGATGAGTTTTCACGGCCTCTTGAGGCAGAAATCTCACCAAAAGTTCAGCGCACACGGTGAGCTACGTGCTGAGCTAACGACCTCGAGAGAATTTTTGCTCAGCAGATAGCTCTCGTGTGCGGCGGCCTTTATGGTGAAAGCTTTGACTCACTCTCTCTCTCGTAATGAAATCCTTTGTTGATCCAATCTTTGAAGATGTTAGTCCCATTTAAACACTCTATCGCGTCGTTTTCGTAAAAGGCATTTCATTACAGGACCTTTTGAATAATTCCTCCATGATTGCCCAATTTACATTCTTATCTTTCCTTTGTTATGATCTCTTCCTTGATTTATCGTTTTCAATCATTCAATTCTGCAGCAATGTCAAATCACTTTCGGGCAACGTGGAAATAAATATTGAGTTGACATTGAAATTGAACATTATTACTGACGTTTTGATTTGTTTTTGTTTTTACGACAGGGTCTGCCAAGTCACCTTGTCGGTAAGTACGGTTTCTCGTTTCATTACAGCGTCATTTTTTTCCCCTTAGGCCTCTTGTCAAAAAGATCATCGGTTGGGTATCAAATGATTTCACCCGTCCGATGTCGTTTCCACCGGATAGCCATCGTGAATTTGTCACCCCAGAGTCCAGTACAATCGGCTTTCTACCGTGGGGGATTTTATCGGTCGGATGAATTCAACCGGCACCCAACCGATGATCTTTTTGACAAGAGACCTTACTCTCTAAATGCAAAATAGTGAATAATCCACTGGCACAAAGAGTGAAATTTCCTCAAGCAAAGCAAAAATCGCTCAAAAAGAATGAAAACCACTGTGAGGTGTGGAAACCGCTAAGAATGAAGTCAAACACCACTGTATATAGGAGCCATATGGAGGACAACTCCTTTTCGAGTGGTCCTCCATATGGCTCCTTACAAGAGTGGGATTTCACTCCACTCTGAGCGGTTTTCACATCTTTTCACAGAGTTTTTCAATCTTTTTGAGCGGTTTTGGCTTTTGAGGGCGATTTTCACTCCTCGAGAGAGTGAATTAGTCACTCTTTTTGCATTTAGAGAGATACTTTCTGAAGAAGGTCGCCCACGTTGGGGAAACAGCGGCGTTTTGTCGGTCATTACCAAGAACTGGTAACATATTTCACTGCCGATTTTCCCCGAAAAATTGGGTTGTGTAAAAGTTACTCTTGAGTGAAGATATTTGAGTGAAGATTTCTCGAGAAGTACATCATCACAGACTGTAAGATATCAACATGAGGATTCTATCATGACCATCTACAAACTGTGTAAATTGGAAGAAAATATGTGGACATCGACGTTTTCCGATCTTCCCAATGTTGTATTGGGCATTTTAAGCTTTGCCCTACCCGATGTGCACTCTAAGTGCTTGATCTTTATAATATTGCTTTGCTGGACTACCCACCCAATAAACAGGGTGACATTTGAACACTCGACTCCCACCATTTAGGGCCGAAATCGTATAGGTAAAGGCCACGTCACACTACCGGCAATATTTGCAAGGAACCCACGATAAGTAATCCACTGAAATTCACGGAGCAACAGCACTTTTAGTAAAGGGGATTTTTTTGTTATTCCCAAGAAAGTAATCCCGTAATGTTGAAAGTCAATGTATTGTCCGCCCCACCCCTCGGAGATTGCCTGCAAATTGCACCCGTGTCACACAACCCTTAAGCTTCTTTGGAGCAGAGAAGTGCGTCAATGGATTGAGGTACATGACACTGAGACGCAATTACCATCTCACGACCGTCACTGCATGCCGACGATAATACCTTCATTTCCTCCAAGGCCGTGCCTCCGATGATTGGTACGACAATGCCGCGCGGTTAATAATTGCCCAAACGAAAACATTAATTTTTGTTCGTCACTGGTTACTTTATTGTGTTACGTGTAATCCACCAATGTTGCATGCAAGCGGTGATCTTCGACGACCAAATTGCGAAATGAAAAAAAATATTCCCTCATCTCCCTCCTCTCCCTCCTCACCATCCTCACCCTCCTCACCATCCTCACCCTCCTCCCCTTCCTCACCATCCTCACTCTCCTCTCTCTACTCTCCCTCCTCACCCTCCTCACCCTCCTCTCCCTCCTCTCCATCCTCACCCTCCTCACCCTCCTCTCCCTGCTCTCCCTCCTCTCCCTCCTCTCTCTCCTCTCCCTCCTCTCTACTCTATACTCTCCCTCCTCTCCCTCCTCTCCCTCCTCTCCCTCCTCTCCCTCTCTCTCCCTCTCTCTCCTCTCTCTCCTCTCCCTCCTCTCTCTCCTCTTCCTCCTCTTCCTCTTCTCCCTCCCCTCCCTCCTCTCCCTCCTCACCCTCCCCTCCATCCCCACCATCCCCTCCCTCCTCTCCCTCCTCTCCCTCCTCTCCCTCCTCTCCCTCCTCTTCCTCCCCCCTCCTCTCCCTCCTCACCCTCCTCATCATCCTCACCCTCCTCTCTCTCCTCGTCCTCCTCGCTCTCCTCTCCCTCCCCACCCACATCACCCTCATCATCCCCTCCTCCCCTCATCCTCCCCATCCTCTTCACCCCCCTTGGTTTTCCGTTACTTCTTCAACCCAATGCGCGCAACACTGTAAGATAAGACATGAGACTCCCATGCACTAATACAAGCATCGTTAAGTCAAAAACAATGCCAGCAGAAGAAAGGGTCTTGATGACTCCTTGGTGGCCTAGTAAAAATGTTGACGTGGATAGATAAAAAAAAAATCGAAGCGAAGGACGAGAAGTGGGTCTGCTCGAGTTCCAATTAGCGGCGTTAATTAGCTTCAAGTTCGCTGCAGCTACGGGCACGGCGACTGAGGGCCTACGGGCAGCTAGTACGTATAATATTAGCACTGGGAATTGTATGGTCCTAGCTACGTACGTACGAAAGCTTTCGTCTTTTTTTCTTCATTACCTCTCGATCGATACGGGAAAAAAATCGACTGGAATATCGAGGGCCTCGGGGACAAAGTAAAAGGCATGACAATATTTGGGAGCGGCCCTACGGAGCTGTTTCAACCGACGCTTGCCCCGTTGCCTGGCAACCGAACAACGGGAGCTTACGCAGGGTCGAAATGTTGACACGAGACGACACCGCTGGCAACGGCAAAGCTGTCGAGGCTGTGTTGACGTGACTCTTTCGGCCCTCGCTGCGCGAAAAAAAATGTAAACATCGAAACAAAAATTTGTAGCTCTATAAATTATGCAAATTCTTTATCGGTGAAGAATTCGATAGATTAGGCCTATGATTATGATCTGATTTTACCCAGAACAATTCAAACCCTTTCCTGGTTTTTCATCAAATCTTGCTGCATAGTGCATGATTTATAATTATTCGTCCAAAGGTTTATGAGACATTTCGATACATTGCTATTGAAAACGATCTCCGGAAAAGAAATTTACGAAGTTGTAAATTATATATTTTTGCAAGAATGGAAAGGGTTTTTTTTGCTCCTGAAACTAATCACAAGCGAGATAGATATTTTTTTGGCAAATAGGATGAGACATAAAATAATGGTATCATTTTCATTTTTTTTTCATGTCAGCCTCCGAGATTCTTTTGGAAATAATCTAAACGTCATTCTGATTGAATTAGACTAACTTCTTCTTCTTCTTTTCAAACAGAGCCAACGAAGTGATTTCGTTGCTTTTATTGCAAAGCAGAAAATCGTCATTTGTTTCCCTTTACCTATTATATTTTGGCTAAGGCTACGAAATACACACGAGTCTATGGGGATCGTTATCAAGCGGCTGCAGCCAATTCTCATAGATTTGCGAGTTATTTCCAGCCGCAGCCAGTGTGATTTCGGACAAGCCCCGAGCCTCACCTTTTGCCAACCAATGGCGGCGCTGTTTCGTTTTATTGAAATAAAAATGATTCAAAAATTCGAAATCATAAAATTATAATTAAGTTTCAATTCAAAATAATCAATAAAAATATATAATAGTGAATCAATTGATATAAACTTATTTACAAAATTATGAAAAAATAGTAATTTTAGAAGTAATATTTCTTTGAGAAATAGATATTCTTCGATCGAGCCTAAAATGTAAATTATGAGTCCTGTCGTCTGCACACTAACCACAAAGTAAACATTCGACTTTTATCTGACTTTGAGAGACTTTGTCATTAGTTTGGGCATTGTAATGCTTCCAAATCAAGCACCAGCGTTAGAAGTCGAAGGTATGACGTCTGGCTTGTCGAAAGGTGGAGTGTATCTGATAATAAAATGATGAAGACAGAAATTTGTGTGAGTAATGCGAGTGTGAGTGTGACTGTTAAATTTGGCTACCGGTAGTCCGAGTAACTTGGACCCGACAGGTCACCCTTTTTTCTATAGAAATGTGGATGCTTGGTTTATTGACATAGTCCGAGTAACTTTGACCTTACACTTACAATTGGCCTTTTTTTTTTTAATTGAGGGGGTCGGGCAATAATACTATCGTCTGACCTCCTCAACATTTTTCTAAAAAGGGCGATTGTATTTTTAAGGTCCGAGTTACTCGGACTAGTTTAGACACTGGATTAAGAAACTGAGTATTTTGGGTGTTTTTCCTGCTCAGGTGCGGCAACATTGGACGGCTGTTACTTAGTGGATAAAACTGCTCGAGTCTTCACCGTGTCTCCCGGTGGCTATGACCCGGAATCACTGGACCATGAGACCTGCATTGAAGCGTGTGGTTACCGCCAGTACAGCTTTGCAGCACTGCATGTAAGGCACCCTTTAGGGTTTCATGTCAACTCAGTCCCTAACCAACTCGGTCCCAGTCAACTCAGTCCCTAACCAACTCGGTCCCAGTCAACTCGGTCCCAGTCAACTCGGTCCCTAACCAACTCGGTCCCAGTCAACTCGGTCCCAGTCAACTCGGTCCCTAACCAACTCGGTCCCAGTCAACTCAGTCCCTGCCTAACCAACTCGGTCCCAGTCAACTCGGTCCCTAACCAACTCGGTCCCAGTCAACTCGGTCCGTAACCAACTCGGTCCCTGTCAACTCAGTCCGTAACCAACTTGGTCCCTGTCAACTCAGTCCCTAACCAACTCGGTCCCAGTCAATGCAGTCCCTAACCAACTCGGTCCCAGTCAACTCAGTCCGTAACCAACTCGGTCCCAGTCAACTCGGTCCCTAACCAACTCGGTCCCAGTCAACTCAGTCCGTAATCAACATGGTCCAAGTCAACTCGGTCCGTAATCAACTCGGTCCCAGTCAACTCAGTCCCTAACCAACTCGGTCCCAGTCAACTCAGTCCCTAACCAACTCGGTCCCAGTCAACTCAGTCCGTAATCAACTCGGTCCCAGTCAACTCAGTCCCTAACCAACTCGGTCCCAGTCAACTCGGTCCGTAATCAACTCGGTCCCTGTCAACTCAGTCCGTAACCAACTCGGTCCCAGTCAACTCAGTCCCTAACCAACTTGGTCCCAGTCAACTCAGTCCCTAACCAACTTGGTCCTAGTCAACTCAGTCTGAACCAACTCGGTCCCAGTCAACTCAGTCCCTAACCAACTCGGTCCCAGTCAACTCGGTCCGTAATCAACATGGTCCCAGTCAACTCGGTCCGTTATCAACTCGGTCCCAGTCAACTCAGTCCGTAACCAACTCGGTCCCAGTCAACTCAGTCCCTAACCAACTCGGTCCCAGTCAACGCAGTCCCTAACCAACTCGGTCCCAGTCAACTCGGTCCGTAACCAACTCGGTCCCAGTCAGCTCAGTCCGTAACCAACTCGGTCCCAGTCAATTCGGTACATAACCAACTCGGTCCCAGTCAACTCGGTCCATAACCAACTCGGTCCCAGTCAACTCAGTCCCTAACCAACTCGGTCCCAGTCAACTCGGTCCATAACCAACTCGGTCCCAGTCAACTCAGTCCGTAACCAACTCGGTCCCAGTCAACTCAGTCCCTAACCAACTCGGTCCCAGTCAACTCAGTCCCTAACCAACTCGGTCCCAGTCAACTCAGTCCCTAACCAACTCGGTCCCAGTCAACTCAGTCCATAACCAACTTGGTCCCAGTCAACTCAGTCCCTAACCAACTTGGTCCCAGTCAACTCAGTCCCTAACCAACTTGGTCCTAGTCAACTCAGTCTGAACCAACTCGGTCCCAGTCAACTCAGTCCCTAACCAACTCGGTCCCAGTCAACTCGGTCCGTAATCAACATGGTCCCAGTCAACTCGGTCCGTTATCAACTCGGTCCCAGTCAACTCAGTCCGTAACCAACTCGGTCCCAGTCAACTCAGTCCCTAACCAACTCGGTCCCAGTCAACGCAGTCCCTAACCAACTCGGTCCCAGTCAACTCGGTCCGTAACCAACTCGGTCCCAGTCAGCTCAGTCCGTAACCAACTCGGTCCCAGTCAATTCGGTACATAACCAACTCGGTCCCAGTCAACTCAGTCCCTTACCAACTTGGTCCCAGTCAACTCGGTCCCTAACCAACTCGGTCCCAGTCAACTCAGTCCCTAACCAACTCGGTCCCAGTCAACTCAGTCCCTAACCAACTTGGTCCCAGTCAACTCAGTCCCTAACCATCTCGGTCCCAGTCAACTCGGTCCCTAACCAACTTGGTCCCAGTCAACTCAGTCCCTAACCAACTTGGTCCCAGTCAACTCAGTCCCTAACCAACTTGGTCCCAGTCAACTCAGTCCCTAACCAACTTGGTCCCAGTCAACTCGTGAACTCGGTCCACAACCAACTCGGTCCCAGTCAACTCAGTCCCAGTCAACTCAGTCCCTAACCAATAAGTAAGGGAGAGGAAAAAGGGGGAAGGATGAGGAGGAAGAGGAGAATGATGAGGAGGAGGTGGAAGAGGAGAAGAAAGAGGAGGAGGGGGGAAAGGATGAAGAGTAAGGGAGAGGTGCAAAATCAGGAAATTTGATTGAACCTGATGTTAAATCGCACAAGGTTTGCATAAATTGGTTCCATAGATTTTATTCTATTCCTCTCTTTGACGTCAAACAGGCTGGTAAGTTCTGCCTGTGCTCGGATTTGAACCACGACGCGGGGGCCAAACAGCCGGACGAGAGCAACTGCAACAGCACGTGCACGGGCGACGACGCCGCAGACTGCGGGCAGGAGGGCTACGACCTCGTCTACCTGCTGTCCGGCACGCAGGCGGCCATCCAGCTGGACCCCAGCGTGGTGTTCGTGCTGGGCTCGGCGGCGACCGTGTCCACGCTGAGCACCGCCGGCACCGATCTCCGGTACTCCTACGACTTTGGGGACGGCACGGCGCCGTCGGAAACCGCCAGCCACCAGTACAACGCCGCCGGGGACTACATCTTGTCTGTGACCGTCAAGAACGACAAATTTGTGAGTTGTGTCCGGAGACGACCTCGTTAATAGTCTTAGCTTGCCATGCCTTTTACATTTTGCAGCAACTTTGCAACAGATCCTTCAATTGATTCTGTGTAATCGGAATAGCCCTTTTTTTATGTTTAAAATTATCTTTATTTTCTATATGCGTTACACGTCCAGCTCCATGTATCTATGATTCAATTGATCATGTTGTCTTTTCATGGTTTTTTATATCGTCGTGATGTTAAGTATTGTCTATTATGACAAAATTTCTTATTTTTTATTGCCTTTTTTATAATTGTGTATTCATCCCTATTGTAGTTATGATATTGTTTTACTTACTGTACATTTTACTGCAATTTGATTGTAAAATAATTAAATCGGTCAATCTATCAATCAATCAATTATAGCCTAAAGATCTAAAAATTTAGAGGGCCTGATGTTTCAATCCTAGCAGGACCTTTCTCAAAGGCTGAAAGGTCCTGCTAGGATCGAAACGTCAGGCCCACTAAATTTTTAGATTTGCATTTTGGTAATTTTAGTCAATAAGCAGTTTGCAAATTTTTTGTATATCACTAATAGCCTTAAGAGATGAACTGTTCAAAAGTTCCCAGTCATTTTGTTTTCCTTTATCTCTTTAGATTTTTTGAAACCAAAACGAGAATGGCAAAGAAAACTTTGACTGGACCTGGATTTGATGCCAAGGGAGGCCACAATGTAAGGGCTGGATAGCTCAGATAGGAAGAGTACTGGTACCCAAAACCAGAGGTCTTGGGTTCAAATCCCGGTCCAGTCAAAGTTTTTTTGCCATTTTTTCAATTTGTGCAGAAGTTCCTTGTCAGTTTTGTTTTATCATTTTGTTTGTCTTGATGTGAATTTGAAAAGCTGCATCCACTTTGTGTGATCCCTGTGCTGTTGTAGCCTGGTTTACAACAATTGGTTGTTTTGCATCTGAATGAAAGTGGAGGGGGCGTCATCCCTGGAGATATACGGCAGTTAATGGTTGCATTGCTTCTGACTGGCAACAACACCCAGGAAAAGACTAGTTGACTATCAGGGAAGACCACCATCTAAGGACTGGATAGCTCAGATGCGAAGAGCGCTGGTACCCAAAACCAGAGGTCTTGAGTTCAAATCCTGGTCCAGTCAAAGTTTTCTTTCAATTTGTTTGAGAGTCCCCAGTCAGTTGTTCATGAATTTGTTTGACTTGTTTGTGCAAAAATGTTAGAAAATGTACAGCACTCAATGTCCTAATCCTTGTGGGACCTTTTTCCCGAGGACAGACTAAAAAATGAACCAAGAAAAGCAAAATTCAGAAGCCGTGGAGCTGTCACAAGATGTGGATGACAGAAGATGGGCAATGGGAGGAAGGCTGATGATGGGGTGGGAGGGGAGGGGAGGGGACTCAGGATGACCCGCTTTCTCGTTGTCGTTTGCTCAGGCTGACTTTGATGCCCTCAAGGTTCGCGTGGATTCCAACGTCATATCCGGCGTCACACTGACCTGCCCGCCCTCCGCCGGGGTGTCTCAAGAATTCGAATGCTCCATCGAGGTCCTCGGCGGCAAGGGCCTGGAGGTCAGCCTGACCTTTGACACGGGGGCAGCTGCCGTCACCCTGTCCGGGCTGCAGTTAGGAGGTACGTAGGGCGTCCTTTTTCGCAGCGCATCCCGGGGCCTTTGCCAAGCCAAGGGGCGGACTCTGTAGCTTTTTGGGAACGACTTCGGTTCCCTCGGCGGTGCAAAAAGTGCAGCGTCCGGTCGATCGACTGGAGATGAATCGAGACGTGACGGTATCAATGGCGGAGTGACGACAGCGATGAGGAGGATTGGAAAGATGGCGAGAATGAGTAGGATGGCGAGAATGAGTAGGATGGGGAGAATGAAGGGGCGGGGGGGGGGGGCTTAAGTGGAGGAGATAGAGGGGAAATGGAGAAGAGAAGGACGAGGTGGAGGAGGAGGAAGAGAGGGAAGAAGAGGAGGAGGATGAGGAGTAGGAGGAGGAAGAGGAGGAGGAGGAATAAGAAAAGATGGAGGAGGAGGAAGAAGAGTAGGAGAAGGAGGGAGAGGAGGAGGAGGAAGAAGAGTAGGAGAAGGAGGGAGAGAAGGAGGAGGAAGAAGAGTAGGAGAAGGAGGGAGAGGAGGAGGAGGAAGAAGAGTAGGAGAAAGAGGGAGAGGAGGAGGAGGAAGAAGAGAAGGAGGAGGGAGAGGAGGAGAAGGAAGAAGAGAAGGAGGTTTTGAGGAGGAAGAGGAGGGGGAAGAAGAGTAGGAGAAGGAGGGAGAGGAGGAGGAGGAAGAAGAGTAGGAGAAGGAGGGAGAGGAGGAGGAGGAAGAAGAGTAGGAGAAGGAGGGAGAGGAGGGGGAGGAAGAAGAGAAGGAGGTTTATGAGGAGAAGGAGAGGAGGAGGAAGATTAGGAGGATGAGGATGTTAAGGGTGATAATAATGAAAGTTAGGAGGAATGCTGAGTATAAAAGTTTGCTATGATTGATGGTGATAAAAGTGGTGATGGTCGTGACAGTGATAAACGTTGTTATCAATACTAACTGTAACACGTTCTTTTAAGTTAAGATCTTTAATTATCATGCATGTAATGAAACAAAAGGGCTGGTAAGCATACACCTCTTGAAATAACCAAAGAAAGAAAAACAATGATGAATAACCATGGAAACAATAGTAAACACCAGCACCACTCAATACAAACCTATAGTCCCAAAATGTGTCAAGCGCCTTCCAGAAAAAAAAATATTCAAATGAGAAAATCACCAACCCTTCAATACGCACACCAGGAAGGTGATATCATAGTGATAACTTATCGATTATGGGGATATACAATGACTAGTATTGAAACTCATATTCATACATGTGCCACTGAACAGCACTATATTTTACCAATATACAACATGTGCAATAATCGAAAACCAAACTTCCTAAATGCCAGTCTTATGTAACAAAGAATTTTTAGACCATAATAATGCCACCATTCATTTCTAAAAAAAAAAAAGTGTGTTGTTTTCTTATCTTCGCCGCCAGACGCCCAAGCCATATCCATCGGGTTCGTCACCCAAGACCCTGCCGCTACTGCCCTGCCCAGCGACGACATCCACATCTACGGCGATCCGGTCTTCTGGGTGTTCCCCGCGGCGGAAACCCCGACTCCCTTCAGTCTGTCCACCATCGAGGCCTTCATCACAGATGCAGGGGACGGCACCCTCACTGTCCTGGTGAGGGGAAACTCCACCGCGCAAAGATGCAGACATGAAACAGGAAAATCCCTTGAGAAATTTACGCGTGAAATGTCATATTATTACTTTGCTTGATTTCTAATACTCCGGAACTTCGCGAACATTTAGTTAGAGACTTGGAAATAAGATAGACAAAATCTCATTTTGATAAAAAATTTCAGCCCCCGACTGCATTATCAGTATGATAATGCAGACGTCATCTGTCGGAAATGTTACAATGGTGCGGCTTATACTCCTGGCTTACTATAGTAAGTTTTTTAGGAGTTGACTTCTGAATGCCTTTACGCCCCAGTGCTTTCATCAGGTGTGTAAACACCCGATGAGAGGTAGAATCCAGCAGTCTCCTGACGAACGGGTAGATAGAGTACACACTACCCGAAACGTTGACTTCTTGAAAGAGAAGTGCTACGTACATGGTGTCACCGCAAAAACCTTCCACTTATCAGAAGGCCTCGTGTCGCACGTGCGCAGGTTTACAAGCCCGTCTGCCTGGCGCCCAGCGACGTCTTCTGCCCGACCAGCAACCTGTGTGTGGACAGCGCACTGTGCAACTACGACTACACCGTGCTGACCCATCCCGCCCTGCACGACCTTTGCACCGCCATGGACGCCTTCTGCCTGTCCGAGGCCCGCTGCTTCGACACTCTGGACATCCACAACTGCCCGGCCAGACTGGACCGCTTCCAGACGGACGTCCTTGACCAGCCGAGAGCGGAATACACCATTGTGGAGGTAAGCTCAGAATGGACTTGTACACACCGTGCTATAGAGCAGGACAGATCATCACCAAAATAGAATCATCACGAGCCAGGGAGAATACCAAAATTTTGTCCTAAAAAATTCAGAGCAATACATTGTTCAAAAGTTCCCAGCTGTTTTTTTTCGTCGATTGGTTTGACTTGACTTGAAAAAAAAAAAAAGCTACATCCACTTTGTGTGATTCCAAAGCTTACAGATTTACAACACTTGATTGTTTGCATCCGAATGAAAGAGAGGGTGTGATCCCTGGAGCCTGATAAAAAAAATATTTCAGGCAGCTCGGGCGGGATTCGAACCCGCGACTCCCGATTTTCCAGTATGGACGTCTTAAACACTAGACCACCGAGTTGGTCAAGGTTGTGTGGTGGAATTGAATAATGTATAGCGGTGTGTACCGCGTTGCATCGTAGATAATTATAACATGATGTTGTTGTTTTGGGGGGTGTTTTTTAATGAGGTTTTTCGAATCCTGCCCGAGCTGCCTGAAATATTTTTTGACCAGGCACCGGGCAAAGCACTGAGCACTCAGTGTTTATTACGTCGAGTAAGGGCAAAACCTCATTGAATTACATCCTCCTCGATGCAAAAACATCATAAAGTGATATAACAAAATGTTGCAAACTGCTTACTGACTAAAATGACCAAAATGCAAATTTAGTGGGCCTGACGTTTCGATCCTAGCAGGACCTTTCTCAAAGGCAGAGTGACAAGGACAACACAGATACATGTACACGAAGGAAGGGGGAAGAGAGTGAATAGGACACGGATGAGAAACAAAGGACAAAGAGTAAAGCTGGTAGGGTGAGATCAAAGGGATCGGGCAAGGAGTAGGGTAGGGATTAGTGAGAAGAGGGGGAAAGATCAAAGAGAAGGGCAAGAAGTAGGGTAGGGATTAGTGAGAAGAGGGGGAAAGATCAAAGAGAGAAGTGTGAAGAAGTGAACACAAAAGAAGGATTATCAGAAAGCGGCATGGTGTTAAGTCATTACCCTCCTGGATGTTGAGACCATGTGGTTGAATAGTCCGAAGACGCTTCATCCACTTTTTCTCACGGCTTAGATGGACAGCATTACTACGGTGACCAAGGGATTCTATGCCCAGTACACTCATATCTGATAAAAGAAACATCATGTTATATCTACTACTGAGCAAGTGCTGTTCAGCAGCTCTATGTGGATGACTGAGGTCTGATTTCCGACCCTACTATGTGCAGGAGATACCTCTCACCGGCCTCTCGGCCGGCTACCTACACCACGAGCTGGCGGCCCCGATCGAGCTGGCCATCGGCAGCGTGCTCGGCGTCAAGGTAACGGCGGCCGGGGCCAAGGTGGCCTACGAGGCCGCCGAGGCCGGCAGCCCCGTGGAGTTCCAGTACGCCGGCACGGGGTACGTCGCTGGCCAGAGCCTCCCACCGGCCGACCTGGACTCCGCCCACCAGATCCGCCACCACCTACGGGCCTCGAGTGCCATGCCGGCCACCATCGGTGGCCTGACACATGCCTTCCACGCCACCGGCTACTACGACATTTCGGCCACCGTCTCCAGTCCGTTGGCCCCTGATGTGACCGAGGCGACCCAGATTCGAGTGGAAGAACTGGTTGTAGGTAGGTTTTTTTTTTTGTTTTTTTTTTTATGAAAGATCGCCAAACACAAGACCTTATAAGGCCACTCGAGATGATGGCTACAGGAAAAAAATAGAAGAGGAATAGGCAGATAAAGAAAAAATGAGACTTAAGGCTTTGCATGGTGGGTGAATCAATATAGGAAGGTTTGCGGTGAACACCATGGTGTTCACCGCAAACCTTCCTATACAGATAAAGAAAGTAAACAGAGTCAAAGGGAACGAAGAAGTGCCCAAAGGGGACGAAGGTATCTATTCACGTTCCTCTTGAACAGATCCAGTTTGTGCGAAGATGGAAAACAGGATGTAGGTAGAGAGTTCCAAAGCGTAGCAGTACGGGGGAAGAAGCTATCGGAATATTTCACTGTACTGCACTTCGGAACAGAAACAGAAAAGGGGTGCGAGGTTGACCGGATACATGGTTCCACTCAGAAAACCTTTGATAATTACAAGATGTTACTTCCCTAACCCCAGACAGTCACATTTTTCAGACCATTTTGGGCTCGAGTGAAGATACTTTGCTTGATCAATTGATTGATAGTTAAGACTTGGTTTGCATGGTGGAAATACTAAGTGGAAGGTTTGCGGTGACACCATGTAGCATTTCTCTGTCACCGGGCTTAAATACACTGATAATAGTTGGAATCCAGCAGTCTTCTGACGATGGGCAGAGTACATGCTACCCGAAACGTTGAGTTACCGGCTCTTATCAGAGCCACACTTCTTGAAAATGAAGAGATGCATGGTGTCACCACAAACCTTCCACTTGATTGATAATGTATGAGCAGTATTTAGTAATGATTTGTACAAAAGCTTTATATCATTTATAAGATCCAATACTAATCGCACAATAACCATTTTCTCTATTTTATCATTCTATTGATTCCTGTGACAGGATCTTTACCATCCTCTGTATCTAACCTATTTCCACCTTTTACTCTATCTTTCTTTTTTTGGAGTAACACAAATCTGTCATTCATTAACCACTTTGTGCCGAGACCTCTAAATCTGGGCACCAGTATCGTCCAAGTTACATATATATAAACCAAGATTCTTTACAGCCTACCACAAACCATGATAAAATCCACACAGACGTCTGATTGTGCTTGTACATAGAGTGTATTTCTTTCACAGTTATTCATTGTTCCCGATTGTTTGACAAGTTTTTAACATTTTTGAAATTTTTCAAAATCCTCCGCCTGGTGCTCTCCTGGCGCTAAAAAGTAGGCGTGGTGCAAAGTGGCCATAATTATTGTCATAGCCCTGGCCTAGCTATAGTCATGGCCTTTAAAGTCCTATCCATAGTCCTAGCCACAGCTATAACCATAGCCATAGCTATAGTCATGGCCTTAGGGCCTTTTCCAAAACCCGGCTTAGGCTTCGGCTCTGGCTTCGTCTCTGTTATCCAAGAGCTGAAGACACAGGTTGGAGTTCTTTGCTGCAGTTAAAGCTTTGGATTCTTTTTCAAAATGCAGTGTAACATTAAAAAACAAAGCCAAAGGCCACCCGTTTTCATACCTTGTACTTGAAAATGGACGAAACAAAGAAAGACAAAGCCGGAGCCTGAACCTAAGCCGGGTTTTTTGAAAAGGGCCTAGTCCTATCCATAGTCCTAGCCACAGCTATAGCTATACCCATATATAGCTATAGTCATGGCCTTAGTCCTATCCATAGTCCAAGCCACAGCTATAACCATAGCCATATAGCTATAGTCATGGCATTAATAGTCCTATCCATAGTCCTAACCACAGCTATAGCCATAGCTATAGTCATTGCCTTTATAGTCCTATCCATAGTCCTAGCTATAGCTGCGACTATAGCTATATATAGTCATAGCCGCAGCCCTACCCTTGGTGACGGCCCTCCTCTCTCCCTCTCTGTGGTTTGTCCCCGGGACCGCAGATCCGACGATTGAGCTGGAGACGGACGTTCTGCGGACCGGAGAGACGGTGACGGCCTACGCAAGGATCGCCGGCGGCGTGTTTGTCAACTACACCTGGGACTGGGGGGACGGCAACTCGGACACCACCGTGCGCCAAGGTGAGCAGGGAGGGAGCCTGGCCGGCTCTCGGCTGAGCATAGATCTCCCCCTTTGCACGTCAGATGCCTCACCGTTTCCTCCTTAGTTATTCAAGCCCCTGGCCTCGAAATGTTCAGTCAGGGGGTAATGAATGGTGCCTGGGCTTGACAATAGGGAAAGATCACTGACATCCATAGCCCGAGATATGGACCTAGCCCTAGCTACAGACCTAGCTACAGCCATAGCCCTAGCTACAGACCTAGCTACAGCCATAGCCCTAGCTAAAGTCATGGCCTTAGTCCTATCCATAGTTCTAGCTATAGCTACTGCTATAGCTTTAGCCATAGCCATAGCGGTAGCTTTAGCCCTTGCCTTAGCTCTGTCCATAGCCCAAGCATGGGCCTAGCTGTAGCCATTCCCCTAGTTATTGCCGCAGTCCTATCTTTAGTCATACCACTAACTATAGTCATAGCCCGAGCCCTAGCTATAGCCATAGTCGTAGCCCAAGCTATATCCTTAGCCACTACAGGCATGGCCCTAGCTGTTGCCATTCCCCTAGTTACAGCCATAGCCCTAACTGTAGCCATACTCCTAGTTACAGCCATAGCCCTAGCTGTAGCCATACCCCTAGTTATAACCATAGCCCTAGCTGTAGCCATACCCCTAGTTACAGCCATAGCCCTAGCTGTAGCCATACCCCTAGTTATAGCCACAGCCCTAACTGTAGCCATACCCCTAGTTACAGCCATAGCCCTAACTGTAGCCATACCCCTAGTTATAGCTATAGCCCTAGCTGTAGCCATACTCTAAGTTTCAGCCATAGCCCTAACTGTAGCCACACCCCTAGTTACAGCCATAGCCCTAGCTGCAGCCATAGCCCTAGTTTTAGCCATAGCCTTAGCTAATATAGCCATAGCCCTACCTACAGTACAGCCCTACATGTAGCTCTTGTTTAATACAGTCACAGATTCAGATTCCAGCCTCATCCCTTTTGTGAATAACGTTATTGTTGCCAGCCACTAACTTCTCGGAGCCGGACGTCATGACGCACACCTACACGCAGGACGGCACCTTGACCATCACCCTCCTGGCCGTCAACTTCCTGAACAACGAGACGGCCGAGGTGATCGTCTACGTCCAGTACCCAGTCCTGCCCGAGCACTTTTCGGTCACCTCCAACTCGCCCCAGGCGAGTCCAGGCAAGTCATATCAATTCCTTCCGCAGCAAAAATGCTCCTTCGAAAACTGCTGTGCCTGTACCCTTATCTCTTGATCTTGGGGATTAATTAAGTCACACAGGCCACATGTGTGTACGTGTACAGTGCATGTACACATCAACGCGGTAGTATAGTGTGTGTTGGGTACTGGTTGACCATGGATAGAAGAAATTTTTCCATTGGCTGGAAAATCTTTGTCTACATTTGGACGGTGGTTAACATTGGCCAATCACAATGAGACTTATATTGATAGTAAGCTTAGGAATCACAGCGTCTCCTGTGCGATTAACAAAGTCAAAGGAGGGCGCTACAGAAAATTATGGCGAGTTGAAAACGGGCATTACAGCAGAAACTAGCGGAAGTACCGATTCTACACACAAATTTTAAGAGTCGTGACATTTATCCCAAAAATGACGGTCCTTAATTGTCGTTTTTTCAAATAAAATTCACATGAATCGAAAGTATATTTTATATTCTTCATGATACTCGATTAACAATGAAGACTTTTAACGCGTTCGTTAGTTATGACATTGAAATGAAAATAGCCGGCTGATTCCAGTGTACCGTTCCTATGGGGGATGTTCTAGTGGTTGTGTGGTGCATTGAAAAGGAGCGAAAAGGAATTCATATGAGGCGTTCCCACTTGGGGGACGAACCGTCCGGGCTACGCTTGATGCCGACTTTCTGCGCTGCTGCAGAATTCGTTGCACGGATCCCTTGAGCAAGGCTTTGGCACTAGCAGGAGAGCTAGCGCGGAATTTCCACACCTGTCTGTGCAATAACTACTACAGTCAAGCTCATTTTCTGCTGTCATCTAGGGATCTGAAGTGTACAAACATATAAATATATCAGCAAGCTTCTTTTTCTTAGTGGAATCAGAAATTGGAATCAGAAATTGGAATCGGAAATTGGAATCAGAAATTGGAATCAGAAATTGGAATCAGAAATTGGAATCAGAAATTGGAATCAGAAATTGGAATCAGAAATTGGAATCAGAAATTGGAATCAGAAATTGGAATCAGAAATTGGAATCAGAAATTGGAATCAGAAATTGGAATCAGAAATTGGAATCAGAAATTGGAATCAGAAATTGGAATCAGAAATTGGAATCAGAAATTGGAATCAGAAATTGGAATCAGAAATTGGAATCAGAAATTGGAATCAGAAATTGGAATCAGAAATTGGAATCGGAAATTGGAATCGGAAATTGGAATCGGAAATTGGAATCGGAAATTGGAATCGGAAATTGGAATCGGAAATTGGAATCGGAAATTGGAATCGGAAATTGGAATCGGAAATTGGAATCGGAAATTGGAATCGGAAATTGGAATCGGAAATTGGAATCAGAAATTGGAATCAGAAATTGGAATCTGAAATTGGAATCAGAAATTGGAATCAGAAATTGGAATCAGAAATTGGAATCAGAAATTGGAATCAGAAATTGGAATCAGAAATTGGAATCAGAAATTGGAATCAGAAATTGGAATCAGAAATTGGAATCAGAAATTGGAATCAGAAATTGGAATCAGAAATTGGAATCAGAAATTGGAATCGGAAATTGGAATCGGAAATTGGAATCGGAAATTGGAATCGGAAATTGGAATCGGAAATTGGAATCAGAAATTGGAATCAGAAATTGGAATCAGAAATTGGAATCTGAAATTGGAATCAGAAATTGGAATCAGAAATTGGAATCAGAAATTGGAATCAGAAATTGGAATCAGAAATTGGAATCAGAAATTGGAATCAGAAATTGGAATCAGAAATTGGAATCAGAAATTGGAATCAGTAATTGGAATCAGTAATTGGAATCAGAAATTGGAATCAGAAATTGGAATCAGAAATTGGAATCAGAAATTGGAATCAGAAATTGGAATCAGAAATTGGAATCAGAAATTGGAATCAGAAATTGGAATCAGAAATTGGAATCAGAAATTGGAATCAGAAATTGGAATCAGAAATTGGAATCAGAAATTGGAATCAGAAATTGGAATCAGAAATTGGAATCGGAAATTGGAATCGGAAATTGGAATCGGAAATTGGAATCGGAAATTGGAATCGGAAATTGGAATCGGAAATTGGAATCGGAAATTGGAATCGGAAATTGGAATCAGAAATTGGAATCAGAAATTGGAATCTGAAATTGGAATCAGAAATTGGAATCAGAAATTGGAATCAGAAATTGGAATCAGAAATTGGAATCAGAAATTGGAATCAGAAATTGGAATCAGAAATTGGAATCAGAAATTGGAATCAGAAATTGGAATCAGAAATTGGAATCAGTAATTGGAATCAGAAATTGGAATCAGTAATTGGAATCAGTAATTGGAATCAGAAATTGGAATCAGAAATTGGAATCAGAAATTGGAATCAGAAATTGGAATCAGAAATTGGAATCAGAAATTGGAATCAGAAATTGGAATCAGAAATTGGAATCAGAAATTGGAATCAGAAATTGGAATCAGAAATTGGAATCAGAAATTGGAATCAGAAATTGGAATCAGAAATTGGAATCAGAAATTGGAATCAGAAATTGGAATCAGAAATTGGAATCAGAAATTGGAATCAGAAATTGGAATCAGAAATTGGAATCAGAAATTGGAATCAGAAATTGGAATCAGAAATTGGAATCAGAAATTGGAAAACCTTGTAAAAATGCTATTGTAAGGTCATGTCGTAGATCAACAGGTTTAGTGATAGGTCTGCAGGAAAAAACAGAAATTTTCAGAAACTGTTGTACACAACCAATTGAGTTTCTGTTGCATGATCCTGCGATGACATCACAAATTTGCTCATGAATATTGAAATTCTCATTAGCATAAAAACTGAAAACTTGCAAATGAGAATGAGTGTTAAGAGCAGTTTGATTGTTAGCAACATTGCAAAACAGTTCTGTAGCATGGATTTAAGTATACAAAAACTATTGCATAGATCCTTTAATGGTGGATATTTGCATTTGCAGCTACAGGGAAAAAGATGCTGGTTGTTCGTTAAACGTGACAAACAAATTTAAAACTTTGTAAACTAATATTTCGCAGATGCAGGTTTTGACGATATATAGGTTTCGACCAAACGGTGTTGCGTTTAACTGGGATGCGGTTTCCCCGTCTCCTCTTTGTCCTTGCAGGACAAATCGGGATCATCGTGACTCTGAGCGTTCCAGGGGGTGATTTCTTGGGGACGGCCTGCAAGATTGCCATCAGCACCTCCTTCTACGAGAACACCACCGCCCTGGACCTGAACGCTAACGCAGACGGGCAGTCAGAGACCTTTCCGCACGGCGTACGCTTCCCCGGCGTGTATGATGCCATGGTGACCATTAGCAACCACATCTCTTCCCACAGCTACATGGTCATTGTAAGATATTGCTCCCTCCCTGTCTCCCTCCATCCCTCCCTGCCTTCCTGCCTCTCTGCCTCCCTGCCTCCCTCCTTCCTTCCCTGCCTCTCTGCCTCCCTCCCTCCATGAATTCCCGTCTCTCTGCCTCCTTGCCTCCCTCATTCCTTCCCTGCCTCCTTGCCTCCCTGCCTCCTTGCCCCCCCCCCCCTGCCTCCCTGCCTCTCTGCCTCTCTGCCTCCCTCCTTCCTTCCCTGCCTCCTTGTCTCCCTGCCTCTCTGCCTCCCTCCCTCCCTCATTCCTTCCCTTCCTCCCTGCCTCCCTCCCTCCTTCCCTGCCTCCTTGCCTCCCTGCCTCCCTGCCTCTCTGCCTCTCTGCCTCCCTCCTTCCTTCCCTGCCTCCTTGTCTCCCTGCCTCTCTGCCTCCCTGTATCCCTGCCTCCCCTCCTCGCTCCTCCCTCCATCCCTCCATCCCTCCATCCCTCCATCCCTCCATCCCTCCATCCCTCCATCCCTCCATCCCTCCATCCCTCCATCCCTCCATCCCTCTATCCCTCCATCCCTCCATCCCTCCCTCCATCCCTCCATCCCTCCATCCCTCCATCCCTCCCTCCATCCCTCCCTCCATCCCTCCATCCCTCCATCCCTCTATCCCTCTATCCCTCCCCCCTCACTTTCTCCCTTCCTCTCTCCCTCCCTCCTTCCCTGCCTGCCTGCCTGCCTCCCTGTCTCCCTCCCTCCACCCCATCCCTCCCTCCATCCCTCCCTCCATCCCTCCATCCCTCCCTCCATCCCTCCCTCCATCCCTCCCTCCATCCCTCCATCCCTCCATCCCTCCATCCCGCCATCCCTCCATCCCTCCATCCCTCCATCCCTCCATCCCCCTCCCCTTCCCTCCATCCCTCCATCCCTCCCTCCATCCCTCCATCCCTCCATTCTTCCCTCCCTCCCTCCTTCCCTCCTTCTTCTGTTTCACAAGCTCTCACAAACTCTCTTTAATGACAAATCCAGATCATCATGGTGGAGCCGATCACCTGGTTCAACATCACCGCCATGTACCAGCCTCCCATACCCGGAGACGGGCCCATGGTGCTGGGCCATGGACCTGCCCAGGACATTTTCCCGTTGGACACGCCGGTCCTATTCGTGCCCAATATGGCCACAGGTAAAGCCCCTCATCATCACGCCATACTCATTAACCGCTTTCTGACTGCATCCGGTGAATGAAAATTGGCCTGTGATCCTTGGGAGGCTTATGAAACTGACTTTCCCGGCCAAGGAAACCTGTAGTTGACTACATTGGAAGCCTGGCCTCTAAGGCCAGGGTAGCTTAGCTGGTAGAGCACTGGTATGCCAAACAATAGGTCTCGGGTTCAAATCCCTTCTACTGTATCTAATGGCTGGGTAGCTTAGCTGGTAGGGCACTGGTATGCCAAACAATAGGTCTCGGGTTCAAATCCCTTCTACTGTATCTAAGGGCTGGGTAGCTTAGCTGGTAGAGCACTGGTATGCTAAACAACAGGGTTCGGGTTCAAATCCCTTGTACTGTATTTAAGGGCTTGGTAGCTTAGCTGGTAGAGCACTGGTATGCCAAACAATAGGTCTCGGGTTCAAATCCTTTCTACTGTATCTACAGGGTTGGGTAGCTTAGCTGGTAGGGCATCGGTATTCTAAACAATAGGTCTCGGGTTCAAATTCCTTCTACTGTATCTAAGGGCTGGGTAGCTTAGCTGGTAGAGCACTGGTATGCTAAACAACAGGGTTCGGGTTCAAATCCCTTGTACTGTATTTAAGGGCTTGGTAGCTTAGCTGGTAGAGCACTGGTATGCCAAACAATAGGTCTCGGGTTCAAATCCCTTCTACTGTATCTAAGGGCTGGGTAGCTTAGCTGGTAGAGCACTGGTATGCTAAACAACAGGGTTCGGGTTCAAATCCCTTCTACTGTATTTAAGGGCTTGGTAGCTTAGCTGGTAGAGCACTGGTATGCCAAACAATAGATCTCGGATTCAAATCCTTTCTACTGTATCTACAGGGTTGGGTAGCTTAGCTGGTAGGGCATCGGGATGCTTAACAATAGGTCTCGGGTTCAAATTCCTTCTACTGTATCTAAGGGCTGGGTAGCTTAGCTGGTAGAGCACTGGTATGCTAAACAATAGGTCTCGGGTTCAAATCCCTTCTACTGTATCTAAGGGCTGGGTAGCTTAGCTGGTAGAGCACTGGTATGCTAAACAACAGGTCTCGGGTTCAAGTCCCTTCTACTGTATTGAAGGGCTGGATAGCTTAGCTGGTAGAGCACTGGTATGCCAAAAATAAGGTCTCGGGTTCAAATCCCTTCTACTGTATCTAAGGGCTTGGTAGCTTAGCTGGTAGAGCACTGGTATGCCAAACACTAGGTCTCGGGTTCAAATCCCTTCTACTGTATCTAAGGGTTGGGTATAGCTGGTAGAGCACTGGTATGCTAAACAACAGGTTTTGGGTTCAAATCCCTTCTGCTGTATCTAAGGGCTGGGTAGCTTAGCTGGTAGAGCACTGGTATGCCAAACATTAGGTCTCGGGTTCATATCCTTTCTGTATCTAAGGGCTTGGTAGCTTAGCTGCCTGATTTTTTTTTTATCAGGCATCGGGCAAAGTCACGTCGAGCAGGGCAAAGCCTCACTAACAGTGTGTTGTGTTTTCTTTGTCAAAATGTTGACTTCTAGGTACCCGCGTAAACTATCGCGTTGATTATGGGGACGGTTCACCTCAAGCTGATATTCCATCAAACTCAATTTCTCATTACTACCTCCTGGTAAGTCCATTCAGAAAATGTGCTTTATCCCTTTTTTTTCACAAGTTGGAAGTCCATGAAACACAGTTGTAGTAATTTGGGGCTTCGGTTAGGGTTAGGGATGGTAGTGTTGTGTTGCGGGATCAGAAAGGCTTCGATCTTTGGGCTTTCACACTTTTCACATTGGACTAAAGTTCACTCTGGTATTATAGTGGCAACAATTTCCACATTTATATCTTACAGCATCTAGCAATCGCACTCTCACTCTAATACTAATCCATAAAAAAAAACTCTTCTAGCAAGAGGGGTCTTCACATTTACATGTATATCACTGGTCTAAGGAGTTGGGGTGTGGTCTAAAGGAGGAAGTTATAATGCAATACTTAAAGGTTTACAGAAATAGGATTTGAAAAAGAGCTAAAAACTCTTCTTAGGTATTGTTCACAATATGATCAATACAGGAATGATTTATAAAATTATTTTTAGCGCCTAATTTCACCCCAAAACGTTGAAAAATGTCCATGTTTGCCCCGCCCCAAAAAATTCCCCCTGTGAGCATGTGACGTCACAAACAGACCAAAAGCAGCCAAGCGCGGCGATCAAAATGCTGAGACGATAAAGTGCGCTACTGCGCATGTGACAGTGTGGTATTTACAGCTGATAGACAATAGAGACAATGCAGGGCCAGTGCAAAGTGCACGACCTCAAGGCTGACCACAAATTCTGTATGTGACATACATGTAGTACGTTCGTCTCCAAAGTGGGGGCACAATTTTTGGACCAAAATATGGCGTTTTGGGGGCTAAATTAATCATTTTTGGACTCAAAAATGATAGACACGTTAGGTTTTATAACAATACGGATTTATTCAACCCCGAGTTAATTTTGATTTCTGCATACCTTTAAATGATGGAGGACAGAGGGCTGATTTAGTGGTCAGCAGGTTTCAGTGCAGGAAGTCTGGTCAGAAGGTCTCTAGGAAAAGTGTGGTCAGTGGTCGGTTAGGAATGGGTCCAGGATATTTGAGTCATGTGTAGTGTAACAGATCTATTTGATTCAGCCAGGAAGGGAACGACCGGATTTTTACCAAAATGAGAGAGAGAACAGAATGATTGGTAAACAGGGAAGCTGAATACTAGTTTAACTTAATTTTATGTGTAAAGCAAAAGGACAAGGGAAATAACATCACAAGATAAGGCCTTCTGCCTGAAGGAATCTTATGGGCTGAAGGTTGCTAGGTAAGGGAGGGTCAAGATAATGCAGGGGTGACTAAAGCCGCATCCGCACTGGACTTAAAATGGGTAAACTAACCGAGCAAATGGGTAAATTGACCATTTTAAGTCCAGTGCGGACAGCCCAGGAAGTTTTCCTCCCAGGTAACTTACCCGACTCCAGTGGGTAGTTTAACCGACCAACTTCTGCCCGGTTAAATTGACCAGGTCAGTTTAACCGAGTCGATAAGTCCAATCCGGACACGACGTCTCGGTAAACGACTCGGTAAAAAACCACATCCGGCGCCCCGCACGTTACGTTACAGTATGCAAGATTCGTGCGGGCGCAGGGTAACAACGTGTTTGTGTACCTAGAGTTCACACACATGTACACGAGTCGGTTAGTTTTACCGATCGTCTCGGTTAGTTTACCCGAGTCGAAAAGTCCAAGTGCGGACACCGGGAAGATTTACCCATTGGGCTCGGTAAAAAATTAGTCCAGTGCGGACACGGCTTAACACACAACAGTAGGTATCCGTCAGTCTCGAGACTATGGAGTTTGCGCGCTGGATGATCGTCACAGTTTGTCTATGGGAACTTAGTCTGTGACCAGGAAAGAAGGAAGATTGAATGCTCAAACCACCAAATCATTGGAACGTCCACGAAAGGATAATTCTTTTTTTTAGCAAAATAAACAATTTAATTTAACACCTTCGATTTAAATATGTACAAATTTAGATTCTTTAAAAAATGGGTATTGCGATTCCAGTTTGAAGTTGAAGAGTTGAAAAGTTGAAAAGTTGAAAAGTTGAAGAAAAGTTGTGTACAAATCACACTATTTAATAATAATGTTAAATTATCGTGATTTCACACTCACATGGGATTGTAACGGCGTACTAAAAACCAGCATGGATCAAAGTAAATTCAAATGTAACAAATTATTTTATTTAATGTGCATCCAGGCACAGAAAGATCAACAAGCAAAGTGCCTCAGCTTACAAAGAAATGATTAAAAAAAAACTGTTACGGAAAATGCTGGACAGCTGCTGAACTTACAGAACAGTAAAAAAACTGTAATAACTCAAATGGCAGCCGCCCAGCAAGATGTGCCTCCAGCCACTCCCAAGATTGAAATGCCTCCCTGTGTGGCAATGCCACACCGCTTATATGTGATTTGGCAACAGAAGACTGGTATTCCTTCCATAACTCTATAGAAGTCACTACAGAAGTACAGTGTAATTCAAAAATACAAAAACAAATATCACCCCAAAATCAACAATACTAAACAAAATACGTCGAACATACTCGAAGCTAATCTGTTTCTTACATGTAAACTCAGCAACAGGAACAGGGAGGGTAGGTTATGATCACATGCAAACAAAATACAATAAACTGCTTTTTGTCCGTGTGTTGAGGCTACGCCGTGTGGCGAAACTGGAGTGACCTCTGCAGTGCGCAAAGAGCCTGGGTGGATAGCTACGGAAGACCGGCTGTTACCCATGCAGCAGGTCCCCCCTCCCCTCTCAGCGTCACTAAACTGACCCAATGGAAAGGCAAAGCCAATACACAGTAGCTCCAGAGCCGGCACAGGAGGTGCCGAAGAGAGGCTTTGTCTGCAGTGATTCTCCGCCTTGGGGACTCTGACTCCGAATTTTATCAGGTTTACTCCTTAGCCCTACATCAACCAAGGGTGATCACCAGCAAGGCAGCAGGTTAAGAATAGCATTACAGTTTCATTTCAATTTTTGATTTCCCTGTTTTGATTTTTGTTTTTGGTTTTTTTGAATTCGCTACACGCAGGGAAGCTCTTGCACGGTCACCGTGGAAGCGTATAACGACTTGGCCCCGACAATGACGGACTCGGTGGCCGTCATGGTGCAGGCCAACATCGCCGGGGTCCAGATCACCGACCTGGGCCCCACGGCCAGCAACCAGGCCAAGGAGCTGGACGTCGCCGTCGCCCAGCTGGGCCTGAGCTCCTGCCTGCTGGTGGACTACGGCGACGGCGGCCGGGAGATCTACGGCAGTCGGCCGGTCTGCGAGAACCACCCCGACCACCCGGGGGCGGCCTGGCTGGGCGCCCTGACGGGGGCCCCCCTCCGCCTCAGCCACGTCTACGCGGCCGAGGGCAGCTACCACCTGCGGGCGCTGGGCTTCAACCTGGTCTCGGACGCCGCCGACAGCCTCTACTTCGCCGTCAGCAACACGGCCTGCTTCGCGCCGCAGCTGCGCATCCGGGACGGCCACCCGGACTGGCGGGGCCCGCGCACCGTCCTCGCCCGGGAGCCGCTGCCGCTGCAGGGCATCACGGAGGTGGCCTGCCCCTCGGTCCAGAACACCAAGGACTGGGTGGCCGAGCGGTACTACCCGGCCACCGGGGCGCCGGTGGCCGGCACCCGCGTCACGCTCACCGGCCTGCCCAGGGGTCACCGGCTCTACCTCGCCGACGCCGACACGGCGGAGATCGTCATCCCGCCGCTGGCTCTGCCGCCGGGCCACTGGAAGTTCACCTACGGCGTTCACATGACCCTGGTCGGGGTGGATATCCACGCCTACGCGGTCGAGTACGTGGCGATCGTGGCCTCGCCGCTTCACGTGCAGATCTACGAGGGGCAGACCACGGCCAAAGTCGTGGGGTACCAGAGTCTCGTCCATTTGAAGCCGGGCCTTTTATCCAAGGACCCGGACCTTCCGGCCGACGTCACAAACCAGGTAGAAATCTCTCCTGCATACTTTTGAATTTTTTTGGGGAACATTGGCAAACTGGGACTCTACTTAGGAATGTTTCGTGGGTGGATTCTGTTATTGTATGACCTGACGCTCTAACTAACTGAACTGAATGGAAGGTTTATCGTACTCTTTGTGTAAGGTGCACGGTTTGCGTAAAGTCCCATAATATCTTAAAATTTAGTGGGCCTGACATTTCGATCCTATATAGCAGGACCTTTCTCTGCCTTTGAGAAAGGTTCTGCTAGGATCGAAACGTCAGGCCCACTAAATTTTCAGATTTGCATTTCGGTAATTTTAATCAGTAAGCAGTTTGCAACATTTTTGTATATCACTTTAAGTCCCAGATTACAGTAATGTGCAAAAATGTTGCAAACTGCTTACTGACTAAAATGACCCAAAAAAAGGCAAAAATCAAAATTTAGGAGGGCCTGACGTTTCGATCCTAGCAGGATCTTTCTCAAAGGCAGAATTCCTCTCAAAGGCAGATTCTGCCTTTGAGAAAGGTCCTGCTAGGATTTAAACGTCAGGCCCTCCTAACTTTTGAAAGTCTTGAATTCAGACAGAACACATTGTGCTGCCTTCCCAAATACTCAACTAATCTTTGTCAATTTCTTCTTCTTCTTCTTTTTTTTTTTGGGGGTACAATTTTTTCACAAGAACTTCACAAGTATCAAGTACTACTGTCGGCGCTTTTACGAGCTTTTTCGATCCTAGCAGGACCTTTCTCAAAGGCAGAATTCCTCTCAAAGGTAGATTCTGCCTTTGAGAAAGGTCCTGCTAGGATTTAAACGTCAGGCCCTCCTAACTTTTGAAAGTCTTGTATTCAGACAGAAACACATTGTGCAGCCTTCCCAAATACTCAACTAATCTTTGTCAATTTCTTCTTCTTCTTTTTTTTTTGGGGGGGGTACAATTTTTTCACAAGAACTTCACAAGTATCAAGTACTACTGTCGGCGCTTTTACGAGCTTTTTCGATCCTAGCAGGACCTTTCTCAAAGGCAGAATTCCTCTCAAAGGCAGATTCTGCCTTTGAGAAAGGTCCTGCTAGGATTTAAAAGTCAGGCCCTCCTAACTTTGAAAGTCTTGTATTCAGACAGAAACACATTGTGCAGCCTTCCCAAATACTCAACTAATCTTTGTCAATTTCTTCTTCTTCTTCTTTTTTTTTTTGGGGGGGGGTACAATTTTTTCACAAGAACTTCACAAGTATCAAGTACTACTGTCGGCGCTTTTACAAGCTTTTTCGATCCTAGCAGGACCTTTCTCAAAGGCAGAATTCCTCTCAAAGGCAGATTCTGCCTTTGAGAAAGGTCCTGCTAGGATTTAAACGTCAGGCCCTCCTAACTTTTGAAAGTCTTGTATTCAGAGAGAACACATTGTGCAGCCTTCCCAAATACTCAACTAATCTTTGTCAATTTCTTCTTCTTCTTCTTTTATTTTTTTTTTGGGGGGGGTACAATTTTTCACAAGAACTTCACAAGTATCGAGTACTACTGTCGGCGCTTTTACGAGCCCTGGAGACTAGACGACAACCAGGAGATATCCCGGTACCCGAAGATTGCGTTGAATGTGCCCAACAGTGACGGTGTCGATGATGGGGGCTGCTATGGAACAGGTGGGTAGGGTGGACAGATCAGAGTTGAGGGTTTGAACCCGAGACCGCTGGACTAATTTAACGGCCCGTGGAATCGCACTGTGGAAAGTTTGCTGCGGCACTAGCTACAGAAAATGTAGCGCCCCCTTTTTTTTTTTTTTTTTTTTTTTTTTTTGCAAAGACTATTTGACAATTTGGAAAGGCCGCTATCTAAGGGCGGGATAGATCAGATGGTAAAAGCACTGGTACGCAAAAGCCAGATGTCTCTGGTTCAAATCCCGGTCCAGTCAAAGGCCGCTATCTAAGGGCGGGATAGATCAGATGGTAAAAGCACTGGTATGCAAAAGCCAGATGTCTCGGGTTCAAATCCCGGTCCAGTCAAAGTTTTGGTTGCCATTTTATTTTAAAAAAAGTTCCCAGTCATTGTTTTCCTTGAATTGTTTGACTTGATTAGATTAGAATTTAGTGGGCCTGACGTTTCGATCCTAGCAGGACCTTTCTCAAAGGCAGAAAGTTTGCTGCGGCACTAGCTTCATAAAATATAGCGCCCCTTTTTCTTTCTTTCTTTCTTTTTTTTTGGGCAAAGATATTTGACAATTTGGAAACGCCGCTATCACTCTGCCTTTGAGAAAGGTCCTGCTAGGATCGAAACGTCAGGCCCACTAAATTTTAAGATTTACATTTTGGTAATTTTAGTCAGTAAGCAGTTTGCAACATTTTTGTATATCACCTTTTGATTAGATTAGATTAAAATTCTTCATTGTCAGCATAAAACAACCAGACAATTTTTCTCCCATTGGCTTCAAAAGGAAATGGTTTACATTTAGTCTGAATTGTTATGTTTGTTTCTGGTTTTGCGTTTTGCTTTTCAGGCAATGGTCTTTTAGACTTCTCCGGGGACGCATTGCTCCTCAACACAAGCCATTTCCTGGTCAATATGACCTTCCAGGTCTTGGTCGTTGTCACCAAGGGATCCAGGGTCGGCAACGCCATGGTGACCTTTACAATCAAGGAGGGCACCATTCCACAGACCTCTATCGGGTGAGGATGACACGGGGTCACGCGGATGTCAAATCTCGCTCTGTCTCCCTCTGTCTCTCTGTCTCACTCTGTCTCTCTGTCTCCCTCTGTCTCTCTCTGTCTCTCTGTCTCCCTCTGTCTCCCTCTGTCTCCCTCTGTCTCCCTCTGTCTCCCTCTGTCTCCCTCTGTCTCCCTCTGTCTCCTTCTGTCTCCCTCTGTCTCTCTGTCTCCCTCTGTCTCTCTCTGTCTCTCTCTGTCTCTCTGTCTCTCTGTCTCCCTCTGTCTCACTCTGTCTCCCTCTGTCTCCCTCTGTCTCACTCTGTCTCCCTCTGTCTCCCTCTGTCTCACTCTGTCTCCCTCTGTCTCCCTCTGTCTTCTTCTGTCTCTCTGTCATCCTCTGTCTCCCTCTGTCTCTCTCTGTCTCCCTCTGTCTCCCTCTGTCTCCCTCTGTCTCTCTCTGTCTCACTCTGTCTCCCTCTGTCTCCCTCTGTCTCACTCTGTCTCCCTCTGTCTCCCTCTGTCTCCCTCTGTCTCCCTCTGTCTCTCTGTCTGTCCCTGTCACTCCATGTCTCCTTCTCTCTGTCTGTGTGTCACTGTCTCTACCTTTTTAGCTTTTCCGCCGCTTCCAGGGAAGCGGAAAAGCTATATCTTTTGTTCTGATTTTTGTTTTTCTTCTTCTTCTTCTCCCCAAAAGCCCGTAGACAATGCACAGGGGTTTTGTAAGCACCTTGGATTTTTTTCAAACGTGGCAAATGCATAAAGCCCATGCTGAAATTGATCCTAAACACCTTGATATCATCATGACGTCATCACGTGTCACGTGACATTGCTTTAAAGGGGCAAATTTCAAAATCCATTAAAAGCATAAGTACAAGTTCGTTTGGTTTCAACTTTGCACTGTATCTAAGTTGGGAAAAGGTGTATCCAAAAATTGCCATCAATTGACCAAGACGTCATCTCATGAATATTTATGAGGTCATGAACTTTTCAGATTTTCACACTGAAATGAGCATATTTGGCCAACGGAGCGAGATTTTTTTCATTTTTTCTTTGATATCTATTGGGGACATGGTTTAGAAACACCTTCCGGAGCCAAAATGTCGTTACGCAATCATGACGTCATCAAAACGTGTAATTTTAAAACACATATAAGGCATTGGCCGATCATCTCAAAATTTGGTATGTAGTTAGCTATCGTGCTAGACATTCCAAATCTAAAGTTTGGAACCAAAGGACCGTTGTTTATAATTATTATGAATTTTTGGATGCCACACTCAAGTCCCATAGGCTTTGTGCACAAAATATGTACATGCGTTTTGGAGTAGGAATGGGGCTATTCTATGACTTGTTAAAAACAGAAGCGGAAAAGCATATGCTCTGTTTCACAACAGACATATATTTCTCGTTTTCTTTGTGTCTCTCTATATCTCTGTCTGTCTATCCCTCTGGCTCTCTCTCTCCTTCTTTCACCCTCTGTCCCTCTACATGTCTCTATGTCTGTGTCTCTTTTTGTATGTCTGTCTATCTATGTCTCCCACTGTGTCTGTGTCTCTTTCTGTCTGTCTCTGACTCGCTCTCCTTGACACTGTCTCTCTATCTCACGCTGTCTCTCCTTATCACCATCTCACTGTCTCACTCTGTCTCTCTGTCACTCTTTCTGCCTCTCTCTCTATCTCTCTCTCTGTCTCTCCTTATCTACTGTCTCTCTATCTATCTCACTCTGTTTCTAATTATCACTGTCTCACTCAGTCAGTCAGTCTCTCTGTCACTCACCCAGTCTCTCTCACTCTCTCTTTATATTGGTCTCTTTCTCTATCTCTCTCTCTCCCTATCTCTCTCTCCCTATCTCTCTCTCTCTCTTCCTCTCCCTCTCCCTCTCCCTCTCCCTCTCCCTCTCCCTCTCCCTCTCCCTCTCCCTCTCCCTCTCCCTCTCCCTCTCTTACTCTCTCTCTCCCTCTCCCTCTCCCTCTCTCTCTCTCTCTGTTACTCTCTCTCCCTCTCCCTCTCCCTCTCCCTCTCCCTCTCCCTCTCCCTCTCCCTCTCCCTCTCCCTCTCCCTCTCCCTCTCCCACTCCCTCTCCCTCTCCCTCTCCCTCTCCCTCTCCCTCTCCCACTCCCTCTCCCTCTCCCTCTCCCTCTCCCTCTCCCTCTCCCTCTCCCTCTCCCTCTCCCTCTCCCTCTCCCTCTCCCTCTCCCTCTCCCTCTCCCTCTCCCTCTCCCTCTCCCTCTCCCTCTCCCTCTCCCTCTCCCTCTCCCTCTCCCTCTCCCTCTCCCTCTCCCTCTCCCTCTCCCTCTCCCTCTCCCTCTCCCTCTCCCTCTCCCTCTCCCTCTCCCTCTCCCTCTCCCTCTCCCTCTCCCTCTTTCTCTCCCTCTCCCTCTCCCTCTCCCTCTCCCTCTCCCTCTCCCTCTCCCTCTCCCTCTCCCTCTCCCTCTCCCCCTCCCTCTCCCTCTCCCTCTCCCTCTCCCTCTCCCTCTCCCTCTCCCTCTCCCTCTCCCTCTCCCTCTCCCTCTCTCTCTCCCTCTTTACATCTGTCTCACTGTCTCTATCTCCCTCTGTCATTCTCAGCTGTGGTGGAGGCACCCTGTACTATGCAGCGGATGGTGCAGTGGCGGTCAACCCCACAGACAACTTCCGCCTTCACGCCACCTGTGAGACAGGCTGTGATGATGTGCAGTACAAGTGGGACCTGGATTACGTCTCTGCCAATGGCACTATCCTACCGGTGCCCAACTGGGAGCAGTATGCTGCAGGTAATTGTAATCATAACGCTACCGATTTTTTTTTTTTTTTTTTTTTTTTTTAATATAGAACGCTTATGTGAACAATAGCCCTCTAGAATTTCTAGAGTCCCGAAGGCCAATCGATGGTACACAGCATCTCACCAGAGAAGTTATAAAAAAAGTGATGATAAAATAAAGGATCTCAAAATTTAGTGGGCCTGACGTTTCGATCCTAGCAGGACCTTTCTCAAAGGCAGAGAGTGACAAGGACAAACCTGATACATGTACACGAAGGAAGGGGGAAGAGTGGTATACAAAAATGTTGCAAACTGCTTACTGACTAAAATTACCAAAATGCAAATCATAAAATTTAGTGGGCCTGACTTTTCGATCCTAGCAGGACCTTTCTCAAAGGCAGAGTGACTCTGCCTTTGAGAAAGGTCCTGCTAGGATCGAAACGTCAGGCCCACTAAATTTTATGAAGGGGGAAGAGAGTGAATAATGACACGGATGAGAAACAAAGGACAATGAGGAAAGCTGGTAGGGTGAGATCAAAGGGAAGGGCGAGGAGTAGGGTAGGGATTAGTGAGAAGAGGCGGAAAGATCAAAGAGAGACGAGATGTGGAGGAGTGAACACAAAAGAAGGATTATCAGAAAGCAAGCATGGTGTTAGTCATCATTACCCTCCTGGATGACCATGTGGTTGAATAGTCCGAAGACGCTTCATCCACATTTTCTCACGGCTATAGCCAGACAGCATTACTACGGTGACCCCAAAAAATAAAGGATTAAGAAAGGTCCTTCTAGGATCGAAACGTCAGGCCCACTAAATTTTGAGATTTGCATTCGGGTAATTTTAGTCAGTAAGCAGTTTGCAACATTTTTGTATATCAGGATCATGATAATTCTTCTTTTGTGTTCAGTCCTTCACACTTCTCTCTTTGATCTTTCCCCCTCTTGTCACTAATCCCTACCCTACTCCTTGCCCTTCTCTTTGATCTTTCCCCCTCCTCTCACTAATCCCTACCCCACCGCTTGCCCTTCCCTTTGATCTCTCCCTACCAGCTTCACTCTTTGTCCTTTGTTTCTCATCCGTGTCCTATTCACTCTCCCCCCCCCCTTCCTCCGTGTACATGTATCTGTTTTGTCCTTGTCACTCTGCCTTTGAGAAAGGTCCTGCTAGGATCGAAACGTCAGGCCCACTAAATTTTAAGGATTAAAAAGAATTGGTTGATTATGTAAGGAGAGATTTATGTACTTGGCCTTTGAAGGCTTGAAGACCAGAGAAGGAGATTGTACCAACGACATGGTCAGGAGGACTAGTCCAAATTCTAACAGCCGTGTGGATAAGACTTCTATTAAGAGAGTGAGTCCTTGGATTGTCAGAGCCTGATCGGGCATTGCAGAACTATGCCTGATTGTCGGTTATGCCAAATAGGACTTTAGGCTAGGCATGGTGGAAGTACGAAAGCAAATGTTTTCACCTGTATTATTTATTAGTGGATGGATTTGGGGGATTGAAGTGATGCCCAACAGTGGTATCTAGTCTTCTGTTTTGATTCTCAATTTTTAGCCATAAACTTTTTTTGCCTTTGCCGATGTATTGAACACTACAAACTCTACAGGAGATGAGGTATATAATGTTTGGGGTGGTGTACGTAATAGCGCCCCAGGTCTCGTGGGTTGAGCCAGAAGAATTCCCATTGACAATGTCTGTTTCTTGGACGTTGGTCTTGCAAACGATGCATTTCGAGGTAAACTTGAAATGTAGTTTTGGTAGGAGTTGAAGTGTCCAAAAGAGGGAATCTCCGCTCTGAAAAAAAATAAAAAAATTTAAAAAAAGTGGGCGTCTGAAAGCCAACACCAGCCTGTCTGAAAACAAGAAATCGCTGAGATTCTAAACCTTCCGCCACAAAATAAATAAAAATCCTTCGCAGGCACCACCACTGGATCCTTCTACCTGAGCAAGGACATATTCGCCGCTCTGCCGGGCATCTCGAACTTCATCTTCACCTCGCACATCACCAACGCTCAGGGGGAGACGGGCAAGTCCCACATGAGCATCGTGCTCAACAAGCCGCCGCTGGCCGGCGTCTGCACCATTGCCCCAGGCACTGCGCTGTCCAACGAGACTGTCACCATCCTCTGCAGTGGCTGGACTGACACGGAAGGCATAGACACCTACGAATTCTTCGGTAAGATGGGGGAAAACCAAACAATTGAAATGACTGGGAAATTGAAAGAAAGGGTTTTTCAAATCAAATCAAATCAGTGAAAAACTGACTGGGAACTTTTAAGCAAATAAAAAAAAAAAAAAAAAAAAAATGTTTTTTCAATTCAAGTCAAACAAATCAATGAAAAACAAATCAAAGAAAAACTGACTGGGAACTTTAGAGCAATTAAAAAAAAATGTTTTTTCAAATTAATTCAAACAAATCAATGTTGAGGAGAATGTAATTCATTGAGGTTTTGCCGTGCTCGACGTGATAAACACTGAATGCTCAGTGCTTTGCCCTATGACCTAATGCTTGAGGTTATATGGTGCATTTCAAATCTGTAAAGTAGCGGTTGCCACGGTCAATCTGGGAAAGCAGACATCATGTTATATCTATGATGCAAGGCGGTACCCACCACTATACATTATTCAAATCCACCACATGACCTCAACCAGCTCAGTGGTCAAGTGGTTAAGACGTCCATACTAGAAACCGGGAGTCGCGGGTTCCAATCCCGCCCGAGCTGCCAGAAATGTTTTCATCAGGTATCGGGCAAAGCACTGAGCGCTCGGTGTTTATCACGTCGAGCAGGGGCAAACCCTCATCGAATTCTATTGGGTTTGGTTTTTGCAGTGGAAGGGGACGAGAAGACGGCCAACAAGGTGGTGGGCTATGGCAAGCAGTCCAGCGTCACCTTCTACTCTCCCGTCGGCAAGATGGAGGATGACTACTGGGTGACCTTTGGCGTAGAGGTCAACGACGTCCTGGCTGCCACCACAGTCATCACCGTCGGCACCATCAGAGTAGGTTTGAGGCTGAGCGGAGCCCTTATTATTTAGTGCCTTTACATCAATAGTGCCGTTTCCACTACACCAAATAAACGTGATTATTTGGATCGCGATTCAAGCTCCATTTTGGGGGGCCTGTGTGTGTGTGTGTGTGTTGACACGATACACGCGATTATGAGTGGGATTTGAATCGCGATTGCGGACTCCACTGTAACGCGCTCGTTCCCACGGCCAAGGACTTTCTGACAGGAGCCAACAGAAAACAGTCACCACGAACCGGACTGTCAGCGAAGCTGCCCGATTTCACTTGTATTGTCCATTGGCCTCTTGCAGCTGTCCTTTAAATTCTTTTCAAGTGTCAAGCAGCGATCATTTCCTTTCTTACGACGTGGTTACGTAATAGTGACACTCTTCCTGTCTGTCCCTACTCGGGCATGACGCGCGGGAATCTGGTGCGGGACAGAGGAAAATTCAAGGGCGAACCGAGGAGACAGGGCTTGATGCGTTTGCGTAGTTTTAATTTTCCTAAGTTGGAAGCAACTTTGCCAAGACAACGAACATGGACACACCGGACGCAAGAGATATCGGACACCGTTTTGGGTAAACTTGAATCACTAGTTCAATTTCTTTTCCTTTGTAGACCACTATAGTTACTCACATGGTAATCACTCGGGTCTTCCTATTGGGTCGATCCTCCCTCTCTCGAGACCAGACACAGACATGACTGAAGACCGTGGGAACACGGGCCCGTCAGCCACGGAAGGCGCGGCGGCAGCGGACCCCAGATTCCCAGGCCAGTCCGGGAAGGGGGGGGGGGGCTCAGCCATGCCACCTCCAGAGGACCTCTGTCCCCGAAGCCCGCCAACAATGTCCGGCCTGCACTTGTTACACTACTGTCACTATAAACCGTGAAAATGGGGTGAAAATGTCATTTAGCTGTGAAGAGAAAATTCACCGTGTTTTCACCCCTATTTCACGGCACACAGTTAGCCAAGTCATTTTCACGGTGTTTTCACCAGTGATGCCACATTCCTGGTGGAAAATGGCTAAAGGCAATTAAGAAGTATCTGTGAGTGACAGTTACAAGGACACCATACAGTACCTCTATGGGGGCTTTAGTGGTCCCTACTGGTAATTGAATTAGCCATTCCCCAAGGCTGGAGCTTGCCACCCTAGATATTCACGTTTTTTTCACGGCTTCTTTAGTGACCTGAAGATGTCCTTATCAGATCAGAAAAGCGATTTTTTTCATGATGAATTCACTGTAAAAATGCACCGTGAATTCACATTGAAGTTTTAGTTTATCGGCAAAATGACATTTTCACCCATTTTTTCACGGTTTAGATGTTCATAGTGTCTTGAGCGGATCCAGTCTACTATACCCGCTTCTTTGCCTCCTGTTGTTGTTGTAGGTGATCCCCAACACTGAGAATGCCCTTGACTACACGTCCCCGGAGAACGCGGCAGCGGTTCAGGCCATGCTGGAGGAGGCCGTCGCCGAGGGCAACTCCAGGAACCTGAACAACATCATCCTCTCCGGGGCCTCACAGCTAAACGACATCCGGATGTTGGCCGGTAAATGGCGCCCTCTATTGGCCCGCTTTGTGCGGCGTCCTTTTTTGGGGGATGGACGCTTGAAGAGCCGGTGCACGATGCGACTAAGCTGTCTCCGGGGTTTGAATCTAACCTGCGGCCAAATAACAGTTTGAAATTGTCTGGGGCCAGTTGAAGGCCATCCTATATGCAGGGTTTGAATCTAAACTGTGGCCACATGACAGTGTGAAATTGTCTGGGGCCAGTTGAAGGCCATCCTATATGCAGGGTTTGAATCTAACCTGTGGCCACATGACAGTGTGAAATTGTCTGGGGCCAGTTGAAGGCCATCCTATATGCAGGGTTTGAATCTAACCTGTGGCCACATGACAGTGTGAAATTGTCTGGGGCCAGTTGAAGGCCATCCTATATGCAGGGTTTGAATCTAGCAGTGGCCCTGTGGCCAAATGACAGTGTGAAATTGTCTGGGGCCAGTTGAAGGCCATCCTATATGCAGGGTTTGAATCTTGCAGTGGCCCTGTGGCCAAATGACAGTTTGTTATTGTCTGTGGCCAGTTGAAGGCCATCCTATATGCAGGGTTTGAATCTAGCAGTGGCCCTGTGGCCAAATGACAGTGTGAAATTGTCTGGGGCCAGTTGAAGGCCATCCTATATGCAGGGTTTGAATCTAGCAGTGGCCCTGTGGCCAAATGACAGTGTGAAATTGTCTGGGGCCAGTTGAAGGCCATCCTATATGCAGGGTTTGAATCTTGCAGTGGCCCTGTGGCCAAATGACAGTTTGTTATTGTCTGTGGCCAGTTGAAGGCCATCCTATATGCAGGGTTTGAATCTAGCAGTGGCCCTGTGGCCAAATGACAGTTTGAAATTGTCTGGGGCCAGTTGCAGGCCATCCTGTATGCAGGGTTTGAATCTAGCAGTGGCCCTGTGGCCAAATGACAGTTTGTTATTGTCTGTGGCCAGTTGAAGGCCATCCTGTATGCAGGGTTTGAATCTAGCAGTGGTCCTGTGGCCAAATGACAGTTTGAAATTGTCTGTGGCCAGTTGAAGGCCATCCTGTATGCAGGGTTTGAATCTAGCAGTGGCCCTGTGGCCAAATGACAGTGTGAAATTGTCTGTGGCCAGTTGAAGGCCATCCTATATGCAGGGTTTGAATCTAGCAGTGGCCCTGTGGCCAAATGATAGTGTGAAATTGTCTGGGGCCAGTTGAAGGCCATCCTGTATGCAGGGTTTGAATCTAGCATTGGCCCTGTGGCCAAATGACAGTTTGAAATTGTCTGAGGCCAGTTGAAGGCCGTCCTATATGCAGGGATTGAATCTAGCAGTGGCCCTTAATAATAACCTTTTTTTGCCATTTCAATCTTTCCCTTCTCTTCAGATCAAGTTGTCAACGGTACTCTGAATACTACTACGACTCCAGTAAGCATATTCACCATTTCTTTTAATTGAACGTTTTTTATGAAAATGGGGGGAATTCCTTGCACAGTTTCGCTATCGGGTGAAATCCGTTTTGTCGGTATTTTCACATTATTACCCCACAAAAAAAATCAATGCTGCCTTAGAGAAAGGTCCTGCTAGGATCAAAACATCTAATATGTGATATAAATATGAATTATAAATCTTGAAAAGTTATCTGAGATGATGATCATGATGATAATAATGATAGTAAATAGAAAATGGAAAAAAATGCAAATTACGTGAAGTGAAATTTCATTAGGTTTTGCCCTTGCATGACGTGATAAACACAGAGTATTCAGTGCTTTGCCCGGGGCCTGTTAAAAAAATATTTCAAGCAGCTCGGGCGGGATTCGAACCCGCGACTCCCGATTTCTAGTACGGACGTTTTTATCACGTCGAGCATGTAAAATCTACGATACATGAAATTAAATGAAATTCTGAGTGAAATTGCAACAGGATGACACTATGAACATCTAAACCGTGAAAAAGGGGTGAAAATGTCATTTCGCCGTAAAATTAAAAAGTCACTGTGATTTCACGGTGCAGTTTACAGTGAATTCACCGTGAAAATAGTCGCTTCTCTGACCTGATAAGGACATCTTTAGGTCACTAGAGAGCGCTTGAAAAAAAAAGTGAATATCTAGGGTGGCAAGCTCCAGCCTTGGGGGATTGCTTATTCAATTGCCAGTTGGGACCACCAGCCCCCATAGAGGTACTGTATGATGTCCTTGAAACTGTCACCTCTAGATACTTCTAAATTACCTCTAGCCATTTACCACCAGGAATGTGGCCTTGGAGACCACTGGTGAAAACACCTTGAAAATGACTTGGCTAATTGTGTGCCATGAAATAGGGGTGAAAACAAGGTGAATTTTCTTTTCACGGCTAAATGACATTTTCACCCCATTTTCATCGTTTAGATGTTCATAGTGTGATGGGTGCACTCTAAAGGAAGCGCGAGATATTGGATAAAAGTATTATGTTTTTTTTTTTTTTATTGTCATTGCAGCACGTTGTAACAGCAGACTGGCACGACAGCAGAATCTACGAGAGCGAACGGACAAAACGTGCATTTGTAAGTAGGGATGCTCCCCCCTTTAGCAGAATGAGTATGGCTCCAAGAAGAGCCAGTATCCACTTCACAAAGGCAGATGGTGTTGCAATCATAGACATATATAACCTATAGATGGTTGGCGTCTATTAGAAACGACGTCAGGATACCGTAATGCCATGGGGGACCCAACTAGTGTCAAACTATGGACGGAAATAAAGAGCATTGCCACCATAGACATATAGACACACATATATATATATACATGTACATGCCACCATATATACATGCCACCATAGACATATATAACCTATGAAACTCGAGTACGTAGCACATAGGTAATTGTAGGTTGTTTTTAACACCCAATCAGATAAGCCAACCTTTTTCTCTGGGTTTCATTCCCCTTTAAGGCTTTGCATGGTTGGTTGGTGAAACAAAATAGGAGGGTTTGCGGTGACACCATGTATTATAAGGTCTCTTAAAGAAGAGGTGTGGTTCTGAAAAATAACCAGTGGTAGCTCGACGTTCCGGCCAGTATGCTCCTGATGATGATAGCCAGAGAGCTGTCTGGCCGGAACGTCGGATTAATTAGCTGCTGTTCTTGGTACATTTTTATGGTGTTTCGTTTTCCTTCTATAGATGAGAACGGAGCTGGCCGAGGTGCTGAGCCACACAAGCCTGGACACCATTGAGGATGTTTTGCAGACGGCTTCAACCTTGACCGTCCTGTCCGGAGCCACCGACGAAATGTCCCATAATGCACTGGTACGTTCCTCTGCTACCCCACATTCAAACCGGAAATCGTATGCGTAGATGTAGTAGGATTGCACGTCGAGGATTATGTACCCGGTACATCAAACAAGGGTTTGCCAAACTCGACGTGTAATTAAACACTTGTATGCTCAGTGTTTTGCCCAGATGCCTGCTAAAAAAAAAAAGTACATGCGGCTCGGATGGGATTCGAACCCACCTAAGCTTTACAAACCTGTCCTGCTATTCTAATCATGAAAACCTTCAAGTCGCATTTTCTCAATTTTTTTTTTTTTTTTGGGGGGGGGGGAAATACTCATTTGTGATCCGGCACAGCATAATGAGTAATAATCCCACTTTTGAGATTTTGAGGATTTCTAATGATGTGAAAGAGTATACCATTAGCTTTCAAATGATATCAAAATATAATATCCTCTAATACTTAAAATTCCGAAAATCAAAAAAAAGAAAATTGATTTGGAATCGAATTGGGAAGATACTTTAACTTCGGGCGTTGTTTACTCAAAAAGTGTTCTGGTGGGATAATTCTCATGTCGTTGTGCCGGGTCACATTTTTGTTTGACTGGGCTTTGGTTTTGGTTTTCCCGCTAGGCATCTCTGGTTGCGCTTGTGCGGAGAATGCTGGATACATTGGCCAACCTCCAAGGCCAGGTCGACCAGAAGACCGTGGTGAAGGTCTGCAGGACAATCTTCGAATGTCTGACCAACATGCTACAGGTAAGGCTAGGGGGCTTTTACTCATTCATCAGTCAACGAAGACCCCTCCGTCTGAAGGCTTGTGAGGTTGAACGTTGATTTTTAAAAATTTGAGACACGGGTCTTTACAGGAGTGCGGTCAGCTTACTCCTCATCTTGTTAGGCTGCGTGAAAACTCCGTAAAACATGAGAAGGGGTTCACAGGAACTTTGGATGCCGGGGAATGCCCTGGATTTTCCTCACAAGTTCTCTTCAATGGTTTGGTTGCGCCATCGTTACATTTCAACCAACAACCGAGGGCGCTAAACAGGTCGAGAACTCCTTGAACATTACACACAGACATAGATAACCTACAGACCGACAGCCATACACAACACCTATGGAAAACGGCATCAGGATACTGTAATGGTGACGGCGCCCGACTAAAATATGAAACCATGGGCGGAAGTAGATGAACAATGTGCACAAACATATGGAGAAATCCCGGAATGATGGATTCAAACTGGATTTTTTTTGGATGAAACCATGCTGATTGAGATCAAAAGCTCTTTTCAGAGATGACTAAATACTCCATTACAGATGTGTAATTGCTTGTTTTATTAGAAATAATAATGAATCAAAATGTGTCGGTCATTTTTCTCGTGGATGGCGGGCCAATATGCATAATCTTGCACTGAGTTTGTGTACGTACGTCCGTCCGTGTGACGTGACGAACAAGTTTGCCCATGGTTTTCATGCGTCCTGAAATTACAGTCTAGTGCCCGCTGTTGTCCGTCTATAGGTTATTTATGTCTGTGGGCCTACCGTACCTCGTCCGCTGACAGGGCGTAGGGTCTCCAGGTTTTCCTGAGCGTCTCGCCATACGTGTAGACAGACTTGAAGTCAATCACACACATAGCGCACTCCTGGCTGTAGGCCAACCAGCGACTGCAAGACAAAAAAGACAAAAAATTTCCAAAATATCCGGAAATCCTAAAACCATGATCAATTATACTCATACTTGAATAAAAGACTTGGGAGGCCATTGATTGTGTTTATGCCACAGCCAAATAAATCCCCGTGATTCATAGGTTATTTATGTCTGTGACATTACAAGTCAATATTGGACCAAGCCCCCTCTTCAGGCAAAATTAGTACAGTTTTCAAATAAATTGTGTAGCTTTGAATTAATTCAATTAAAATTTTCAGAAACATAATAAAGACTTGCACCTTAACACCGTGATTCAATCAGGGTTTTCCCTGCCCGACGTAATAAGCACTGAGTGCTCAGTGCCTGATGAAAACATTTCAGGCAGCTCTAGCAGGATTCAAACCCGTGACTCCTGCTTTCTAGTGCAGACGTCTTAACCACTTGACCACCGAGCTGGTCAAGGTCGTGTGGCGGATTTGAATAATGTATAGCGGCAGGTACCGCATTGTATCATAGATATAACATGATGTTTGCGTCGAGGAGAATGTAATTCAATGAGGGTTTTCCCTGCTCGACTTAACAAGCACTGAGTGCCCAGTGCTTTGCATGATTGCCGGATGAAAAAAATTCAGGCAGCTCGGGCGGGATTCGAACCTGTGACTCCCGCTTTCTAGTGCAGACGTCTTGAAGCCCCTACCCAACATTGGTAAGATCCCAAAACAGAAATGTTCACAGATTTACATGAAACTTACACAGTTTGAAGATGGTTATAGTACTTAGAAACCTCACACAGAAATATTTCTGCCTAAAATGATGTATTTTGGGAGAAATGAGTAAAAAAAATAGTTTACGTCTCACCGAGATCCCAACAATTTTTTGGGAACAGTACAGCGTTGAATGCTGCATTTTCGCGAAACAAATGAAGCGGTTTTCACTATTTTCTCGAGACTCGGTTGGCGGATTAACCTGAATTTTTCACAGGTGTGTTATTTCATGCACCTGTTGGATCAGACAACGTATGGATGCTATTCTTTGACCTCGGCCAATGTTGTGCTATCTCTTTAACCACTCGACCACCGAGCTGGTCGAGGTTGTGTGTGGGGATTCGAATGTTGTATAGCGGCGGGTACCGCATTGCATCGTAGGGTGAAATCCACCCTACGACCTCCTAATTTTTGGGATATTGGGTTGGTTTTTTTTAACTGGTGTCTCTACCTTTCATCGTCTCCCCTGCCCCCCTAAAACTCTCTAAGGGCTCTGCAGCGACGATCTATGACCCCATGTGGGTACTGGACGAGTTTCAGGACCTCGGGGTCGGCCGCTACGCTACGCTTAACCAGATGATCGACGCAGAGGTCATCCAAACGGAAGGTAAAAACTGGCCCCCCAGCTTCAACCCTACACCATTCACCCACCGGCATGCCTGTGGGGTTGTTGGGTTTTGTTTTTTTTTATTCTTGACTGCTTCACATCAGGGGCCGATTTCACTAACGCTCTGCGATCATCACAAACACCAAAAATCGATCCCTAAGTCTGAAATCCATCGCAACTTAGCGATCGGTGTGCGATGGATTTCAGACAATAAAGTGATAGACAAAAATGTTGCAGACTGCTTACAGACTAAAATTACCAAAATACAGATCTCAAAAATTTAGTGGGCCTGACGTTTCTGATCCTAGCAGGACCTTTCAGCCTCTGCCTCTGCCACTCTGCCTTTGAGAAAGGTCCTGCTAGGATCGAAACATCAGGCCCACTAAACTTTAGGATTTCAGACATAGCGTTTGATTTTCGCATTTGCAATGACCGCAAAGCATTAGCGAAATTAGCCCTGGGGCCCAATTTCAAATATCTTGAGGTTGGTCTGTATTGCTGTATTGTTTAATAATGTGCCATTTTCAATACTTGCTATAAAGCAATCAAGAACATTGAATACCCGTGAAATCGTTACCGATTTTCCTCAGACCCACACCCCATCCCAAAAGAGTTGCACTTTCAATACAGTGGAACGTCGCTATAATGAACGCCGATATACCGAACATTCGGCTATAACGAACATGCCCTTTGGTTCCCGCAACTGCTATAACGAACGACCGCTACACCGAATCATTTTCATGGATCCCAGGATGATGGTTTAGCGGCATTCCACTGTATATCTCACACAGTGGAAGTAGTGGTAGTTTGCAAGCAAGTAAATATCGTACCTTCTTTTCTTTTAGTACTTGGACGCGCTCATCACACTTTTGGTTTGCCATTTCTGCAGGTCTTTCTCAGTTGACCACAGAGGACGTTGTCAGCACTGAACTTCATGAGAAGAAAGAGGAAAAGGTATAGAAACCAGTTCCATATAGGAGGGTTTGCACTTTGCAGTTACACCATGTAAAAGTGGTAACTCAACGTTTCGACCAGTATACTCTAGCCATCATCAGGAGAAAGAGCATACTGGTCGAAACGTCAAGATACAACTCAGGTTCTTTTCAGAACCACACCTCTTCTTTAAAAGACCTTATTCATGGTGTCACAGCAAACCTTCCTATATTGATTCACCCACCTTGCAAAGCCTTTAGTCACTACATGTAGCTCTTCTCAGAGCCACACTCCTTCTCCAAGGAGATGACTTGCAAGGTGTCACCGCCAACTTTCCACGTTGTGATTCCACCATGGAAACCCTTCAAGTCTTATCTTTAGTCACTAGCTCTCCTCAGAGCCACACTCCTTCTCGAAGGAGATGACTTGCACGGTGTCACCGCAAACTTTCCACGTTGTGATCATCCACCGCGGAAAACCTGCACATGTTGAGCCACTGGCTCTCCTGGGAGCCACACTCATTCCCAAAAGAGATGATGACTGACAACGGCGTCACCGCTGTGATCCTCTACCGTGCCAAACCCGCAACTCTCGCCCCGCTTTTTATTCTGTCCTCATCAGGCCAAGTCCGTGGTGTCCCAGGCGTACCTGATGGTGGAGGAGGTGTGCGATCTCATCCAGCAGAATCTGGTGGCGGGAGAGCCCCCCACCGTCGTCGACACGAACAGCGGGCAGATGACCCTGGGACGGGTCTACGCCGGTAGGCACCGCAAAAAAACAAGCCACGGAAATTGGGCCCTTTGGATGTCGGCTCGAGAGTTTGGAGCCACAAAAAGTCGAGCCTCATCAAGCCTGTGCTCTTGACCTTTCTCAAAAGGCAGGACCTTTCTCAAAAGGCAGGACCTTTCTCAAAAGGCAGGACCTTTCTCAAAAGGCAGGACCTTTCTCAAAATGCAGGAGCTTTCTCAAAAGGCAGGACCTTTCTCAAAAGGCAGGACCTTTCTCAAAAGGCAGGACCCTTCTCAAAAGGCAGGACCTTTCTCAAAAGGCATGACCTTTCTCAAAAGGCAGGACCTTTCTCAAATGGCAGGACCTTTCTCAAAAGGCAGGACCTTTCTCAATAGGCAGGACCTTTCTCAAATGGCAGGACCTTTCTCAAAAGGCAGGACCTTTCTCAAGGGCAGAATGATTCTGCCTTTGAAAAACGTCCTGCTAGGATCGAAACATCAGGCCCTCTACATTTTTGAGAGTTGTCAATTTGTTTTGTTTGGAAGTAAATACAAAAAAACTGTTGCAAACTGCTCACTGACTAAAATGACCTGCAATACATACCGGTAAATCGCAAAGGTTAGAGGGCCTGACATTTCAATCCCAGCAGGACCTTTCTCAAAGGCAAATAGAAAGGTCCTGCTAGGATCGAAATGTCAGGCCCTCTAACTTCTGAGATGTATGTGTTGCAGGTCATTATAGTCAGTGAGCAGTTTGCAACAATTATTTGTATTAACTCCAAATTTGAAAATTGGTCGAGAAAACTTTGACTGGAATTCGAGACCTCTGGATTAACGTACCAGCGCTCCTTCCTGTCTGAGCTACCCAGCCCTTAGATGGTGGCCTTCCCAAATAGTCAACTAGTCTTTTCCGGGGTAGGGGCGCCAGTCCGAAGCAATTCAACCATTAACTGCCGTATATCTCTAGGGATCACACCCCCTGCGTTCATTCCGGTAGGATGCAAACAACCAATTGTTGTAAACCTGGCTACAGCAGCTCGGGGATCACACAAAGTGGATGCAGCTTTTACAATTCAAGTCAATCCAACAAAGGAAAAACTGACCGGGAACTTTTGAACAAAAGGCGTCCCCACCCGGCCGACAAAACTAGTTGACTATCTAGGGAGCCGGAGCCCACAATCTAAGGGCTGGATAGCTCAGATGGTAAGAGCATACTGGTATGCAAAACCAGAGGTCTCGGGTTCAAATCCCGGTCCAGTCAAAGTTTTTGTTGCCAATTTTTCACTTTCTTTTTATTAAAGATGACTGTTTTTCACAACAGTCTAGTCAGCGAGCATTTTGCAACATTTTTCAGCAGACTCTCTTTAGCCCCTTGACGGCGGGATTATTTTAGTGCCCATGGCCGGCACAGTGCCATTTCAAAAGCTTTTCAAAACAATCAGAGAACAATAAACCTGCAAAATAAATCAATAAGAGTGCACTATTTGTATCAGTGAATCAAATGTGGCACAATAGGACGTCTGCGTGGCTTTTGTCAAGGGATTATCAGCCCTCAAAGATTGGCCTTTAGTGTGTAGTCCAATGGAGCGTCGGCTGTGCAACACGACTCTGAGAACTGTGTGTGCTGCTACCCTTTGACCGCAAACATGCCTGCACTCCAGGGGACAAAGGATCCAGCTGGACGGCCTCAGCAAAGCGTGCAATTTGCGGTAAAGACTGCGGGTGCATTCCACAGTCTGTCCGGTGATCGCATTGGTTGTTGGGCAGGCCAGCACACTGTCTCTCGTAGTAGCGCGCAGACCCTCGATCGTTCATATTGAAGCCCCACAATAGCGCCATTGTTACCGCTGATCTGGCAATTCATGCAGCAACTGACATCAAAAAAGATGTTTGTCATGATTAATATTGCTGAAAAGAGTCTTTGTCTATAGTTTGGACAATAGCATCTACAGACGTCATCCGTACGCAAGGGGTTAAAAAAACAAATGCCCAAAAAGAAAGGTGATATACAAAAATGTTGCAAACTGCTTACTGACTAAAATTACCAAAATGTAAATCTTAAAATTTAGTGGGCCTGACATTTCGATCCTAGCAGGACCTTTCTCAAAGGTAGAGTTTAAGAAAAGGTCCTGCTAGGATCGAAACGTCAGGCACACTAATTTTTAAGTCCCCAAAAGAAAGCTCAACATAATGTACTTTATGGTTTGCCCGTTAGATTCACTCTCTGATGCGATAACTAGTGTTGGAGGCGGCCAGTTTGACCTTGCCAGCATGACTATGTGTGAACTGAACCCCAGTATGTGCAGCGGGGATGAGATCATTGATGTGGAGGTAAGACCAGTGTGCAAATTGATCAATGATGGGTGTGGGGGGATAATCATGCTCATAATGTGGTCGGGCAATAGCGGGTGTGGTGGGACATTAGTGGGTGTGGTGGGGCAATAGTGGGTCTGGTTCGACAATAGTGGGTGTGGTGGGACAATAATGTGCGTGGTAGCACAAGAGTGGGTGTGGTGGGACAATATTGGGTGTGGTGGGGCAATATTGGGTGTGGTGGGTCAATAGTGGGTGTGGTGGGTCAATAGTGGGTGTGGTGGGTCAATAGTGGGTGTGGTGGGACAATATTGGGTGTGGTGGGGCAATAGTGGGTTGGTGGGTCAATAGTGGGTGTGGTGGGTCAATAGTGGGTGTGGTGGGGCAATATTGGGTGTGGTGGGGCAATAGTGGGTTGGTGGGTCAATAGTGGGTGTGGTGGGTCAATAGTGGGTGTGGTTTGGACAATAGTGGGTGTGGTGGGGCAATAGCGGGTGCGGTGGGATAATAGTGGGTCTGGTTTGACAATAGTGGGTGTGGTGGGACAATATTGGGCGTGGTAGCACAAGAGTGGGTGTAATGGGGCAATATTGGGTGTGGTGGGGCAATAGTGGGTTGTTGGGGCAATAGTGGGTGTGGTGGGGCAAAAGTGGGTTGGTGGGGCAATAGTGGGTGTGGTGGGGCAATAGTGGGTGTGGAGGGATATTAGTGGGTGTGGTGGGGCAATAGTGGGTGTGGTGGGGCAATAGTGGGTTGTTGGGGCAATAGTGGGTGTGGTGGGGCAAAAGTGGGTTGGTGGGGCAATAGTGGGTGTGGTGGGGCAATAGTGGGTGTGGTAGGACAATAGTGGGTGCAGGGGGATAATAGTGGGTCTGGTTCGACAATAGTGGGTGTGGTGGGACAATAGTGGGCGTGGTAGCACAAGAGATGGTGTGGTGGGGCAATATTGGGTGTGGTTGGGTAGTATTGGGTTTGTGGGGCAATATTGGGTGTGTTGGGACAATAGAGGGTTGGTGGGACAATCGTGGGTGTGGTGGGACAATAGTGGGTGTGGTTGGGCAGTATTGGGTTTGTGGGGCAATAGTGGGTGTGGTGGGGCAAAAGTGGGTTGGTGGGGCAATAGTGGGTGTGGTGGGGCAAAAGTGGGTTGGTGGGGCAATAGTGGGTGTGGTGGGGCAATAGTGGGTTGGTGGGACAATAGTGGGTGTGGTGGGGCAATAGCAGGTGCGGTGGGATAATAGTGGGTCTGGTTGGACAATAGTGGGTGTGGTAGGATAAGAGTGGGTCTGGTTCGACAACAGTGGGTGTGGTGGGACAATAGTGGGCATGATAGCACAAGAGTGGGTGTGGTGGGACAATAGTGGGCGTGGTGGGGCAGTATTGGGTATTGTGGGGCAATAGTGTGTGTGGTAGCACAATAGTGTATGTGGTGGGATAATAGTGGGCATGGTGGGGCAATAGTGGGTGTGGTGGGACAATAGTGGGTGTGGTGGGACAATAGTGGGCATGGTAGCACAATAGTGGGCGTGGTGGAACAATAGTGGGTGTGGTGGGACAAAAGTGGGTGTGGTGGGACAATAGTGGGCATGGTAGCACAATAGTGGGTGTGGTGGGACAATAGTCGGTGGGTTTGACAATAGTAAGACAAAAGTAAATATGATTGGTCGATAAAAGTAGGTGTGGTTGGACAATAGTGGGCGTGGTGGGACAAACGTGGGCATGTCTGTACAATAGTGGGTGTGGTCTAGTCCTAGGTTTGTCTGCCTGTAGCAACAAGTCTACAAAACTGTGTCAGTCCACAAATTATCTAGACACCATATGTATCCAACAGTTTCCTGTTTTCAGAATGTATCACACCATATTTTTGTATACAGCAAGGTTAGTATCACAGAGAATCACAATAATGATTTAAAGGCCCTATACAACATTGGTAAAGATCAAAAGATTGCCATAGTTTGTGTGTTAATCCATTAAACATCCCAAAAAAGCAATCCTGCGAAGGTTTTAGAAAGTAGACAAAGGTAAAAAACCGTCACAGTTTTTGCACCATTCTGTAGTGTAAGAAATAGAGTAATAAACTGTTTGTCGACGTTTGAGTGAAGATTTCTAGGGAAGTGCAGCATCCCAGACCGTAAGATTTCAACATGAGGATTCTATCATGACCATCTACAAACTGTAAATAAGAAGGAAATCTTTGGACATCGATGTTTCCCGATCTTCCCAATGTTGTATTGTGCCTTTAAAGTGAGCAAATTTAAAACCCCTTTTATTAGTCTTGGCCAATTTTTAATTATTTTGTTCTCCTCTGGGATCTTCCAGGCATCCTGCTACCCCACCAACCACTTCAACTACATGGACAGCAGCGAGCGCATCTCGGAGGACGCCCCCGTCATCGGCCTGGCCTTCGCTGGCAGCGACGGGGCGCCCATCGCGGTCGTCAACGCCGCGCACGAGATTGAGATCTGGATCCCCCGGCGCAACAGCGAGGGGTCGACCTGCAAGACGTATGAGCAGAACATGAACAGCACCGGCCAGACGGGTGAGAGAGGCAGACTGAACCAGGGCTGGATCTCACAAAGCCTTGCGACGCTTTGTAACTCAACTTACGATGTATAACCCATTGTAAGTTGTGATCGAATCCTTACGATGCATCGTAACTCAACTTACGATGGATAATCCATCGTGAGTTGTGATAGAAGCCTTACGATGCATCGTAACTCAACTTACGATGGATAACCCATCATAAGTTGTGATAGAAGCCTTACGATGCATCATAACTCAACTTATGACGGATAACCCATCGTAAGTTGTGATAGAAACCTTACGATGCATCGTAACTCAACTTACGATGGATAACCCATCGTAAGTTTTGATAGAGGCCTTACGATGCATTGTAACTCAACTTACGATGGATAACCCATCGTAAGTTGTGATAGAAGCCTTACGATGCATCGTAACTCAACTTACGATGGATAACCCATTGTAAGTTGTGATAGAAGCCTTACGATGGATAACCCATCGTAAGTTTTGATAGAGGCCCTACGATGCATTGTAACTCAACTTACGATGGATAACCCATCGTAAGTTGTGATAGAAGCCTTACGATGCATTGTAACTCAACTTACGATGGATAACCCATCGTAAGTTGTGATAGAAGCCTTACGATGCATCGTAACTCAACGTTATGATGGATAACCCATCGTAAGTTGTGATAGAAGCCTTACGATGCATCGTAACTCAACTTACGACGGATAACCCATCGTAAGTTGTGATAGAAGCCTTACGATGCATCGTAACTCAACTTACGATGGATAACGCATCGTAAGTTGTGACAGAAGCCTTACGATGCATCGTAACTCAACTTACGATGGATAACCCATCGTATGTTGTGATAGAAGCCTTACGATGCATCGTAACTCAACTTACGATGGATAACCCATCGTAAGTTGTGATAGAAGCCTTACGATGCATCGTAACTCAACTTACGATGGATAACCCATCGTATGTTGTGATAGAAGCCTTACGATGCATCGTAACTCAACTTACGATGGATAACCCATCGTAAGTTGTGATAGAAGCCTTACGATGCATCGTAACTCAACTTACGATGGATAACCCATCGTAAGTTGTGATAGAAGCCTTACGATGCATCGTAACTCAACTTACGATGGATAACCCATCGTAAGTTGTGATAGAAGCCTTACGATGCATCGTAACTCAACTTACGATGGATAACCCATCGTAAGTTGTGATAGAAGCCTTACGATGCATCGTAACTCAACTTACGATTGATAACCCATCGTAAGTTGTGATAGAAGCCTTACGATGCATCGTAACTCAACTTACGATGGATAACCTATCGTAAGTTGTGATAGAAGCCTTACGATGCATCGTAACTCAACTTACGATTGATAACCCATCGTAAGTTGTGATACATCGTATGGTTTCTGTGCATTGCTCATCGTCTTGCGATTGATTGTAAGTTGCGGTGGGTTTGTTGAAATTGACTGCAGGGCCCTCTTTGCGTGGCCCTGCTCGCCGAAACCGGAAGCAAAGAAATTCCGCACTTAACCTCAAATACAGGGAAATTTGGAAGGGCTTTTCCCAAAAAAATCAAACCCAGACAAACTCTATACTGTACCAGTGAAAAGAGTAGGAAATTTACTTTATTATGGTACAAGAAAATCTAAAGTATCATAAACCATACCAATAGAACAGTGAATGGGATAACATCATTTACACAAACCTCAAAATAGACCAGGGAATTTCACGTAGTTCGGCATTTGTAGCTTTTTTGCGTCCTACGGAAAATCCCGTAACTCGGCGGATATGGGTTAAACACCCCTATGACATTGCACCCCTGGTTGGCGCTTTTGAATTGAGTCCAAGTCTCCTCTCTCCCCCAGGCATGTCGCTGCACACCTTCTTCGTCCAGTTTGACCAGACTGTGGTGGACCTGGAGATCCTGCCCGAGACCTACCAGACCACCCAGTACGCCGTGCTCATCCGCTACCTCCACCCGCCCACCGTGGAGGAGAACGATCACGTCTACATCCTGCCCTACAACATCAGCTTGGGAGGTAGGCAGGTGCAGGCGCAGGCGCAGGGCAGGACAGGGCAGGACAGGACAGGACAGGACAGGACAGGACAGGACAGGACAGGACAGGACAGGACAGGACAGGACAGGGCAAGACAGGACAGGGCAAGACAGGACAGGACAGGACAGGACAGGACAGGACAGGACAGGACAGGGCAAGACAGGACAAGACAGGACAAGACAGGACAGGACAAGACAGGACAGGACAGGACAAGTCAGGACAGGACAGGACAGGACAGGGCAGGGCAAGACAGGACAGGACAGGACAGGACAGGACAGGGCAAGACAGGACAGGACAGAACAGGACAGGACAGGGCAGGACAGGACAGGACAGGGGGACAGGGCAGGGCAAGACAGGACAGGACAGGACAGGACAGGACAGGACAGGACAGGACAGGGCAAGACAGGACAGGGCAAGACAGGACAGGGCAAGACAGGACAGGACAGGACAGGACAGGACAGGACAGGACAGGGCAAGACAGGACAAGACAGGACAAGACAGGACAGGACAAGACAGGACAGGACAGGACAAGTCAGGACAGGACAGGACAGGACAGGGCAGGGCAAGACAGGACAGGACAGGACAGGACAGGACAGGGCAAGACAGGACAGGACAGAACAGGACAGGACAGGACAGGACAGGACAGGGGGACAGGGCAGGGCAAGACAGGACAGGACAGGACAGGACAGGACAGGACAGGACAGGACAGGACAGGACAGGACAGAACAGGACAGGACAGGACAGGACAGGGCAAGACAGGACAGGACAGGACAGAACAGGACAGGACAGGACAGGACAGGACAGGGCAAGACAGGACAGGACAGGACAGGACAGGGCAGGACAGGACAGGACAGGACAGGACAGGACAGGGCAAGACAGGACAGGACAGGACAGGACAGGACAGGGCAAGACAGGACAGGACAGAACAGGGCAGGGCAGGGCAAGACAGGACAGGACAGGACAGGACAGGACAGGACAGGACAGGGCAAGACAAGACAGGACAGGACAGGGCAGAACACTGGCTAGGGTCTCTGGCTCGTGCTTTGTCTCTGCCGTCCAAACCTGGGGGTTTGTCTTGGTCTGATGCCGGAGGAGGGGAGGGAGGGGAGAGAATGGTTAGAAAATGGCCCGATGGCAGAGTCTGAGTCTGAGCGATCGTTTCATGTCTTTATCAGCATTTGCCTTGGGTTCGTACCAATTTGATCCCATCCCAACCTTTCCTAACCAGTCCAATCCAATTTAATTTGTAATTCATTTTGTTCAATCTACTTTAATCCAATCCAATCCAATCCAATTCAATCCAATAAAATCCAATCTAATCCAAGTCAATCCAATCCAAACTGTTTCAATCCAATCCAATCCAATCCAATCAAATCAAATCCCAACTATTTCAATTCAATCCAATCCAATCCCAACTATTTCAATCCAATTCAATCTAATCCAATCCCAACTATTTCAATCCAATCCAATCCAATCCCAACTATTTCAATCCAATTCAATCCAATCCAATCCCCACTATTTCAATCCAATCCAATCCAATCCCAACTATTTCAATTCAATCCAATCCAATCCCAATTATTTCAATCCAATCTCAGTAATCCAATCTCAGTAATCCAATCTCACTAATCCAATCTCACTAATCCAATCTCACTAATCCAATCTCACTAATCCAATCTCACTCATCCAATCTCACTCATCCAATCTCACTAATCCAATCTCACTAATCCAATCTCACTAATCCAATCTCACTAATCCAATCTCACTAATCCAATCCAATCCAATCCAATCTCACTAATCCAATCTCACTAATCCAATCCAATCCAATCTGGCACAAAGTGGTCAGCAGTACCACCTGCATACCAATTAGCCTCTCCGTATGTCTAATCCGACCTTTCCCACTTCCCTCCGACGGTCGATCTTTCCCCCTACCCCTCCATTTTCTCCCTCCCCTCCCCTCCCCTTCTCCCCCCCCCTCCCAGATGGCTCCAGTGCCTACTCCATCCACCTGGATGCGGCCTACATCAGGAACAACACGGGCAAGTACTACCTGGGCATCGCCGAGATCCCGCAGGCGCCCCAGGGCGAGCTGCCCAACAACCTCTTCAACGACAACCAGAGCCCCCAGGACCTGCTGCGGGACCTGCTGCTGAAGGAGATCGCCTTCAACTTCACCGGCAACTACAGCCTGTGCGTCTACATCTCCGGCTGCGCCTACTTCGACAACGGGACTCAGGAGTGGTCCACCAAAGGCGTCAGGGTATGGCCAATTTCGTGGGGGAACGGTTTGGTTTAAAGGGATAAGGTGCAAAGGTGCAAAGGTGTAAAGGTGCAAAGGTGCAAAGGTGCAAAGGTGCAAAGGTCGTGCACACAGCGCTCTGTTTTCTGCCGGTGACGTCATGGGGTTACGCGGTACGCTGTCAGGTTGAAAAGTGGGGGGCAGTTTTCTGTCGAGAATCTTGCTGTTTTCTCAAAAAGATTATCACTATATTTAAAAAACAAACTGACACATGGAAGTTCATACCCTCTCTGATCGATTACACATCATATTCCTTTTGATTTCAGGTACCCTTTAAAGGGATAATACAACATTGGTTGAGGTCAAAGAATAGCATCCATACGTTGTCTGATCCGACATAATGCATGAAATAGCACACCTGTGAAAATTTCAGCTCAATCTGCCAACCGAGTCTTGAGAAAATTGTGAAAACCGCTTTGTTTGTTTTAGTTCGTGAAAATGCAGCATTCAACGTATTGTTCTGAAAAATCATTTAGATCTAGGGGTGAGACGTAAACGATTTCTTTACTCTTTTCTCCAAAAATACAGCATTTTAGGCCGAAACATTTCAGTGCTAGGTTTCTGCCATAACTATCTTCGAACTGTATAAGTTTCTTGTAAATCTGTGAACATTTCTGTTTTTCCATCTTACCAATGTTGTGTAGGGGCTTTAAGGTTGCGTGTTCGAATCGCATCTGGGTCACCAATTTTAGGGGTTTTGTCGGCTTATTTATTCCCCTAATTTTTGTTTGGCTAATCATTTCCTGTTTAACATGAAATTTAACAGTTTAACAATTTAAAAGTTTGTCCTTTCACGGAGACAGTCCCTGTATAGGAGCAAACACAACCAATTCAGGTCCTGCTATTTGTCAGGGCAAACTAGGTAAGGGGGTGTAGATAATCCGTTGCTAATCCTAGTGCAGACACCAGTAAGATTGACCCATTGGAATGTTACCCATGGTCTTGGTAAAACCAAACAAAAATCCAGTGCGAACAAGGGCCCAATACAACATTGGGAAGATCGGAAAACATCGATGTCCACAGATTTCCTTCTTATTTACACAGTTTGTAGATGGTCATGATAGAATCCTCATGTTGAAATCTTGCGGTCTGGGATGCTGTACTTCCCTAGAAATCTTTACTCAAATATCGACAAATAGTTCATTACTCGCAAGTCATAAACTATTTCTTACACTACAGAATGGTGCAAAAACCGTGACTTTTTTTTACCTTTTTCTACTTTCTCAGATCACCATTTGAGCTAAAACCTTTGCAGGATTGGTTTTTTTGGGATGTTTAATGGTTTAGAACACAAACTGTGACAATCTTTTGACCTTTACCGATGTTGTATTGGGCCTTTAAGACGCTATACTCTTACTCCCACAAGACCCTCTGGAAGGCTTTTTAAACGGTTCTTTGAGGCTCTTACACTCTCGCCCCATCCTCAAACTTTCTCAGATTGGTCCCAAGACGAACAAACAGGCGACCCAGTGCTTCACCACCCACTTGACGGACTTTGCCAGCACCTGGATCGTCCCGCCCACCCCGCTGGACTTTGAGTACATCTTCGCCAATGCCGACTTTGCCAAGAACCTGTCCATCTACATCACTACCATCGTCATCTACGTGATCTTCTTCTTCATCCTCATCTGGGCTCGGAGAAAGGACCGGAAGGATATCATCATGGTGAGAGTTTGTGTCTGTGCGTTTGTGTGAGGTCCCTTGAGAGAGGTCCTGCCTTTTGAGAAAGGTCCCGCCTTTTGAGAAAGGTCCTGCCTTTTGAGAAAGGTCCCGCCTTTTGAGAAAGGTCCTGCCTTTTGAAAAAGTTCCTGCCTTTTGAGAAAAGTCCCGCCTTTTGAGAAAGGTCCTGCCTTTTGATAAAGGTCCTGCCTTTTGAGAAAGGTCCTTTTGAAAAAAATTCCTGGCTTTTGAGAAAGTTCCTGCCTCTTGAGAAAGGTCCTGCCTTTTGAGAAAGGTCCTGCCTTTTGAGAAAGGTCCTGCCATTTGAGAAAGGTCCTGCCATTTGAGAAAGGTCCTGCCATTTGAGAAAGGTCCTGCCTTTTGAGAAAGGTCCTGCCTTTTGAGAAAGGTCCTGCCTTTTGAGAAAGGTCCTGCCTTTTGAGAAAGGTCCCGCCTTTTGCGAAAGGTCCCGCCTTTTGCGAAAGGTCCTGCCTTTTGAGAAAGGTCCTGCCTTTTGAGAAAGGTCCTGCCTTTTGAGAAAGGTACCGCCTTTTGAGAAAGGTCCCGCCTTTTGCGAAAGGTCCTGCCTTTTGAGATAGGTCCTGCCTTTTGACAAAGGTCCTGCCTTTTGACAAAGGTCCTGCCTTTTGACAAAGGTCCTGCCTTTTGACAAAGGTCCTGCCTTTTGACAAAGGTCCTGCCTTTTGACAAAGGTCCTGCCTTTTGAGAAAGGTCCTGCCTTTTGAGAAAGGTCCTGCCTTTTGAGAAAGGTCCTGCCTTTTGAGAAAGGTCCCGCCTTTTGAGAAAGGTCCTGCCTTTTGAGAAAGGTCCTGCCTTTTGAGATAGGTCCTGCCTTTTGAGAAAGGTCCCGCCTTTTGAGAAAGGTCCTGCCTTTGAGAAAGATCCTGCCTTTTGAGAAAGGTCGGGCCTTTTGAGAAAGGTCCTGCCTTTTGAGAAAGGTCCTGCCTTTTGAGAAAGGTCCTGCCTTTTGAGAAAGGTCCTGCCTTTTGAGAAAGGTCCTGCCTTTTGAGAAAGGTCTTGCCTTTTGAGAAAGGTCCTGCCTTTTGAGAAAGGTCCTGCCTTTGAGAAAGGTCCTGCCTTTTGAGAAAGGTCCTGCCTTTGAGAAAGGTCCTGCCTTTTGAGAAAGGTCCTGCCTTTGAGAAAGGTCCTGACTTTTGAGAAAGGTCCTGACTTTTGAGAAAGGTCCTGCCTTTTGAGACAGGTCCTGCCTTTTGAGAAAGGTCCTGACTTTTGAGAAAGGTCGGGCCTTTTGAGAAAGGTCCTGACTTTTGAGAAAGGTCCTGACTTTTGAGAAAGGTCCTGCCTTTGAGAAAGGTCCTGCCTTTTGACAAAGGTCCTGACTTTTGACAAAGGTCCTGCTAGTTTGAAACATTACTCGATATATTTTGCCATCTCTCTGATCATCTTAATCACGTCTCTGAATCTTCTCCCTCTCTTCTCGCTCTCTCCCTCCCCCCTCTCTCCCCCTCTCCCCCCCCTCTCTCTCTCTCTCTCTCTCTCTCTCTCTCCCTCTCTCTTTCTCCCCCTTCTTGCTCACTCTCTACCTCACAGCAAGGGCTAACACCCATGTTAGACAACAAGCCCAACCACAAATATCTGTACGAGATTGCCTCAGTGACCGGACAGTGGAAGGGGTCTGGAACGGAGTCCAAGGCAAGTTCATGTATTGATGAAGTATCTCCTCCTCCATGGGAGACAATGAATGATGTGGTCTCCTCTCAAGGCTGAACCTTGAACCTTTGAAACTCAGATTTAGAAGGCGTCAAACAAATATAAGAAAAAGAATGGGACATTTTTGACAATTTTTTTAAAAATGGCAAAGAAATCTTTGACTTGAGGTAGTAGCATGTATAGCAATGATCCACATTGTAAGTTATTATGGTTTAATGGAAGAACAAGAAAGATGTGAAGTCCTGCATTTTGAATCTGACCAGTAGTCCAGTGCAGTTCTTATAAACGATTTAACTTTTGAAAAAAAATAGCAAAGAAAACTTTGGGTTTAGTGTCATGATGAGATCTGCTCATCATGCATATTCATAGAGTATTCATATATACACACTCGTGCATATTCATGCTTAGCCTGCCCATGAAGACATCACCCTATGGTCTTACATCAGGCATACTTTCTCTGCGTAGGTGTTTTTCATCCTGTCCGGTGAGGATGACGAGACGGCCGTCAGGTCCCTGGTGGACACACAGAGACCCATCCTGACGACTGGCTCCGTAGACAGATTCGTCATGGCTGTGCCCAGGTCAGTAGCAGGACTCAGGAGGACCATGCATTAGACATGATGAGGACAGGACAGGACAGAACAGGACAGGGCAGGACAGGGCAGGACAGGACTGGACAGGACAAGACAGGACTGGACAGGACAGCTCAGGACAGGACAGGGCAGGACAATACAGGACAGGGCAGGGCAGGGCAGGGCATGGCAGGGCAGGGCAGGACAGGACAGGACAAGACAGGACACAACAAGGCAGGACACGACATGACAGAACAGTACGGGACGGGACAGGATGGCACAGGACAGGACAAGACTGGACAGGACAGGATGGGACGGGACGGGATGGGACGGGACGGGATGGGACGGGACGGGACGGAACGGAACAGTACAGGACAAGACTGAACAGGACAGGGCAGGGTAGGATGGGACGGGATGGGACAAGACTAGGCAGGACTGGCAGGACAGGACAGGGCAGGACAAGACAGGACATGGCACGGCTGGACATGTCAGGACAGGACAGGACAGGACAGGACAGGACAGGACAGGACATGGCACGGCTGGACAGCTCAGGACTGGACAGGACAGGACAGCTCAGGACTGGACAGGACAGGACAGGATAAGACAGGACAGGGCAGGACAGGACAGGGCAAGACAGGATGGGACAGGACACGACAGGACACAACAGAACAGGACAGAACAGAGCAGTACAGGATGGGACAGAACGGGATGGGATGGGACAGGACAAGACAGGACACGACAAGACAGGACACGACACGACACGACAGAACAGTACGGGACGGAACAGGATGGCACAGGACAGGACAAGACTACAACAGAACAGGACAGAACAGAGCAGTACAGGATGGGACAGAACGGGATGGGATGGGACAGGACAAGACAGGACACGACAAGACAGGACACGACACGACACGACAGAACAGTACGGGACGGAACAGGATGGCACAGGACAGGACAAGACTGGACAGGACAGGGCAGGGTAGGATGGGACGGGATGGGACAAGACTAGGCAGGACTGGCAGGACAGGACAGGGCAGGACAAGACAGGACATGGCACGGCTGGACAAGTCAGGACAGGATAGGAGACAGGGCAGGACAAGACAGGACACGGCACGGCTGGACAAGTCAGGACAGGACAGGACAGGACAGGACAGGACATGGCACGGCTGGACAAGTCAGGACAGGACAGGACAGGGCAGGACAGGACAGGACATGGCACGGCTGGACAAGTCAGGACAGGACAGGACAGGGCAGGACAAGACAGGACATGGCACGGCTGGACAAGTCAAAACAGGACAGGACAGGGCAGGACAAGACAGGACATGGCACGGCTGGACAAGTCAGGACAGGACAGGACAGGGCAGGGTAGGGCAGGCCTGGACAGGACAGGGCAGGACAAAACAGAACAAGACAAGAGGGACACCAGACAGCTCCTCTTGCCGTTGAGGCCACGACCATAGATACAATTTACATGCGTTTCCCATGCCTATCGTCACAGACCCCTGGGTCCGCTGAACTATCTCCGACTGTGGCACGACAACACGGGCAAAGGAGCCATGCAGAACTGGTTTGTGCAGTACATCGCCGTGCGTGATCTGCAGACCAGGCAGAGGTACTACTTCCTGGCCAATCGCTGGTTCTCTCTTGTGGACGACGATGGGCAGGTGAGCATGTTACAGAGGTTTGGGCTCTTGTTCTTTATTCATGCAGATTCGCCAAAGACAAGGCTAATTAGCCACTCAAGGTTAAGAGCTAAGGAAGGAAGGAGATAGGGAGGAACTGATCGGGAAGGCTGGAGATAGGAATTGACAACCTTCTTAAAACGGGCAAGATTGTAAGGAGGTGGGGAACATGAACTAGGAAGGGAATACCAAAGAGAGGCAGAACGTGGGAAGAAGCTGTTCTGATACCTCCTTGTTCTACAAGTACGTCTTGGAAGAGACCGAGTGTATGGGTGAGAGGAGGCAAACAGGGACAGAGCGATGGACGATGGAACGTCACTGTCATTCACCAAATTATGTGTTTATTTAGTACACGAGAACAAAGGGAATACCCCACAAGTATACGCGTGTAAGGGTGTGTGTGAGTGTGCACGCGAATCCGATGCCTTGTGGAGACCTAGTCCAATATGTTGAATAGGTCTCCACAGGGAAATTGTCAAGGTGTATAGGTTTCCACACGGTTTTCACGAAACTGATATTTGGAAATAACTCAAAAACAGGAAATTTGTGATGGGTAACAATCCGTCGCAAATAGAAGTGTTATATAAAAGGGACATACGGTCCAAATTTCTACCCAGGAAAGTGAATGTGGTTGAAATGGGAGCATTTTTTAAAACATAGTTTCTCACGCGGTTGTATAGTGCACGAGATCAAAGCCATGTCTCCACAAGGATACAGATTCAGGTATGTGTGTGCGTGTGTGCGTGTGTGTGTGTGTGTGCAGTGCATGGGTGAATAGTGAAGGTCTGAATTGGGTTGCTCACTTCGTTCCTGAGAGCTCACCGGACGGCCTGCACAACTTTGTGCTGCGATTGCATTGCTAGTGGCTGACAAACTGTGAATTAAAGGTGCACTCAATTCCCTGTTTAGTTTGTTTCAAACTGTGACACTATGAACATCTAAGCCGTGAAAAAGGGGTGAAAATGTCATTTCGCCGTGAAACTAATAAGTCACTGTGAATTCACGGTGCATTTTACAGTGAATTCACCGTGAAAAAAAATCACTTCTCTGACCTGATAAGGACATCTTCAGGTCACTAAAGAGACAGTGAACAAAATGTGAATATCGAGGATGGCAAGCTCCAGCCTTGAGGGATGGCTAATTAAATTACCAGTAGGGACCACCAGCCCCCATAGAGGTACTGAATGGTATCCTTACTGTCACTCCCAGGTACTTATAAATTGCCTCTAGCCATTTACCACCAGGAATGTGGCCTTGGAGACCACTGGTGAAAACACCAAGAAAATGACTTGGCTAACTGTGTGCCATGAAATAGGGGTGAAAACATGGTGAATTTTCTTTTCACGGCTAAATGACATTTTCACCCCATTTTCACTGTTCATAGTGTGAGTTGTTCATCCAATTTTGACTAACCCTGACAATCGGCCTCTTCTCCTCCTCTCCCTATCTCTGCTCCCGAAAAATAAACCCCACCCAGGTGGACCGCCTCCTTCCAGTGGCCAGTCGGGAGCAGATGAAGGGCTTCCAGCACGTCTTCTCCAGCCACACCCGCAAGAACCTGAACGACGGCCACCTGTGGTTCTCCATCTTCCTGCGGCCGGCCGGCAGCCACTTTAGCCGGGTCCAGCGGGCGGCCTGCTGCCTGATGGCCCTCTGGCTGGAGATGCTGGTCAACATCATGTGGTACAAGGTCAGCCCGCCCGCCCCCTCCTCCTCCGCACTCCAGCTGGGACCCCTCAGCATGTCGCCCTCCCAGGTACGTCCTCTCTCTCTCTCTCTCTCTCTCTCTCTCTCTCTCTCTCTCTCTCTCTCTCTCTCTCTCTCTCTCTCTCTCTCTCTCTCTCTCTCTCTCTCTCTCTCTCTCTCTCTCTCTCTCTCTCTCTCTCTCTCTCTCTCTCTCTCTCTCTCTCTCTCTCTCTGGACTTGTATTGGTAAATCCTGCCGAGACCTTGGTCCTTTTTTTTTTTTTTTTTTTTTTTTTACGGTACGGGTGTGGTTGATCAAGTTTGTGGTGACACCATGTATTACATCTCTTTTGAGATAGGCATGGCTTCGAAATGAAGTTGCCAGCTCTTTGCAGAGCCACACTCCATCTCAATCCCGCCGAGACCTTGGAATTTTTTTTTAATTTTTTTTTTTAAGGTATGGGGGTGGTTGATGAAGTTTGCGGTGACACCATGTTTTACATCTCTTTTGAGAGAGGGCGTGGCTCCGACATGAAGTTGCCGGCTCTTTTCAGAGCCAAACTCAATCTCAATCCCGCCGAGACCTTGGTTTTGGGTTTTTTGGTTTTTTTTAAGGTATGGGTGTGGTTGATCAAGTTTGTGGTGACACCATGTATTACATCTCTTTTGAGATAGGGCGTGGCTCCGAAATGAAGTTGCCGGCTCTTTTCAGAGCCACACTCCGTCTCAATCCCGCCAAGACCTTGGAATTTTTTTTTTTTTTTTTTTTTTAAGGTATGGGTGTGGTTGATCGAGTTTGCGGTGACACCATGTATTACATCTCTTTTGAGAGAGGGCGTGGCTCCGAAATGAAGTTGCCGGCTCTTTTCAGAGCTACACTCCGTCTCGAAAGAGATGCGTTGCACGATGGCACTGCAAACCTTCCACTTTTTGGTACTTCCACCGTGCTAACCTTCAGATCTTAATCCCTTAGTTGAGAATGTCTTTTTTTTTATTAAGTGTCAATATAGGAAACTCGGCATTCTCCTGATGACGGCCAGAGCATACTGGCCGGAATGTCGAGTTACCACTCAGGTTCTTTTCAGAGCCACACCTCTTCTTTAAGAGACCTTATACATGGTGTCACCGCAAACCCTCCTATAGAGTTACCACTCAGGTTCTTTTCAGAACCACACATCTTCTTTAAAGAGACCTTATACATAGTGTCACTGCAAACCCTCCTATAGAGTTACCACTCAGGTTCTTTTCAAAACCACTCATCTTCTTTAACCACTTCGCGCCGGGGGTTTTCAGCTCCGATGACCGTCATACGGGTTTTTTTGAACAATGCATCATGTTTAAATCTCGCTAAAACAATCGGAACAATATATTTCTGTGAAATAAATCGATAAGGGTATACTAATGGTACAAGAGAGTAAAACCTGGCACAATTTGGACGTCGTTGTGGCTTTTGTCAAGAGATTATCCGTTCGAAAAAGGGCCCTTTGTGCATCGTCAGTGGACCGTAACTGACGCGTGTGTGTGCGTGCATGTACACTGCTGACAATCCCTGACCGCAGACTCCAGCCTCCACTCCAGGCAGTCAAATCTTCGAGTTGGTCGGCCACAAACGAGCGTACAGATTACGGTAAACAATGTGGGGGGAATTCCAACGCCAGACCGACAACCGTTGGGCTGTGTGGCATGCAAAGACAATGTCCCCCGCGTGCTTTCAGCTGCAGCGCCGCGGTATCCCTCGATCCTCCACAGTAAAAGTCCCACAATTGCACAATTACTGCTGCTAATCTTGCAATTCATGTGGCAACTTGCATCAAAAAGGGTCTTTGTACTGATTCATTTTGATTTTGTTCTAAGCTGAAAAGAGTCTTTGTATAGAATGTGGACAATAGTGGTGCCCGGATTCGGTGGGCCCCGTCGCATAGTCAAGCCAATGGAGCTCCGAATTCGGAGGTCCCGGCGCGAAGTGGTTAAAGGGATAACACAACATTGGTCAAGGTCAAAGAATAGCATCCACACATTGACTGAAACAACATATGCTTGAAATAGCATACCTGTGAACATTTCAGCTCAATCCAACAACCGAGTCTCAAAAAAATTAGTGAAAAACGCTTCATTTGTTTCGCGAAAATGCAGCATTCAACATATTGTTCCAAAAAATCATTTAGATTTCTTTCCCCAAAAATACAGCATTTTAGGCAGAAAAATTTCAGTGCAAAGTTTCAGTGCGAAGTGGTTAAGAGACCTTATACATGGTGTCACCGCAAACCTTTGTGTAACCTCCCTCTCTCACCTCCCTCCCTCTCACCTCCCTCCCTCTCACCTCCCTCCCTCTCACCTCCCTCCCTCCCTCCCGCTCACAGATCAGCATCGGCATCATGTCCAGCCTGATCGTGTTCCCCGTCACCCTGCTGGTGGTGCAGATCTTCCGCAAGGCCCGGCCCCGCATCAAGCAGAAGTCCCACCGCCACGTGATCAAGGAGCAGCAGGAGGAGCTGAAGAAGAAGTACCGGGTCAGCAGCGACGATGCGGTAAGATCGGCCCTCTGATTGAGAGGCTAGGGGAAGTTGGGAGATGGTTGGTTTTCTCAAATTTGATATTTTTATTATTATTATTATTATTATTATGTATTCGGCCAAGGAAAACAAACAAGAAGTACATTCAAGGTGAAAGGTCATACAGTCTATATCATGGAAATTCAAGATGGGAGATAAATTGATAAATAAATACCAAACAAGGAGAATATTATGCACATGTATCAGAGATGTGATAGGTCAGGATGAGAAGGGGAAGAGATGGGGCAAGGACTGGGGATGAAGGGGAAGAGATTGGGCAGGAGGGTAAGAGGGAAGGAGTAAACAAGCAGAGTAAGGACAAGCCAAATCTAAGATGGCCAGGAGGAACAAAAGTGAAAAGCACTGACTCAAAAGCCTGTTCCTCCTGTTCCAAGATATAGGAAGGTTTGCAGTTTGCAGTGCCACCATGTATAAGGTCTCTTAAAGAAGAGGTGTGGTTCTGGAAAGAACCTGAGTGGTAACTTGACATTTCGACCAGTATGCTCTGGTCGTCATCAGGAGAATGATGGCCAGAGCATACTGGTCGAAATGTCAAGTTACCACTCAGGTTCTTTCCAGAACCACACCTCTTCTTTAAGAGACCTTATACATGATGTCACCGCAAACCTTCCTAATTCTCCCACCATGCAAAGCCTTATTTTTCTCAAATTTGTTTTCCCCTTGATCTCCCTCTCCCTTCGTGTGTACATCTTCGTCTCACTCCCTTCCCTTTTTTCCTTCCTCTGTCATGTGTGTCAGGGCTTCCCTTATCCTGACTGTCTGTATATTCCCTCATCACTTTGTCTTTGAGAAAGGTCCTGCTAGGATCGAAACATCACATGGGCTAAATTCTGTTTTATCGCGGGACATTTGTCCTCTGAGAGGCTATGGGAAGTTGAGAGATGGTATGAGGAAAGGGTATGGTTTTCTCAAATTTGTTTTCCCTTTGATCTCCCTTCCCTTCGTGTACATCTGCATTCCACTCCCTTCCCTTTTGTCCTTCCTCTGTCAGATGTGTCACAGGACATTTGTCATCTAAGAGGCCATGGGAAGTTGGGAAGTGGTATTAGGAATGAGTCTGGTTTTCTCAACTTTGTTTTCCCTTTAATCTCCCCTCCCTTCGTGTCTATTCCCACTCCCTTCCCTTTTGTCCTTCCTCTGTCATGTGTGTCAGGGCTTTCCTTCCCCCTGACTGTCTGTGTACGTCCTTCTCACTTTGCCTTTGAGAAAGGTCCTGCTAGGATCGAAACGTCAGGCCCTCTCACTTTTGAAATTATCAGATGTCTAAGTTCTGTTGTATCGCAGAACATTTTGTCCTCTGAGAGGATTGGGAAGTTGGGAAGTGGTATGAGGAAGGGGTATGGTTTTTGTCAAATTATTGAATGCCTAACTTCTGTTTTATCGCAGGGCTTTCCTTCCCCTGACTGTCTGTGTATATCCTTGTCACTTTGGCTTTGAGAAAGGTCCTGCTAGGATCGAAACGTCAGTCCCTCTAACTTTTGAAATTATCAGATGTCTAAGTTCTGTTTTATCGCGGGACATTTTGTCATGTGAGAGGCCTGGGAAGTTGTGAGGTTGTTTGAGGAAAGGGGTATGGTTTTCTCAATTTATCAAATGCCTAAGATCTGTTTTATCGCGGGACATTTTTCCCTGTGAGAGGCTTGGGAAGTTGGGAGATGATTTAAGGAAGGGTGCCGGGTTTTTTTTCTCTCGAAATTCACTCGCAGATCTCCGAGAGTCACGTCGTCGTCGAGGGCGGGCTGGCCAACGAGGACGGCCTGAGCACCCGCTCCAAGGCCAACCTGCTGGACAACCAGGGCCTGACCGTCAAGACCACCGCCTCCCGGCCGCACCAGGACCCGGCCGCCGGCGGGGGCGGGGGCGCGAGGAAGCGGCGCAAGAAGCTGACCCTGCCCTGGTGGACCATCATCTTCGCCTGGATCGTCTGCCTCCTGGCCACGGCGGCCGCCACCCTCTTCACCGTCTTCTACGGCATCCAGTTTGGCGACGAGACCACCCGCGAGTGGCTGGCCTCCCTGGTCGTCTCCTTCTTCACCGGCATCCTCTGCACCCAGCCCATCAAGGTAGGCGTGGGGGAGGGGGCCTGGGAGTGTGACGGGCGCGGCCCAGCAGGTGGACGGGCGTGGCCCAGTAGGCAGATGGGCGTGGCCTTGTAGGTACATGTAGATGGGCGTGGCCTTGTAGGTGGATGGGCATGGCCAAGTAGACAGATGGGTGTTTCTCAGTATGATTTAGATGGGCGTGGTCCAGTAGGTAGATGGGTGTGGTGCAGTAGGCAGATGGGTGTGGCGCAGTAGGCAGATGGGCGTGGCTCAGTAGGTAGATGGGTGTGGCCTAGTAGGCAGATGGGCGTGGCCAAGTAGGCAGATGGGTGTGGCCAAGTAGGCATGTGGGCGTGGCCAAGTTGACAGATGGGCGTGGCCCAGTAGGTAGATGGGCATGGCCTAGTGCCTTTTTTGTAGTGGGGAGATAGGCATGATACAGTTGGTAGTGTGATGGGTGTGGCATGGTAGTGTGATGGGTGTGACATTGTATAAAGGGAAAAAAAATGACTAGGAACTTTTGAACAATTTTGAAAAATAACAAAGGAAAGTTTGACTGGACCAGGACTTCACCCCAAAACCTCTGGTTTTGCATACTAGGCACTCTTACCATCTTAGCTATCCAGCCCTTAGATGGCTGCCTTCCCAAATAGTCAACTAGTCTTTGCTGTGGTGGGTGCAGCAGTCAGGGGCATTTAATTGTTAATGGCATAAAAAAATAAGATATAATAAACGTGTGAAAAGAGTAGATTTGGGCAGTAACTAGTGAGGACACTACCCGGCGAAGCTTTAGCCACTCGGTAACCCCAAAGCTTGTTTGGATAGTGGGATTACGGGAACGAGGGATCAACTGCTGGCATTGAACGCCCAGTAGCCAGAGTTCCATGGGCTAATTGTTTGTACCTCTTACCCTTGGGCTAAGGGGGTCCTCCAGTAGCCAGAGTTCCAAAGGCTAATTGGTTGTACCTCTTACCCCTGGGCTAAGGGGGTCCTCCAGTAGCCAGAGTTCCAAAGGCTAATTCTTTGTACCTCTTACCTCTGGGCTAATTTTTTGTACCTCTTTCCCCTGGGCTAAGGGGGTCCTCCAGTAGCCAGAGTTCCAAAGGCTAGTTCTTTGTACCTCTTACCCCTGGGCTAAGGGGGTCCTCCAGTAGCCAGAGTTCCAAAGGCTAATTGGATGTACCTCTTACCCCTGGGCTAAGGGGGTCCTCCAGTAGCCAGAGTTCCAAAGGCTAATTGGTTGTACCTCTTACCCCTGGGCTAATTGTTTGTACCTCTTTCCCCTGGGCTAAGGGGGCCCTTCAGTAGCCATAGTTCTAAAGGCTAATTCTTTGTACCTCTTACCCCTGGGCTAAGGGGGTCCTCCCATTACCCCTAGGCTGTCTGAGATCAATCCACCTTAGCCACAAAACTCAGAGGAGGTCTCAATGAATCGTCGACACACACACACACACACACACACACACAAAAACAATCTGCCTTTGAGAAAGGTCCTGCCAGGATCAAAACACCAGGCCTTGTAAATTTCACCAGAATGAAACCCCTTTGTAAACCTATTCACCTCACCGGCGATAAACAGTCCTTTGAAGGCCGTACACCCGGAGGCTATCGATTCCTTTCCCCCACCTCCTTTTGTCTCCGAATCTCCAACCTCAAGTTGGGGCGTTGGACTGCAACCACTATTGCCGTGGGAACTTTTGCTCGCTCTTGGGCAGGGGAGAGGGGAGGTCAACGTTAACCCCCCCCCCCCCCCGAAAACGTTGGCTGAGAATTTGCTTTACAGAAGCCAGGAAGCTAACTTGTTCAGCCTCAGATTGAATGTTTTTAAACACGGGGGGGGGGGGGGGGGCATTGGTGGGATCAATGACTAATCGCAGGATTTTTTTGGGGGGGGGGATGAGAGGGAGTTGTAGGAAGTTAACTGCAGGCAGATTTGGGAGTCTATGAAATAGTTTTAGTTTTTCAAAGTGGACAAGGTTTTCACACTATTTTAGAAAGTAATATGGAAAACAAAAATATGCACATTGCTGACTGACTAAAATGACCAAAATGCGAATATCAAAAATTTGGAGCTATCCAGCCTTTTAGATGGTGGCCTTCCCAAATACAGTGGAATGTCACTATAACAAACATCCCAGGATCCGTGAAAATTGTGTAGCGGGCTGTCATTTGTTATAGCAGTTGCAACCACATATTTTGTACAAAAAAATTGGGAGGCAAAGGGCATGTTCGTTATAGCCGAATGTTTGCTGTATCGGCGTTCGTTACAGCAACGTTCCAGCAGTCAACTCGTCTTTGCTAGGATGGTGGTGCCAGTCAGAAGCATTTAACCATTAACCGCCGTACATCTCCAGGGATCACGCCCCCCCCCCCCCCTATTTTCATTCCGATTTTAGAACAACGAACTGTGGGTGTGTCTGACATCGTGACTTTCTGAGGATAACGGTCCGATTCGCGGCGGGTTTTCATTTGTCGCAGATTATCTTGGTGGCGCTCTTCATCGCTCTGATCGTCAAGAGTCCCAACGCCGACGAGGACAGTGGAGAGGAGATGGAAGAGGACCCGGAGCTGGGAAAGGACGAGATGTGGCTCCATGACACCTGTGAGTGAATCGATGGTCCTAGCCAGCGAACAAAGCCTTAATTACCACCCTAGATATTCAGGGTCTTTTCCACTGTCTTTTACACTACCTTACTGTGCCCTTACCCAGTTCACATGTGGTGAAACCTTCAGAGTGAACTCACTTTAAAAGAAACCATGAAATCATTGAATATCTTTTTTCCTGGCAGCATGGACTCATTCACCCAATTTTCAGGGTCTAGATTTTAACTGTGAGAGTCTGGAAGCTAAAGCCTTCAGACTGAGAGACTCTCTGGCAAGAATCGGTCAGACCCTCAGCTGATAAGATTGAACTTCTGACAATCTGAAAGGAATGTCAATTCCTATCTCCAGCCTTCCTGAGTCCCTCTCTATCTCCTTCTTTCCTTAGCCCTTAACCACTTCGCGCCGGGGGGTTTTTCAGCGCCGATGACCGCCATACGGGGGTTTTTGAACAAGGCATCATTTTCAAATCTCGCTAAAACAATCGGAACAATATATTTATCTGAAATAAATCGATTAGAGTATACGATGGGTACAAGAGAGTAAAACCTGCCACAGTTCGGACGTCGTTGTGGCTTTTGTCAAGAGATTATCCGTTCGAAAAAGGGCCCTTTGTGCATCGTCAATGGACCGTAACGGACGTGTGTGTGTGCGTGCGTGTACGCTGCTGACAATCCCTGACCGCAGACTCCAGCCTCCACTCCAGGCAGTCAAATCTTTGAGTTGGTCGGCCACAAACGAGCGTACAGATTACGGTAAAGAATGTGGGGGGGAATTCCAATGCCAGACCGACGACCGTTGGGCTGTGTGGCATGCAAAGACAATGTCCCCCGCGTGCTTTCAGCTGCAGCGCGGTATCCCTCGATCCTCCACAGTAAAAGTCCCACAATTGCACAATTACTGCTGCTAATCTTGCAATTCATGGGGCAACTTGCGTCAAAAAAGGTCTTTGTACTGATTCATATTGCTTTGTTCTAAGCTGAAAAGAGTCTTTGTTTAGAATGTGGACAATAGTGGTGCCCGGATTCGGAGGGCCCCGTTACATAGGCAATCCACAATCCAATTGACCTCCGGATTCGGAGGTCCCGGCGCGAAGTGGTTAAAGGGATAACACAACATTGGTCAAGGTCAAAGAATAGCATCCACACATTGTCTGATCCAACATATGCTTGAAATAGTATACATGTGAACATTTCAGCTCATCCCAACAACCGAGTCTCAAAATAATTAGTGAAAAACGCTTCATTTGTTTCGCGAAAATGCAGCATTCAACATATTGTTCCGAAAAATCATTTAGTTTTCTTTTCCCCAAAAATACAGCATTTTAGGCAGAAACATTTCAGTGCGAAGTTTCTACTATAACCATCTTCAAACTGTATAAGTTTCATGAACATTTCTGTTTTTCTATCCCACCAACTTGATGTTGTGTAGAGCTTTAAGGTTGTGTGTTTGAATCACATCTGGGTCACCCCCCCCCTCCATATTTTTGGTTACTGCATCGCGACCGCAAAAACAAAAATTTGATTCTCGCTTCGTGACTTTTCTCCCTGTTGTCTTGCGCACATTTGGTACCTAATTTGTCCATAGAGCATACCTACGGTACCTGGTGTTACATGTCAATTTAGTATGCGTAGGTCATTGCATATATCTGTGTACAATTTAAAACTTAGCCGTGAGAAAATGTGGATGAAGCGTCTTCGGACTATTCAACCACATGGTCTCAACATCCAGGAGGGTAATGACTAACACCATGCAGCTTTCTGATAATCCTTCTTTTGTGTTCAGTCCTTCACACTTCTCTCTTTGATCTTTCCCCCTCTTGTCACTAATCCCTACCCTACTCCTTGCCCTTCTCTTTGATCTTTCCCCCTCCTCTCATTAATCCCTACCCTACCCCCTGCCCTTCCCTTTGATCTCTCCCTACCAGCTTCACTCTTTGTCCTTTGTTTCTCATCCGTGTCCTATTCACTCTCCCCCCTTCCTTCGTGTACATGTATCTGTGTTGTCCTTGTCACTCTGCCTTTGAGAAAGGTCCTGCTAGGATCGAAACGTCAGGCCCACTCAATTTTAGATTTACAATTTAAAACTGTCGGACAGTGGCTTGCATTTCTGTATGAATCGCGCTCAGGAACTGTTGTTGCACTGATTATATGCTTCTGACTAATTCTGAGAGAAACTAATTTGGAACTTATTTGGAACTAAGTTCGGAAACAATAACATAAGAAATAAAAACAATAACAAACATAAGCAATGAAAACAATGAAAACATGAGGACGAAAAGTATGCTGGTTTTTTGTTGTAACAGGGAAGTTGAGTTTTAGCTATACACAAAAAAAATGAAATACAGGACTGAATGACTTTTCATCTGGGAAACTTAGGGCTATCCTAATTTTGATACAATTTTCTCATGTGTTTATACTTTTTTACGTTGAAATTGTGAAAATATCACACCAATGCATAAAATATTCATTATGAATAGTTAAATAGTTAATTATTCAACAAATCTGCATATTTAATTAAAAATCCATTATGCAATTAGATTCAGCACACGAAAATCTATCCGCATTTTCTTCGAGTTCATCGGACCTTCCGTTTCTGAGATTAATAGGGGGGACTCCGAGGCCCCCCAAGTATTTTCATGGAGCAAAAATCATCCTAATTGTTTGAAAATTCCCTCCAGCTTCTCCGGCCGATGGGAAGTCGGCCTACAAGCCGCTAAACCCCGGAAACCTGGAGAGAATGCGAGAACAGCGCATCAAGGAGCTGAAGATGTACAACATCATACGGGAGATTTGCTTCTACGTCATCTTCCTCTGGACCCTGATGGTCTTCAGCTACGGCAACATTGACTCCTACTCCTTCTTCATGAAGGACCAGTTCTCCAGTACGCTGAACGGCGACAATGGAGTGAACTCATTCGACAAGGTCAGCTGCTCTCTAGCAGACTTGTATGACTCATGACTTGGACTCAAATCAATATCAAGTCTTCCTCCCTCTCCTCCTCCTTCTCCTGCTCCTCATCTTCCTCCCCTCCTCCCCTCCTCCCCTCCTCCTCCTCCTCCCTCTCATTTCCCTCCCCTCCTTCTCCCCCTCCTCCTCCCCTTCTCTTGCTTCTCTTGCTTCTCTTGCTCCTCAGGCTCCTGCTGCTCATCCCCCTCCTCTTCCCCTCCTGCTTCTCTTGCTCCTCTTGCTCCTCTTCCCCCCTCCTCCTCCTCCCCTCCTGCTCCTGCTCCTCCTTCTCCTCCCCTCCTGCTCCTCCTGCTCCTCCTCTCCCCCTCCTGTCCCTCCTGCTGCTTCTCCTGCTCCTCAGGCTCCTCCCCCCCTTCCTCCTCCTCTTCATCCTGCTCCTCTTACTCCTCCTGCTCCTGCCCCCCTACTCCTCCTCCCCTCCTGCTCATCCTGCTCCTCCTCCCCCTCCTCCCCCTCCTCCTCCTCCCCCTCCTCCTCCCCTCCTCTTGCTTCTCTTGCTCCTCAGGCTCCTGCTGCTCATCCCCCTTCCTCTTCCCCTCCTGCTTCTCTTGCTCCTCTTGCTCCTCTTCCCCCCTCCTCCTCCTCCTCTCCTGCTCCTGCTCCTTCTCCTCCCCTCCTGCTCCTCCTGCTCCTCCACTTCCCCTCCTGTCCCTCCTGCTGCTTCTCTTGCTCCTCAGGCTCCTCCTCCCCCTCCTCCTCCTCTTCATCCTGCTCCTCTTACTCCTCCTGCTCCTGCTCCCCCTCCTCCTCCTCCCCTCCTGCTCATCCTGATCCTCATCCTCTTCCTCCCCCTCCTCTTGCTCCTCATCCTCCTCCACATCCTCCTTCTCTTCCTCCCCTTCCCATCCCCTCCTCTCCCCCCCCCCCCCCCCCCGTAGAACTGCGTAAATGATGTGCAGCATAATGACACCTCTCCTCATCCCACTCTTTCGCTGCCCTCGGTACCCAGGTGACCGGCGTCAAGTCCTTCTGGCGCTGGGTGGATGCCCACCTGGTGAGCAACCTGTACGCCGACAGATGGTACAACGGTGACCTTGACCCGAGCCAGGCCGGCTACTTCAGCGACCGGCAGTCCTTCATCCTGGGCAAGGTGGTCCTGAGGCAGGTGCGGGTCAAACCACGTAAGTCCACTGCTCCTTATCAGTGCTATACCCTGCCAAGTCCCCCACTGAGAACCTAGATCCACTTTTGTGTGATCCACAAGCTGCTACAGCTAAATTTACTAACTACGTGAAATTCCGTGGTCTAGTTTTAGGTTTGTGAAAATGATGCTGTTATCCCACTTACTGTTCTGTTAATATGGTTTATGATATTTTAGTTTTTCTTGTATCATAATAAAGTAGATTTCATCATCTTTTCACTGGTATATAGTTTGTTTGGTTGGGTTTATTTTTTGGGGGGAAGCTGTCAATGACAATTTTCTCTGGCTGTTTTTTTTAATGTGATAGGGGCTTAGGCAGGAACACTGTTTATGTGCTGTGAGTGACCAGTCAGGCGGATATGGGTTAATCCAAACCCGGGTTTTGCTTCACGCGCACTAACCAATAAAATTAAAAAAATAAATTAAAACATTTGCTTGATGCGTGCGACAGGTCAATGCGACGTCCACAAGGAGTTTGTGGGCATCATCCCGGAGTGCAACGAGGAGTACAGCATGCTGGAGCAGGATGAGGCGGCCTACGGTCGCGGCTGGCAGCCGGTCAACGACAGCCTGGACGCCCACGAGAGCTTCACCTACACGGAGTCGGGCGTGCTGGACGGCTACCCCTTCCTGGGCAAGCACGGCGTCTACAGCGGCGGCGGCTACGTGGTGGTGCTGGAGGGCACCCAGTGGGGCATGCGCCAGATCCTCCGCCGGCTCTACAACGCCACCTGGATCGACAAGTACACCCGGGCCGTCTTCCTGGAGTTCTCCGCCTACAACCCGCAGGTCAACCTCTTTGGCGTGGTCAACTTCGTCACCGAGTTCCTGCCGACGGGCGCCGGCTACCCGACCAAGCGGGTGGACGTGGTCCGGCTCCTGACCTACAGCGTGGGCTTCGACCTGGTCCGCGTCATGTGCGAGGTCATGTTCTACTGCTTCATCGTCTTCTTCGTGGTCAAGGAGGTGCGCAACGCCCGGCGGGAGCGCCGCAACTACCTGAAGAACTTCTGGAACGTGGCCGAGTGCTTCATCATCGCCTTCTCCATCTCCTCCTGCGTCATCTACTTCTACCGGATGTACGTCACCAACGGGCTGATTGAGATGCTGAAGGCCGGCACCTACGCCTACATCAAGCTCCAGTACGCCGCCTACTGGAACGAGGTGCTCTCCTACATGCTGGGCTTCATCATGTTCCTGGCCATGCTCAAGTTCCTCAAGCTCCTGCGCTTCAATCGCCGCATCGGCGTCCTCTCCAGCACCATCAGCAACTGCTCCAGGGAGCTCCTCTACTTCAGCATCATGTTCTTTGTCGTCTTTGTCGCCTTCGCCACGGCCTTCTACCTGATCTTTGGACGGACGGTGAGCATAACAAATAGTCGGTCATTATCTCTGGATTTTTGTTCTCAATTCTATAATTCGATATTCTAAGGAATTTATACTAATGGCCAAGTACTCATACTCAGTCTCTTGGCCAAGTACTCATACTCACACTCATGACCAAGTACTCGTACTTGTACTCATGGCCAATTAATTCACCCCTTTCCTTCTGGCCAAGTATGGTACTCAACTGCTCGTGATTGTACTCATACTCATGGATATATACTCATACTCACACTCATGACCAAGTACTTGTACTTGTACTCATGGCCAAGAACTCGCCCCTTTCCTTCTGGCCAAGTATGGCACTCGACTACTGGTGCTTGTACTCATATTCATGGACATACACCATACTCATACTTACACTCATAGCCATATTCATGGTCAAGTACTCACACTCTTACTCATGGTCGTATACTCATTCATATGGCCAAGCACTCATACTCATGACCAAGTACTCACAGTGACACTCATACTCATGACCAAGTACTCATATTAATTCTTATTGCCAAGTACTCATACTCATTCTCATTGCCAAGCACCCATAACTCGTGACCAAGTACTCATTCATTCTCAGGGGCAAAGTGCTTGCACTGACACTCAAGACCAAGCACTTGTACTCACACTCATACTCACATTCTTTCATCTCTTCCGAGTTTCATTGCTTGCCAGCGTGCAAATGTTCAAGCCCCGGTCTCATGGTGACCCTGTGCCCATCTTCCTTCCGCAGGTCTACAACTACTCGGACTTTGTCTACACCTGTGAGTCCCTGATGTCCGCCATGCTGGGCAAGTTCAAGTTTGAGGAGCTGATCATCGCCGAGAAGGTGTTGGGAGCCGTCTTCTTCTTCCTCTTCATGGGCTGCATGACCTACCTCCTCATCAACATGTTCCTGACCATCATCAATGAGTCCTTCAAGGTAAGTACGGCTCTCCAAGGACGGGCACTCCAAGACTGACAAGGTGGAAATAGTGTGCGTGAGCTTTCGTAACAGCGACTACTTCAAACTCCTACTACACTGGAATGTCACTATGATGATCGCCGATATACCAAAAATTCAGCTGTAACGAACATGCCCTTTAGCTGATGATGTATACATCCGTGAATATGAGGCGACAACTGCTATATTATCATATACCTCATCTCTTGTAAAGTTTGTAATATTCAGTATGATGGCGAGACCAAAAACACCCTCAAAAAACGGATCTATGGCCATAGGTCTACTATCAAAACCGGTAAAATGGACACCCCTGTTGGGTATCACTTCAATCTCCCTGATCATTCGATATCAGATATGAGTGTACTGGGCATAGAATCACTTGGTCACCGTAGTAATGCTGTCCGTCTTAGCCGTGAGAAAATGTGGATGAAGCGTCTTCGGACTATTCAACCACATGGTCTCAACATCCAGGAGGGTAATGACTAACACCATGCAGCTTTCTGATAATCCTTCTTTTGTGTTCAGTCCTTCACACTTCTCTCTTTGATCTTTCCCCCTCTTGTCACTAATCCCTACCCTACTCCTTGCCCTTCTCTTTGATCTTTCCCCCTCCTCTCACTAATCCCTACCCTACCCCTTGCCCTTCCCTTTGATCTCTCCCTGCCAGCTTCACTCTTTGTTCTTTGTTTCTCATCCGTGTCCTATTCACTCTCTCCCCCCTTCCTTCATGTACATGTATCTGTTTTGTCCTTGTCACTCTGCCTTTGAGAAAGGTCCTGCTAGGATCGAAACGTCAGGCCCACTAAATTTTATGAACTGCTATAACAAACGACCGCTATACCGAAAAACATTTTATGGATCTCGGGATGTTTGTTATAGCGATGTTCCACTGTACTGTGACATTTTGAAAAATAGAGTTAGCTTTGGAGAAGTCTGTTTACTCTGCCTTTGAGAAAGGTCCTGCTAGGATGGAAACGTCAGGCCCACTAAATTTTTGAGAATTGGATTTTGGTAATTTTAGTCATTAAGCAGTTTGCAACATTTTTGTATATCACTTTAGGTCTGCTTCCTTTTTTAAATTCACTTTTTGGGGAAAAGTATCCATGCAAATAGGAAGAATGTAATCAAATGACAGTTTGTCTCAAATTTCAATCTGTTTCCCCTAACTTTCAATTCCAAATTACCGTACAGTATACATGTATATATCATAAATATCTTCCGTCAGTCCTGCCCCTCACCCATCGTAGGATGGTGGCATCCCTGAGCCTCTTCTGCAATTACTTCTATGGAAGGTGTTCCTCGGCTCTTGCCGACCTGGTCCCCCCAGTCAGGACATTTAAGCGAGCAACCAGGCTGTTTGCCTCCTCTCACACGTACACACTCTATCTGTCCCTAGAGGAACTAGAGGAACAGCTTCTTCCCTCGTTCTGCCTCCACTTGGAATTTCCTTCCTGGTTCTTGCTTCCCCCCTGCCTATGATCTTGCCATTTTCAAAAGGAAATTTAATTCCTATCTCCGGCCTTCCTGAGTCTCTCTCTATCCTCTACTTTCACTAGCCCTTAACCTTGAGTGACTTTTCAGCCTTGTTTTGGGCGATCTTACATTAAAAAAAAGAAGACTATTTTTGGAAGAGAATCCCTTTCATTCATCAGTCATCCTCATGTGAATGTCCTCGGTCTCTCCAGGTGGTGAACTCGGACATCTCCAAGCAGTCCAACGAGTACGAGATGGTGGACTTCATCATCCACCGCCTCAAGCTCTGGACGGGCCTGGGCAAGCCCCCGGCCGGGCCGGCCTCGCCCGGCGACCAGGACGCGCCCGGCGACCAGGCCGACGCCCTGCGGGAGCCGGACGTGATGGACGAGTTTCCGGAGAAGGTGGACCAGCTCCTCAACTCCATCGCCAAGATCTACTTCAACCACGACAACTTCAAGGAGGTGATCCAGGGCCGGGGCCAGGCCAAGAAGAAGAACGGAAAGTCCTCCAAGAAGACCATCACCGTCTAGGGAGGCTTTCAGAGTGTGTTTTGAGGTGACTCAAGAAGAACCAATTTCTCACGAAACAACACCTTTAATGAAACAAAATACCACCTTAAATGACACAAACAACACCTTTAATGGCGTAAATAATGCCTGTAATGACCCAAAACAGCACCTTTAATTACACAAAAACTTCAATGACACAAATATTGCCTTTACTGACACAAACAGCACGTCTAGTTACACAGGCAACACCTTTAATGACACAAAATATGCCACCTTAAATGACACAAACAGCACCTTTAATGGCATAAATAATGCCTTTAATAACTTAAAACAGCACCTTTAATGGCATAAATAATGCCTTTAATGACTTGAAACAGCACCTTTAATGACCCAAAATAACACCTTTAAAGACACAAAATAACACCTTTAAAGACACAGAAAAAAACCTTTAAAGACTCAAAATAACACCTTTAAAGATAAAAACAACACCTGTAATGACAGAAAACCAAGACAAAAACAACACCTGTAATGACACAAACAGCACCTCTAATTACACAGGCAAGACCTTTAATGACACAAACAGCACCTCTAATTACACAGGCAACACCTTTAATGACACAAAGAGCAACTCTAATTACACAGACAACACCTTTAATGACACAAACAGCACCTCTAATTACACAGGCAACACCTATAATGACAAAAAACAGCACCTCTAATTACACAGGCAACACCTTTAATGACACAAACAGCACCTCTAATTACACAGGCAACACCTTTAATGACAAAAAACAGCACCTCTAATTACACAGGCAACACCTTTAATGACACAAAACAGCACCTCTAATTACACAGGTCAGGCAACACCTTTAATGACTCAAAACAGCACCTCTAATTACACAGGCAACACCTTTAATGACACAAAACAGCACCTCTTATTACACAGGCAACACCTTTAATGACTCAAACAGCACCTCTAATTACACAGGCAACACCTTTAATGACTCAAACAGCACCTCTAATTACACAGGCAACACCTTTAATGACACAAAACAGCACCTCTAATTACACAGACAACACCTTTAATGACACAAACAGCAACTCTAATTACACAGACAACACCTTTAATGACACAAACAGCACCTCTAATTACACAGGCAACACCTTTAATGACACAAAACAGCAACTCTAATGTCCGATGCAGCAAAACATACCTGAGAAAAAATACACCTGAATAATCACTGTAAAGTCACAAGGATTAGCTGAGAAGAAACCATTACCATAAGTTAGGATTGGGATCATGTGAGTGACCTTTAGATTTATAACATACATGCAAAAAAAATTAAAAATCGGTCTTGATTTGAGACTACCGTCTCAGTTTGAAAGCTTTCAAAAGCCTACATGTTGATGTTATAAAACAATTTTCATCAGGATTTGTTACTGGCAAAGAGTTTAGCTGTTCTCCTTCATGCCTCAAGAAATCAAGTAAAGTGGTCAGCCTGTCAAGTACCCCGCGATAGTTGTACTAACAGGGTGTTTTTAAGAATTAACATTTGAAGAAGTGGCCGGCACTTGTATTTAGGCAAGTATTATGATCATTAGTTTATACAGGAGAAAGACTAACTATCCATGGCGTGATGATATTGTATTAGAAATTCAATTTTGTTGTCGTCAATAAATGATTATCTTTAAGATGTAGATATTTAATCAACAAAAATCTAATGGATGATTTATTATTTATTGTTTAACTTTATCTAAATTATTCAACTTTATCTAAATTATTCAACTTTATCTATATTATTCAACTTTATCTAAATTATTCAACTTTATCTAAATTATTCAACTTTATTTGATTTATTTGTGATGGGCCCTGCAAAAATGAGTCACATTGAGGTAAAATCATGATCAGATATTTATTCCTTCAAAGCTTTTATTTCAGATTCAGATGAAAAAACTCAAGAGTCCAATCAGCAAATATGAAAATGTGGACACTGATGAAGCAACATAAATCAAAATCAGAGAAATGATTTGATAGATTTGTTGATCTCCATACTTCTTTTAGTTGCCCTGTGTGTTGAAAAGGGCTGTGCTAGATGCAACTCATTTTTGCAGAGTGTGTCACATTTCGAAATCTTATATATACATATATTCTAACTTAAACTGCTACACTAGCAATATGATGGTATATACTGATAAATTACCAACAGTTGTAACATTTGTGAAATTGTTGTACCTAAAAAGTGCCTTTTAACCCAGTAGAGCTAGATTCACACAATACTCTATTGTATAAAAGAATGAGAAAATGAAGAAATATCAAGGAAGAACAATATTTAATTAGTAAAAGCACAATACAATACTAATTAGCAACACCGCTGTTGATAACATTGTCTACCATTGATCATCTGAGTTAATTTTAATATGTATTGTAATTAATTTACATAAGTTGTTATCTTGTAGATGTGTTGTCAGAACTGTGAACATTCACAACTGTGACCCAGTGGTTCATAGGACTCGATATGGTTACCTCAAAGAATCAAAATAAAGAATCAAAATAAAGAAATGCATAGTTTATGTTCAAACATGACTACCATGTTTTATTTGAGTGGTTTTAAAAGATGAAACAATACAAAGGTTTTCAAAGAAAACCCCATCTCACAATAATACTGCAGCTATCAAACTCATGCATACATTTGCTTGGAACGAAATTCACTTTTTCTCTGCCTTTGAGAAAGGTCCTGCTAGGATCGAAACGTCAGGCCCACTAAATTTTAAGATTTACATTTTGGTAATTTTAGTCAGTGAGCAGTTTGCAACATTTTTGTATATCACCGTTTTATGAAAGTGTTTGGAACTGTCCTGGGGTAAAATATGATTAGGGTGGTCTTAATTGTTTGCAAAATATTCACTTGCAAAATCCTTCAAATTTCTGTCAATTCTTCGTCTCTTTTTAAACTAACAAACTCTGCCCAAAATATAGGTCAAACTGCCTAACATTTAGTTCATATCTTTATAACAGAAATGTTGGTTAGGATGTACCCAGTGTTTGCCAAATTCCTCTGAATATAGGGTAGCTTAGCTTATAAGTCCGATTTTTTGGTTCAATACGCAGTGCAACTAATCGAAGTTACTTTTGGCTTTCTTCCAGCTTCCAGCTCCCAAAATTGAAATTGAAAGTGAAATGTCTCGATACAGGCCTAGTCCTTGATTTTTCATATCACGAAAAGCAAAATAGATTCTACATCAGCGCAGTAAAGAAAAACGACCTTCCTTCATTGTCACTAAGCCCGTTAAGTTAGTTATTTGACAATTTTGGGGGTGGGGGACAAACTAAAAGCACTTTATGAGGACTAAAGAAAAACATTGGTAAAAAACGGATAGGTGAAGGTGAACTTCACTTAACGCTTCATTTCAGTAGAATCATTGTGTTTGGTCGCCGAGGCGAGGGCGCCCCCATTCATGCAAATCAGAGCAGGCCGCACTTTTTTTTGTTAACCCCGCCCACTTTGATCCCCGGTCCAGCCCACCATCCAGACGGCTGTTTACGAACGCAACCAATTCCCTAAACAAATAGTTACCAAACTAAACTAGATATTGAACACCTTGCCCCCAATTTGACTCCTTTCTTCATCCAAGATAACCACAATCATACACGAACATCTGATGTCTTTATCTTATTATCGAAAGCCTTCTTTGTTATGAAAATTCGTAAACATGTTCGCGTCCTGTCTGGATGAAAGAAAAAAAACACCCGTGCAACAGCCGTTTATATTTTCAATTTCATATTGTACACAAAGTATTGGACCGCTCGTACAGTATTCGTGACGGCACTCTCAGCACAGCGTTGTGCGGGGGGTACGTCGGTTGCTGGAGTTCGGATCGAACTCCCATGCAGTTGCTTTTAAGTTTTAAGAAGGAGTTGCTCGGTTCGTCTGTACTTTTGAGATTCAACCAATCCGAAGTTCAGCCGATGATCCGAAGACAGAGCCATGACAACGATCGGTGCATTTCCCGGGCACGGAAATGTAGCGCTCTGGACCACGTGCTCTGGTACTACTACTAGTAGTAGTACTACTATCTATATGATAATATGATCAGCTATAGGGGAGGTGTTGTTTATTGATGTACGGTAAACAAAGTTCGGTCTCTCGATCGACGGCCGCTCCTCCTCTGATTTTTGGCAGCCAGGCGGCGGGGCTCGATCGTCATTCGGAGCCAAGATGCGGCTGAGGATGAGACGCCTGGCCTCCACGCTGCTCTTCGGGCTGGCTTGCTCCGTCATCACGGCCTTGCACATCTCCAGCCAGCGGCTGCCGTCCGGCGGTGACGACACGGCGACGGGAGATCTGCTTGGGGCGGCCGCGGCCGGGGCCGGCCGTCGCCGGGAGCGAGGGCCCGGCGTGGGGTCGGAGCGGGGCGCGGTGGTGGTGGCGGTGGCGGGGCCGGGGCCGGGGGAGGCGGTGGCGGGACTCCAGGAGCCCTTGGCCGGCGGGCCGGACGGCAAGGATCGGCACCGGGGACCCGCTCGGAAGTCCCTCGGGGTCCGACTCCAGAGGGGCATGGCCTGGGCCGCCGAGGACGATGGTCCCAGCTCAGCCGACACCGCCGATCGCGATGAGCGATCGCCCCATCATCAGCTCCGAAGAATCGGGAAGATCGCCGCCGGCAAGTCGCCGGAAACTCCGGCCCGCCCCACTAACCGCACCGTCGTCATCAGCGTCCAGGCGGCCCCCGCCGACCCCCACCGCGGACTTCCCCCCAAGGGTCCGGCTCAGGTTCCCCTCGGGGCGGGCGATCCCCGGCCGATGATGAGGGGATCGCCGGCCGCCACCCGGGGGGTCGTACCGGTACGAGTCGATTCGGGCCGCGCCAGTTCGGCCCCGACGGAGCTGGAGGACATTTTCATCGGGGTCAAGACGACCGGTGCCTACCACAGGACCCGTGTCCAGCTCATCGTGGACACGTGGCTACCCCAGGCCCAGTCCCAGGTCAGTCGAAAACTGAAATCCCGAATCAGCCCGACTTTCCCTATTAATTTTATTTTGAAGTTTATAAAAAAAAAGAATGTTGCAAACTGCTCACTGACTAAAATGACCGGCAATACATGAATCTCAAAAGGTATTTATACAGATGTTTCGACTTTCGATCCTATCAGGACCTTCCACAAAGGCAAATAGGTACCTATAGGCCTATATAGGCCTATTTATTTTGGCATGATTTTAAAATTTAGTATGGGCCTGACGTTTCGATCCTAGCAGGGCCTTTCTCAAAGGCAAAGACATTTTTCTTGGCAAGATTTTGAAATTGAGTGGGCATGACGTTTCGATCATAGCAGGACTTTTCTCAAAGGCAAAGAGACCTATTTTTTGGGGCAAGATTTTAACATTTAGTGGGCCTGACGTTTCGATCCTAGCAGGACCTTTCTCAAAGGCAAAGAGACCTATTTTTGGGGGGCAAGATTTTAAAATTCAGTGGGCCTGACGTTTCGATCCTAGCAGGACCTTTCTCAAAGGCAGAGTGACAGAAAGGTCCTGCTAAGTGCTATTACTAGATCGAAACGTCAGGCTCACTAAAATTTTGAGATTTGCATTTTGGTAGATTTAGTCAGTAACCAGTTTTTGCATTTTGTGTGTGTATATTTTCCTCCATAACAAGAATTTACTGTAGAAGTCTGGATAAAAACCTTAACAAAAATCAAACCACCAATTGTAATATAGGCAGTATCCATGGTCTGGCACAACCACTTGCCGAAAAAAAAATGGGCTTACAGTTTTCCCAAAAATATGTTGACACATTATGCGTCACAAAATAATGAATTTGGGGATATTTCCTTGTCCAATTTTGTTGGCAAGTGATTGTGCCAGACCATGGATATTGTCTACATTATAATTGCTGGTCTAATTTCGGTTTAGCAATTTGTTGCAACCCTTTTATAGTGAAGGTATTTTGAAGTTTTGCCGCAAGTTTTGTTCCACCTCGCCTTTGAAGTGTGACACAAAAAAGTTTAATTTTTCTCACAAACTTTAGAGGGCCTGGTAGTTTTTTCGATCAGGACAGGATCTTTCTCAAAGGCAGAAAAAAGAGGAAGGTCGTTCAAGGAGTTTTTTTTACCCAGGGCCATCAACTTTTTAAACTTCATTAATATTCTTTGGTAAATTTGTTTAGGCATTAAGAGCTTGATCTTGACAACTTTTCAGAGGAATCTCAGGAATTTCGATTTAATTCATTTTTTTCATACAACTTTCTCTTTCTTTTGTTTAGCAGTCTTTCCAAGTTTTTAACTCTGTCTGGTAAAAACTTTTATATATAGGGCCTAACAAAACAGGTGTTAGTTTTCCAAAAACTGGATTGTGAACAACGGAGTTCGAGTTTGTCTAGACATAGTTCAAGTAGTATTTGACCTTATCTGAGGGGGAAAAAAATGAACAAATATTCTGGCTGGGAATAGGCTTAGTGGAAGGGGATTTGGCAATTTTGGGGGGGAAAAGGGAAAAGTTGGTATAGAAAACATTCATTTGTCGAACTGAGCAAACACCAATTTTAAACTTTGAAGTTGGTTACTCACTCCACTGGTGTAATACTTTGAGTCCTTTTTTATTTTTTAACAGAAGTAGACTTTTCAGTTACCCCCTGCGCTTGGCAATGTGTGTTATTTTCTCTGACAAAGGAGCCAGTTCACCAGAAGTAATGTGATTTTTACCTGCTGCAGGAAAGTTAAAAAATTCCAACAGCATAGGCGCTTTCTGGCCTCCCTAAGAAGGTCAGATTTTCAATGGGTACATTTTGTAGGTACTATTTAGTCTGTGGCACAGAAAAAACACCCTTTTTCCATTGAAGAGATTCTTCATTGAAAATCTCTCCAATTATATCTTAAAGCCCCTACACAACATTGGTCGAGGTCAAAGAATAGCATCCATACTTCGTCTGATCCAACATATGCATTAAATAGCACACCAGCTCAATCTGCCAACCGAGTCTCGAGAAAAATGTGAAAACCGCTTTATTTGTTTCGCAAAATTGCAGCATTCAACGCCGTACTGCTCCGAAAAATACTTTAGATCTCGGTGAGATGTAAACTATTTCTTTTACTCATTTCTTCCAAAATACAACATTTTAGGCAGAAATATTTCAGTGCGAGGTTTCTACTATAACCATCTTCAAACTGTATAAGTTTCATGTAAATCTTTAAACATTTCTGTTTTTCGATCTTACCGATGTTGAGTAGGGGCTTTAAAGGTGGGGTTTTGTTAGAAGGTTCATTTGGTATTTTTCTGTTGGCTGACCTACATGTAGCAGTACCAAACACAATCATTTGAGAATATGTATAGGCCCTACCCTGTGAGTTGATACAACTTATAAGACATATTCCTAAAAATTATACAATCTTATTCTTTTTTTATTGATCACCTTTGTGTAAAATGTCTTGTGTTTCAGCAAATTTGAATTTGACCATTGGTGTGGTATTTGAAGCAAAGAAATGAGCAGTTCTTCCACAAACAAATCCTGGAAAGTTAAATTTTTCCTGTTTGTAGATTATATTTTATCAAGAGAAGCTAGACTTTCTAGATTATATGATTTTGTCTGGAGGAGAATGATATTCAAGGGTTGTTTCAACTGATAATGTGATAACAGCACCTAATGTATCACCGATACAATTATTATCAACCAACAACACAAAGTCACTCATGTTTTAGTAAAAAAAATTACCAATAGGCCCAATGTATCAATTTTTGGGAAAATGGCCAAGAAAACTTTGACTGGACCAGGACTGGTATTGCATACCAGCACTAATCTGAGCTACCCAGCCCTTAGATGGCAGCCTTCCCAAATAGTCAACTAGTCTTTATCCGTTGGAAAGAACTACTTATTGGTTAGGTTTTTCGGTGGAGTTACATTATCTGTTGGGTGCTGATACTTTATTGGTTTAAGATTTACTACAGCTTTGGTCAGTTTGTGTTACACATTATCAGGTGGTGATACAGTCTCGGTCAAGCGGTGATACATTATTGGTTAGGGCATTGGTTGCTACATTATCAGTTGCAACAAGGATTTTACCCTTCTCAAAGTGTATCTCAAAATTTAGTGGGCCTGACGTTTCGATCCTAGCAGGACCTTTCTCAAACGCAGAGTGACAAGGATATAAAAACAGATACATGTACCATGGTACAAGGATCAAGGATCAAGGCCCACTAAATTTTGAGATTTGTTTTTTGGTAATTTTAGTCAGTAAGCAGTTTGCAACATTTTTGTATATCACTTTTCTCAAAGTGTAGTTAGCACTGCATGTTCAGTGCTTTGTCCGATTGCATGCTGAAACAAAATGCAGGCAGCTCGGGTGGGATTCGAATCCACATCTGCTTTAAATCTAGCCTGGGCAGTCTGTAGGCCTAACCTTTTTTAGCAGGCAATCGAGCAAAGCACCGAGTATGCATTGCTAACGTATCAAGTTGGACAAAGTCCCAATTGAAAATAAGTTTCATTACTTTATCAACCCGACTTAACCTGATGTCTACTGAAAATAAAACATTAATTTTAAAGTTTTGAAACAATTTTTCATAAGAATCAAGTTGTTTCAAATTAAGTTATGGAAGCATTTCCACTTTGAAATAGAAATGTTACCATGGTACAGTATTATTTATGCTGTGAGGAAAAACGTTGTCTCCTCATAACAAATACTGAACATTGAGGAAGCTTTCAAATATGAAGATGAAAGTAAAAGGCTAGCATTCTATAAAGAAAACAATGTATCTTTAGAAGGTGCTGCATAATTTATCATAATTCTCAAGCTAACAGGAAAAAAAGTGTCTCTTCATGAAAAGGCTGACAAACTGAGGAACATTTCAAATATGAAAATGACAGCATTTTGAAATACATGTTAATGTGTTTCTAAGGTACTGCAGCATATTCAGAATTCTTAAGGCAATTCTGTTAGTCGGGATTTGACCATAGAGCAAGAAAAGTTACCGAATTTGTGGGTAAACTTTGTTTGAGGTCTGGCAGTAATTGAGAGGATAAGCTCTTGAATAATCCCCAGGCAATAATGCTGGTACAATTTGCTCAAAGCATCATACATCAATTGGTAAATTCCCACCCACTTTTGCGTCATACATTCCCCCTCGTTGAACATTGAATGAGATTATCCCAAGCGTAAACATGTTTCCTAAGCTCAAAGTATCACACATCTTTCCCCCGCCCCCGACCAATGCAATTATTTTCATCTTACAGCGCTGTGAGCGTGATTCACAAAGACTTCCTAAGAACGATTTTGATAAGAATTTGCGTAATGTGCTTGCGAATCGCAAATTAATGAAATAGGAATGGAAATTGGAGGTTAAAGGCCCGATACAACATTGGGAAGATCGGGAAACATTGACGTCCACAGATTTCCTTCTAATTTACACAGTTTGTAGATGGTTATGATAGAATGTTGAAATCTTACAGTCTGGGATGCTGTACTTTTCGAGAAATCTTCACTCAAACATTGACGAATTAGTTTATTACTCGCAAGTAATAAACTATTTCTTACACTACAGAATGGTGCATAAACTGTAAGGGTTTTTTGCATTTTTCTACTTTCTCAGATCACCATTTGAGCTAAAACCTTTGCAGTATTACTTTTGTTGAATGTTTTATGGTATAACACACAGAATGGTAATCTTTTGACCATTACCATTGTTGTGTAGGGCCTTTAAAGTTGTAAAGTAGGTTGTAAAGTCCATTTTACTTCTCGCGGTTTTTCTTTCTGTCTTTGAGAAAGGGCCAACTGGAATTGGAACACCAGATCCTCGAAAATTTGATTTTGTCTCGCAGTTTCTGTTGGAACAATCCAAAAGAAATTTGTCGAGTTAAGATCTGTATTTTTTTCTTTCATGCTAATGAAAGGACAATCACCAATGATTGGAAATTGGAATGGAGTAAGATATGAACCAAGGCCCGTGGTTTAACATTAAAGTGGATGGAAGTTCTAGAAAGGTCCTGCTAGGATTGAAATACCATGCCCTCTAAAATCTACAAAGATTTCTGAGATTTTTGATGCACTATAATGAAGAAAGACCAAGATTTGAGATCTTGGTAGCTGTTTAATTTGGTATTAAAGCAAATCAAGAAATTGAAGAGTGAGAAAAGTAATGAATGCTAGGATCAAAACATCAGATCACTTTGAGGTTTTTGATGCAATTTTATTGAGCGAAATAACACTGAATCCTACATAAAAACGAATAATTATTGCTGCGATGAGAGCAATAAAATGACTTGTATAGGGCCTATAGTCATGGTCTCTACTTGTATGTCTGAGGGGGGGGGGGGGCGTCCACCATAATTTCCCATGGGCTTCCGATGAGAAGCACTTAAAAGCTTTCTGCCCGGCAGGCAGTCACGTGTCCGAGCAGGAAAGGGGGCGCGAGATGCGAGCGGCCTAATGCAATTTTACATGGACATACATCTGTCCGTCCCAGGCAATCAAATTAGCCCATTATTAAATGGACGGCCGACTTGCCGACTGGGAACCGCATCGCACACAATGGCCCAGCCCCAATACCACAGCCTGACCCGTGTACTGCTTCAATGACAGCCGCCTCCACTGTGCCTGTGTCCCCCACTCACCTACCTACCTACCTATAGCGGTACCTATGATACCTCTGTCCCCAGACAGCCAGAGCACGACTCAATTTCCTGTCGTCTGTCTCTGCCGCCGCACGGCAAGCTCTCTGGATCCCCCCCCCCCAAAAAAGAAGAACAGATTAAAAAGTGCAAAGGGCCAATTATGCCCCGGCGTGAATTGCAAAGGAAGATGCTAGAATTGTTTTGATGGAGGAGGGGAGAGGAGGGAGGGAGAGGGAGAGAGAGTTATAACCTCCCGGAAGTCAAGCCATCAAATTCTGATCAAGTTCTCGGCAAATGAAGGGTGGGAAAGCTGCGGGACTGGTTCAGGGACAATTTTTTTTTTTTTTTTTTTTTGATCGCTGATGGGTCGATTTCCGCAGACTGTTGGCTTCCATAGTTGACGGTCCGCGGTGTGGAACCACCTGGAACCACAATGGCCTGAATGAGGAGCACACTGGGCGCATCTGCCGTGACAAGAAAGACAGCCCTTATGATATCCAAACGTGTGCAGCGGCCTTTGTTATCAGTCAGCGTCACGGTGCCCTTCATCTCCGCCCATCTCGACTCGATAGTCACAAGCGACTTTTGGTGGCTGTTACCGTGGTTACTTTGCTGGCTACTTTGATGGAGGCCACTTTGTGCAGTTGTCACTAAAAAGCTTGGCTACCTCAGGGGGGATCAAATTTGTGCTGAAATAGTCAGCACAAAAAGCTATGGCACTTTAAACTTGTAAACAGTAGATATGACAAAGATTTTTTCCCCTGGATCTACAGCTTATTAGACCTTGTTCCCTGTCCAATGTGCGACCCTGGATTATCAAGCTAGCCAGTTTACAAAATACCTTACTCATTTATTGAACAAAAATCTCAAAAGTTAGAGGGCCCGACGTTTCGATCCTAGCAGGACCTTTCTCAAAGGCACTTTCCCTTTGAGAAAGGTCCTGCTAGGATAGAAACGTCATGTAATGAGGCCCTCTAACTTTTGAGATTTATGTATTGCAGGTCATTTTAGTCAGTGAGCAGTTTGCAACAGTTTTTGTATTATTTTCATTTATTGAACAAATTATCAACTGCCACCTCAGTCTGTCACAATTAAGTCTTGTTGATTCCTGCTTGTTACTGTAAGCGAAGTCTGAAATCTGAAACAGGTAGCAAAAAACTCCAAATGAACACCGTTTTCCATAAATCTCTCTGACACAGTTGAAGGTTTGCAGTGACACCATGTACATCATCTCTTGTGAGATGGAGTGTGGCTCTGAAAAGAGCCGGTAACTCAATGTTTCGGGCAGTGTGTATACTCTGCCCATTGTCAGGAGATTGTCAGTGTTAGACACAGGTTATTGTGTACCTTTCATTCTTTCTCAAACACACATGTAGTATTCAAACCAATGTATTGCAGGGACATGTGAAACGTGGTTTATAAATGTGCTGTGTTTTGCTTTTTGGCTTCAGCGTGAGATTCAACCAAACTTTTACGGGTTTCAGAAGATCAACCATAATGTTTAAACTTATAGAAAAAACAATTGAAATTTGATCGTTATTACCACCAAAGTAGAGTGCCATATGTTTTGATCACAGCAGTGTCTCTATCAGTGACCTATATACTTTTTGAGATCTGTGGCATTTGTGGCATTTTACTCAATAAGCAGTTTGCAACATTTGTCTATATTACCCTTGATTTCACCTGAAGTAGGTCAGGAATGTTGCACTGACAGAAATGACAACTGATGGCGTGATTATTGGAAATTGAACAAATTTCCTCTTTTCTCGAAATCCACTAAAATTTCACGGAATGTCTAATACCATCCATTACAAACTGAGCAAGTAATTTCTCAAATTTGGAATGTTCGGAAACGGGGCCACTTTGCAAAAATGGTGCACCCTCTCTTGAAAGTGTTTGTATAAAGTACAGGTAAACTACATACAGACACATCTTTTCAAAGGGCATCCGTGTGTGGGCAGTAACCCTCTTGTTGTTATTTTCCCCCCGTCCTTTGTACCAGTCGGCAAAACACCAAGTCAAGTGTGACTTCCGCAGTCAATAGACAGTTCGACCAATCCATCATCTCCATAGCGAAACGCCTCTGGTCACAAAAATGAATATATTTTTGGGAGTCCGCGGCACTCCAACTTTATCCACTTCAGACGGGGATATTCATCGCAGAAAATGAATGGCTCTGAATAGGAGCTAAAAAAACTTCAAGAAACCTCAAGTTAGGGTCCTCTCTTCCCAGTTCTCAAGTAAACAATCTATTGTGCCTTTATTCAGCAGAGGACTTTCATGTGTTTTTCTTTCAAGGTCTATACTAGCATTTACCGAATGTTCATACTCAAAATTTTAAGTGATGGCACTTAGAAATGTTTTGGACCTGATGTTGCTCCGGAATTTTTCATTATTTCTTCTTTTCTTCCGAGCTACAAAGATGGATTTTTGGGGGAGAAAATGCACACATTCCGTATTCTCTTTTACCATTTGAATAATCAGAGAAATGTCTGCCTTTGACAAGGGGACAGACAACTGTGGGGGAAGTTTGTTATGTTCGCAGAACTTGGCTTTTGTGCCAAGATGCGAAAATATTTGACTTATATTCACCTCTCAGAATGTTTACCTAATGTCATACATCATACATGAGTGCTGTGCAGTTTTGTCGAAACCTTTGCACGTTTGCATCCAAACTGGACTGGATTTTTCCATTACACAATTTTGACAAATTTATTTTGGCACTTTTTTTTTAATCTAAGGATTCTGTTCAAGGTTATTTACGTAAGTGGCTTTTTACAATCTAGGGCTATGTTCAGACACCGTACTTCGGAGACCGAAAAAGGTCTATCATTTGCGGTCACAGCGGGAGTTAAACATTTCATTGCAAACCCCTAATTGCGTTCATACTCACTGGGTTCAACTGAAAACAGTCTATCTCTGGTACTAAGAGGTCACATACGTTGCTTGACTCTGAATTCCAACTTCCATTAAATGACACGAATGACATAAATCACTGGTTATGTAATGCGCCCGCTCATCTGCCTAAACCGGATGTGGTTATGAGGATACCGTTCAGACACGTTAAGGTTTGTAGACCGGTCTTCGTAGTCAAAGTCTTCGTAGTCTCAGCGGTCTAAGATAGACCGTTTGTAGTACCCAAAACGGTCTACGTAGACCGTTCAGACACAACTAGATAGACCCTTTTCAGTTTAAACCAAAGATAGACCACTTTTAGTTTGGTGTCTGAACGACCCCTAGGTTCCATGGAATGTCAAACGACATACCTGGTTAATGCCAGGCCCAGTTGCTTGAAAAATCATCAATCCCCATCTTGGACATTTGAGTAGCGTTTAATGTGGAGAAATGCTCACACTGAATTCTGAAGTATATAAGTATGTAGGCCGCACTGCTATGTACAGTGTAGTTTGGGAAATCAAGTTGGGGAAATTTAGATGTTAAAGGCCGACCTTTTCAACGCTGCATATCACTTAGCCTGGAAAATTACTGTGCAGCGGTTAGGGCATGACCCAGGGGTTATGAGTAATTTTGCTTCCCGTGAAAGGTGGAATTTGTCAACCCAGGGGTTGTGCCACATACTGTACACTGGAAGGTTGAAATAGTCCAGCAAAAGGTCAGTTAATCTTTCATTTCCCAAGTGTAGATTCTAGCGGTGGGTTATGATTGTGCAGGCAAAAGCAATCTGAACAAGTTTGCAGTCTGACCAGATGTTTCCTTCCAATAGGAGGACTCTTTTCTGAAAAGCAGAAGGTGAACGAAAACAAGCTAAGGATAGCACTTGAACTAAAAAAAATAAAAAAATAAAAAATAAACAAGTTAAAAAGAGTATACTGTACATACATGTACTGTACTTGTGAGCTGTCATTGCAACAACACTTCATCTGAAGTCACTAAACCCGATATGCACTTTTCCTCAACTACATTGTTCCCCCAAAAAAGTCTGGATAATATTTATCCCCACCTCTTTACATACGGTAATCATTATGACAAGGTGATTTGTTCTTGATAATGATAGATTAAGTGTAAAATCTTCCGAAACCTTGATCAGTCTGAACCTTGATCAGTCTGTTCCAGACAGTGATAATCAAATAGTAAATGGGGATGCATCAGAAACCAAGATTATTCATAACAGTTAGTTAGTCTAAAATTGCAGCTTTCTGATAATTCTTCTTTTGTGTTCACTCCTCCACACTTCTCTCTTTGATCTTTCCCACTCTTCTCACTAATCCCTACCCTACTCCTTGCCCTTCCCTTTGATCTCTCCCTACCAGCTTAACTCTTTATCCTTTGTTTCTCATCCGTGTCCTATTCACTCTCTTCCCCCTTCCTTCATGTACATGTATCTGTTTTGTCCTTGTCACTCTGCCTTTGAGAAAGGTCCTGCTAGGATCAAAACGTCAGGCCCACTAAATTTTATGATTTGCATTTTGGTAATTTTAGTCAGTAAGCACTAAGCAGTTTGCAACATTTTTGTACATCACTTTTAGTCTAAAATTGGCATTTTTAGGTTGTCAGTATTCATCGACTAGAATAACACTGCTACCTTTTACATATTTTCAGAATGACAGTGTGACAGAAATGAAATGTCACTTTAGCTAGGCTATCAATCCGTCCAATCTATGGGGTTTGAATTCTTTACAACAGCTCCCAAGGCTAGCTTTGGATGAGTTTTAGCAGCTCATCAGATCCTTAAGAAAAAAAAAATGCAAGGAAAACTTTGTCTGGACCCGGACTTGAACCCGAGAACACTCATGACTGGTTTTGCATTCCAGCGCAGTTACCATCTTAGCTAACTATTCTGAGTTAACGGTCCCAGTCAAAATTTTCTTCGCCATTTTTCAATTTTTTTTTAAAAGATCCCAGTCATTTTTTTCCGTTATTTGATTGCTAAAAAAACCCAAGAAGTTTCCTCTGTCAAATCGATTGTGGTTTAGGCCAAGATTAGAGTTTCCGAAACCAGGGTCTGAGCTTGCTTTTTTTCGTTCTTAAAAAGAAGCCGAAATATTGTCGGACTGTATTCGGGATAATGGCTGTGGTTAAACCTTTTGCCCCCACACTTAAGTGCACAATTCCTTATTGCTTATACGAAAGAAAACAAATCCAGAGGTGAAGGTACGGTAGCTGTAGTGTAGGGAAGCTTTTGTGGCCAAAACTTGGACCTCCATTGAAATCGAAGCTACTTTTTTTTACTGCCGGTAATTTTTGCCTCAGGATATTTTGTCTGTCTCCTGAGTGCTAGGCACTTGACTTTTCACCATTCCAAATATTTCACGCTTGTACTACAGTACTGATTGCCATAATCAATCATTTTTGTGGGAGCTGTGTTTTTTTTATACCTGTCCCGAGAAAATTGAAACTTGGAGCAAAGTGGTTTTATTTGTGAAGGAGTAAAGTTATTTGGCTCCACTGAAGAATGCAACTCTGTTTAGAAACTACTGGTAGGGTCGGTCAGTCGATTAGTTGGTTGGTTGGTTGGTTAGTTGGTTGGTTGGTTTGTTGGGTGGTTGGTTGGTTGGTTGGAAGGCACGTATGGTCATCAAACAGTGGATTTGTACATTGTCCATTACTAAAGCTACACTATAGGGTACGTTCACACGAGCTGCTAACTTGGCTGCTGTGTAGCCGTGAAAATTTGGACGTCTGAATGCAAATTGAGCTAACATCGCGGTCAACTTCTGTTTCTTATAGAATGCTTAACCACCCAGATTGGCTTAAGCAGAAAACATCAGGATTCATGGTGACCAGGGCCCAATTTCATAACGCCGCTTAAGCGTGAAAATCCGCTTAGCAGAAAAAGTCTTCCTTGTGTAAGCAGGATTACAAATTGCCCTGCGGTTTGATGTTCATTGCTTCTGACTTGTATTCCAGTCTTCTTTGCTTAGCATGAAACAATAATGAAGTTTGAGTTGGCAAGGGGATTCTGTGGCTCATGACTTCTTGTGCTTAAGCCTGTTTTTTGCACTTAAGCAGCTCTATGGAATTGGCCCCAGACGACCACTGACCAGCTTGCCGAGCAAAACTTCACTTTTTGTGTGACACTGCATAAAGAATACGGGATGAAACAGGCATTCAAGATGTTATCATGATGGAGATCAAAACCAAGAAATAAGAGATGGGCAGGACACCTCGCTAGGAGACAGGACAATAAATGAACCAACAAAACAACAGACTGGACACCAAGGTCACATGTAAGGAGAAGAGGACGGCATAATAGAAGGTGGCGAGATGAAATCAGGGAGGACGGTGGCATAGAGTGGAAACAACTGGCTGAAGATAGACTAGCTTGGAGAATTAGTGAAGAGGCCTTTGTCCAGCAGTGGACTGAAATAGGCTGAACAGAACAGAACGGAACAGAACAGAACAGAACATAACAGAACAGAACAGAACAGAACAGGGGTCGATTTCACCAAACTCATCGTAGCTTGCGATCAATCGCAGGACGATGAGCGATGCACAGAAATCATTGGGCCTAACACAACTTACGATGGGTTATCCATCGTAAGTTGAGTTACGATGCATCGTAAGGCTTTGTGAAACCCACCCCAGAACAGAACAGAACAGAACAGAACAGAACAGAACAGAACAGACTACAAGTCAAAAGCAATAAGCATCACTTCACAGCGTAGCCTTTATGATCCTGTTTACATCGCAAAGACTTTTCATGATAAGCAGACTTTTTATGCTGAATTTGATTCAATGAGATTAGGCTCAGACGGTATTAACTATTATGCAAGGCTTGTCACACTGATTCAAACTTGGATGCTTTTCAAGTGGCTCTTAGTATGGACTCCAGACAGGTTCTTATACCAGAAGGTAATTTTCTTCATGGCGTTTTTGAGTTTGTAAAAAGCAGTGCTCTCCTGCTCAACACATCAAAGGCTGCCGACTGCCTTTGGAAGTGGATAATGTTTTACCCATTCAGTTCAATAATGGCAGGCAGACGCTCGTAAATAATAGCTCGGGTCTTGTATTTTGTCTGGATTCTGATTTATCTGATAATCTGTTTATGGATTGTCTACATCAGATTGGGTTTTTTTTTCTCACAAACATATTCAGGATCCATTAACTTGTTAAACAAATACTAGGAAGAAAAATAACTTGGAACTTTTGGAAAAAATTTAAAAAGTGGCTGAGAAAACTTTGACTGGACCGGAACTTGAACCCGAGACCTCTGGTTTTGTGTACTAGCGCTCATACCATCTGAGCTATCCAGCCCTTAGGTGGTGGCCTCCCCAAGTAGTCAACTAGTCTTCTCCACGGATTCACGCCTCCCACTCCCCCCTTTTTTCATGTGTTCATTCAGGTGCAAACAACCAATTGTCGTAAACCTGGCTACAGCAGCTCATGGATCACACGGATGCCGTTTTTTTTTCTTCTTAAAATTGTCAACGATCCACACCTCTATCTGTAATTTTCCAGGTTTTGGGTAATTCTCGGCACCCTTTGAAGTTTGCTTTTTTTCCCGGGATAAGAGTTTGAAGGAATGTTTGGATCAATAGAAAGTTGACAGAGAAAGTGTGGTTCTGTAAACTGAATGTTTTGTGTTTTTTGTTTGGGCTGGGTCTGATCGCCGAAGTGTCAATATTGAGTGTCTAGCCGCTTCTCAGCATGCCTTGAAAGTCAAGGTCGTTTGCGGGGAAGGACGGCAGGGTTTTGCTGCACTCCATAGCTGTGTCCTGTGGCCGATTTCACTAACGCTTTGCGATCATCGCAAACGCCAAAATCCACCGCTAAGTCTGAAATCCATCGCACACCGATTGCTGAGTTGCAATGGATTTCAGACTTAAAGTAAAGTGATATACAAAAATTTTGCAAACTGCTTACTGACTGAAATTACCAAAATGCAAATCTCAAAATTTAGTGGGCCTGACGTTTCGATCCTAGCAGGACCTTTCTCGAAGGCAGAGAGACAAGGACACACCAGATACGATTCGATCCTACTGTAGCAGGACCTTTCTCAAAGGCAGAGTGACAAGGACAAAACAGATACAGGTACATGTATCTGTTTTGTCCTTGTCACTCTGCCTTTGAATTTTGTTGAATTTCCAAAGATCGCTCTGTGAAGCAATAATTGGAGCAAAGAGTTTCTTGAACAAAAACTTCTCCCTATGTCTGAAAAAAAGTTAGCATTTGATTCCATTGCCACTGTTTTTCTCGTGATATGATTGACGGACTGAGGCAAACGTTACACAGGTGTTTTACTTTATGTTTATGTTGAGTTTGACAAAGTATGGACATACCCTACCTTTAAAAAAACTGCAACATTTTCGTTTTACTTTATGATGGTCACATATATAAAGAACAAGTCTTTCTCCAAAACTAAATGGGGCTTTGACAAATCAGTCATTCATTGAGGTGATTGTACCCGATAAATGAGGGATTAAATTTCGCTGGTCCGTACCCCTCCATGGTGGAGATTGTGTGCTGTTTGACGAGAGTGTCTGTACATTTCACCCGTGTCAGGCGATTTTGCTCGTTACGGCGCGAGTAACGTGCACCCACACAGTCATCATAATACTCCACGTTATGTACAGTGCGCATCAAACAATTCTATACGTAGGTGCACACGTACTCCCTGAGCTAGCCACGCGTAAAATCTACCTTGAGATGAAACACCTGCCCATGAACTGGTGCAGTTGTAATGCCAATGGTAAGAAATCTTAGGCAGGGTCGAAGGTATCGACTGCTGATGACAAGCATATTGACTCATATTCAAGGAGGGAAAATTGAGAAAGCAAAATGAGAACTTGTTCGGTGCCAAAGTAATGCGGGCATATTATTATCAAATAAGTTATAACCTTGACTCGTGTTCAGCTTGCTACGGCGACCTTGTGCACCAACTTGCCATGGTAATCATGCCTTCTCTGTAATCATACAGTGCATCTTCAATATAAAACAGTCTTCCTATAAGCATACTCATAGCTCCAAATATTGATGCTTTGATAAGCACTCCTACAAAATCTCACACCATCATGCAGTCTCAATGCCTTGGTTCTCCTTTCTACTGCTCAGCGCTTAGAAAAACCCTGTATCAATTCATTGAGGGTTTGCCCTGCCCGACATACAACTGAGCAGGGCAAACCCTCATTGAATTACATTCTCCTTGACGCAAACATATAGGACTCTCTATAATCCTGTATCAATTGTTATATCAATCTATCTATTATGAAGATAAAGATCAGATTCACCTTTGTTTAAGGATTTTAAAACTAATATGCAAACATTTTGCAAACTGCTTACTGACTAAAATGACCAAAAGTCAGATATCAAAATTTGGAGGGCCTGACATTTCGTTCCTAGCAGGAGCTTTCTCAAATTCTCAAAGGCCGAAAGTATTCTGACTTGGAATTGGATATTGATTGTAAATTGATAGTAAAAGTATTCACATTTTGCTTAAAATGGTGCCATATAGACTAGCCTACAGCTTTCATTTCTGTCCTTTGCAGTCACAATACAATTTCATCGCAATCCAACTGTTCATAACAGTAGGCCTATAGTGCATTGCTCGTTTCATTGCAATTTTTTTTGTGGGGAGTCGTGACTTCACTAGATTGTCATAATGTTCACGGGTCAGAGGACCTGTATTAGAGCTGAGATATTGTGGAGAATGCCACAGTGAAATGGGTGGTAACTCAGCGAACCGTTTAGAAAAAAATGATAATAATCCTCGCCTGATTGATGGGTCCAAAGTTACCAAATAATATCTCTCTCCATTCAAGTCCAGTCTGAAGGAAGGGGAGCATTGAACAGTTGCTGTTAACTGTAGCGACACTTTGAAAAGTGAATAGTGAATAGCTCTGAAAATGTGGTCCGCCATTGTGTGTGCTCTGTACTTTGACTGACTTACATTTTGCAGAGTTGAGGAAATCTTCCAAAAAGAATCACTTTCTGTCTCTTGAACTTGAACCATTTTACATTTAGATATTACAGCAAGCCTCTTTCCCTGCAGATATTAGCCTGAAAACAATTCTCTTCTCTCTGTCTCTCTCTCTGTCTGTCTCTGTCTGTCTCTGTCTCTCTCTCTGTCTCTCTCTGTCTCTCCCTGTATGTCTGTCTCTGTCTCTGTCTCTCTGTCTCTGTCTCTCTGTCTCTGTCTCTGTCTCCGTCTCCGTCTCTGTCTCTGTCTCTGTCTCTGTCTCTGTCTCTGTCTCTGTCTCTGTCTCTGTCTGTTTCCGTCTCTGTCTTTCTGTCTCCCTCTTTCTCTCTCTCTCTCTCTCTCTCTCTCTCTCTCTCTCCCTCCCTCCATCCCTTCCTCCCTCCCTCCCTCCCTCTCTGTCGATCTCTGTCTCTGTCTCTCTGTCTCTGTCTCCGTCTCCGTCTCTGTCTCTGTCTCTGTCTCTGTCTCCGTCTCCCTCTCTGTCTCTGTCTCTGTCTCTGTCTCTGTCAGTTTCCGTCTCTGTCTCTCTGTCTCCCTCTTTCTCTCTCTCTCTCTCTCCCTCCCTCCATTCCTTCCTCCCTCCCTCCCTCCCTCTCTGTCGATCTCTGTCTCTGTCTTTGTCTCTGTCTCTGTCTCTGTCTCCGTCTCTGTGTCTCTGTGTCTCCTCTTTTCTCTCTCTCCCTCCCCCTTTCTCTCTCTCTCTCTCTCTTTTGTCTGAGTGAGTCTATGAAAAGCATGGTTTCCACTGGAAGTTTAGGAATTCGAGGTAGCACCCGATTATTTGCTAGATGAATGGCTTTGATATATTATTAAAATGCAAGCTTGCGAGGGAATGAGCTAGTCTAAAGCACTGTCATACAGTATGTGCCCATTGAACGATCATTTCTGCATCACTTTGCACATGCTGAAGGCACTTTTGCCTTGTGTGCATTTTTCTGGCCTGATTTTGACCCCCCGTGGTGGCAAGTTTTGGAGACAAGTACACGAGGTGGCCCAGAGTAGTGGGGTGGGAATGAGCAGTCCGGTTAGGTCACATTTTCAGGGATGCGCAGTTCTGCCGGCGAAAAACGATTTTTGAATCACGATCCACTTTACCAAAAACAAATTGCCGCGTGTGGACGTGTGGAAACAAAATACATTCTTAAAAATAATTCTTGAATCTGGATGACACGATCCACTTTCCAATCATTTTCCTAGCGGGAAGTTTGGGAACACACCAAATTGGTAACCATGGCTAGAAAGGTAACCCTATTCAATGACGTCAAGAATCGAGCCCAGTTGGACTTATGGTTCATGACTTGATACAGTGTCCCACAGCACTCCCGCTGCAAGCTTGGAACCATGCATTACATTGGATATTATCTAAAAATTTAGTGGGCCTGACGTTTCGATCCTAGCAGGACGTCCTTTCTCAAAGGCAGAGTGACAAGGACAAGTTTTGTCCTTGTCACTCTGCCTTTGAGAAAGGTCCTGCTAGGATCGAAACGTCAGGCCCACTAAATTTTAAGATTTACATTTTGGTGGTTTTGGTCAGTAAGCGGTTTGCAGCATTTTTGTATATCACCTTGGATATTATCTAATGTAGATTGTGACCGAAAAAAAAAGCCACGATGCTCTGTGCGGTTTTTCAACATTTGTTCCCTGCTAGCTTTGAGACCTTATAGCTATACAAAAAATGACGCAAGACAAATCGATATATCGATAATATCGATATTTGAGCGTTGATAAATCGATATTTGAAAAACCTAATATCGACGGTGCATACCACCAATGCAGTTTAATATGCTAGAATAACCCCGATGGAGAGTATGGAATCTATGGATAGGCCTACAAAGTGCAGATAGTAAATCCCTGGTCCCCAGGAACACTCAGTCTGTGAAGATTTCCTGCTTTCCTTCCTGTTGGCTGACGTCTGCCAGTGGATGACATAATGACCCAAGGTCATAGTCTCAATCCTCACTGCACTATTTTTGAGAGGGTAGATTTTACCGAGACAATGGTAAAAGATATTGATCAAAAGCCCTATAGGTGTACTCTATGTTTTTTTTTTATATAGATGAAGCAATATAACATTTTGAAAACTTTGCAAAATGCTAACTCAAATGACCCAAATCTTAAAATTCAGTGGGCCTGACGTTTCGGTCCTAGCAGGACCTTTCTCAAAGGCAAAGAGAAAGGTACCCATTTTTTCATGGTTTAGACCCCGAACCCTTCAACTTTAACAAAGATTCTAAACACAACATTTTATAGTGGGCCTGAAGTTTTGATCCAAAGGCAGAGTGACTCTGCCTTTGAGAAAGGTCCTGCTAGGATCGAAACGTCAGGCCCACTAAATTTTAAGATTTGCATTTTGGTAATTTTAGTCAGTAAGCAGTTTGCAACATTTTTGTATATCACTTTAAGTCAAATGGCGCAAATGCAAATCTCGTGAATTTAATGGACCCTGTGTTGCGATCCTAATTGCTCTTCCTCAAAGGCAGAAAGCCTTTGAGAAAGGACGCGCAAGGATCAAAATGGTCTTGCTAGGATCAAAACACCTGGACTGTAAATTTCTGTGTATTGTGTATGGGAACAACTTAGGACTTCACGTTACCATTAATTGATTTAAATCAGTCCCGAGCACAGCAAATTCCAACCGTAAATTGATCACAAACTTAACCGGCTGTAAACAGAGAGAAAGGTCCTGCTTGGATCGAAACATCAGGCCCTCCTGATGTTTGTTATTCACATTTTGGTCATTTGCAACATTTGTGCATGTATAGGCTATAATTAACAGGTTACAATAGTTCATAACAGGGGCCTGATCCCTGGAGATATACAGCTGTTAATGGTTGAATACTTGACTGGTGCCCCATCACCCCGGCAAAGACTAGTTCCTGGTTGACTATTTAGGAAGGCCAATATCTAAGGGCTTGGGTAGCTCAGACAGTAAGTAAGAGCGGTGCTATGCAAAACCAGAGGTCTCTGGTTTAAATCCCGGTCTAGTTGAAGTTTTCTTTGCCTTTGAGAAAGGTCCTGCTAGGATCGAAATGTCAGGCCCTCTAACTTTTGAGATTTATGTATTGCAGGTCATTTTAGTCAGTGAGCTTTTTCCAACAGTTTTTTATGTCAACCCCAAAGTTTTCTTTCCATTTTTTTTTTTCAAAAGGTTACAATACATATTAAAATGTGTGATATTGGGTACTTTGAGGGAAAGGAGGTGGTTCGGAAAGGCAGCTTCTTTATGATAAACAGTGTATATGTTTGAACGTATCACTAGTATATGCCGAGATGTACTTGACTCTCATACGTGAAACTATCTCTCCCGAAGCCCCTTTTGGCTGGACGGCCATTTAAAAGCCACTGAAGGACGACCATGTCTGAGTCTGGGTGTAGAGTTACCAATTCATCAGGACCCACAGAAGGACAGCTGTCTGCATTACAAGTGGCAGAGGATGAAAAACAAAATCTGAGATCATGATCTTCAGTCTTTTTTTCTTTTTTTCAAATTAAAATTTCCAAAGATGACAAAATACGACAGATGCAAGTTTTGATGTAAGGAGTTGAAGCGATATTACACTTTAATTCACCACAAGGGCCCATTTTGTTTCGCTAATTCAGAGCTGTGCTTTTTTTCTTTTTTAGATAAGTTCTACAACATAATTGTCCTACACAGATAATTTCTATAGGTCAGAAGCTTCACTGATTTTAATCAAAGAGGGTTTTATTTTGTCTGGTCTGTGTGTGCATTATGCAACACAGGAGTGTCTGTTTAGATGAAAGGAGTACCACAAATCTATTTCCGGCAGCTTGTCTGATGTTGCGCCTGAAAGAAAGTCAGTGTTCTGTGGGTGCATAATGCAATAAAGGAGTGTCTATTCTGTTCAGGATTTGATTTCACTAAATTTGTCGTAACTTATGATCATTCCCAGGATGATGAGCGATGCACAGAAACCATATGGCCTAACACAACTTACGATGGGTTATCCATCGTAAGTTGAGTTACGATGCATCATAAGGCTTCTATCACAACTTACGATGGGTTATCCATCGTAAGTTGAGTTACGATGCATCGTAAGACTTTATGAAATCCACCCCAGATGAAAGGACTACCACAAATCTATTTCCAGCAGCTCCTCTAATGTCGCGCCTGAAAGGAAGGCAGTGTTATCACATTCAGTCAGGGATGCGATAATCAGTTCCTCTGCAATCTCTGCACAACACCCCATGCAGCTTAGCTGTCTCGTTCAAGGTCCCTTTTCCCGAAAACTCCTAGTGGCACCATGGCCACCTTGCCTTTAAATGTATTACAGTAATTGTTCACACTCTGTACACAAAAACAGAAAATGAGATTTCACTTCGGTCTTGGAGATATCTAAGGATGTGATTTGATGAAGTGAAGCTTGGAGTTTATGCCAAACGGCTGGTGCTGCCTTGGCGAAGGCACTTTGAATTTGAGAAAGGTCCTGCTGGATTGAGACGGCAGGCCATCTTACTTTTGAATGAAAATGAGATTTCAGTTCTCTCTTGAAGATATCTAATGATGTATTTTGATTAAGTGAAGCTGGGAGTTTATTTCAAACGGCTGGTGCTGCCTTGGCGAAGGCACTTTTAATTTGAGGAAGGTCCTGCTGGATCAAAACGTCAGGCCCTCTAACTTTTGAATGAAAATGAGATTTCAGTTCTCTCTTGAAGATATCTAAGGATGTGATTTGATGGAGTGAAGCTTGGAGTTTATTATTCCAAACGGCTGGTGCTGCCTTGGCGAAGGCGCTTTGAATTTGAGAAAGGTCCTGCTGGATTGAGACGGCAGGCCATCTTACTTTTGAATGAAAATGAGATTTCAGTTCTCTCTTGAAAATATCTAAGGATGTGATTTAATGAAGGGAAGCATGGAGTTTATTCCAAACGGCTTGTGCTGCCTTGGCGAAGGCACTTTGAATTTGAGAAAGGTCCTGCTGGATTGAGACGGCAGGCCATCTTACTTTTGAATGAAAATGAGATTTCAGTTCTCTCTTGAAGATATCTAATGATGTATTTTGATTAAGTAAAGCTGGGAGTTTATTTCAAACGGCTGGTGCTGCCTTGGCGAAGGCACTTTGAATTTGAGGAAGGTCCTGCTGGATCAAAACGTCAGGCCCTCTAACTTTTGAATGAAAATGAGATTTCAGTTCTCTCTTGAAGATATCTAATGATATAATTTGACGGAGTGAAGCTGGGAGTTGATTCCAAACGGCTGGTGCTGCCCTGGTGAAGGCACACTGACCGTAGCAGATAGTTCTTGCTCTCGGTTCAATTAGCAAATATGAGCCAGGAGATCTGAGAACTCGCCATATTTGCTTGAGCCTTGAGGCAGATAATCCCTCGAAGATACTTTATATCCTTCATAATCTTTCTTTCCACCATTTTACTTGGGACAATATCCATGAGAACATAGACTAGTTTAGTGAATCTCAACAAATAAGAGCACATGGTATTTTTGTCTAAACTGGGCCTGTCTCAAAGCCAGGTTTTAATTACTCCATCTTTTAAATAAAGCACAATTGAGTGGCAGGTAAAATTCCATGCAAATCAATATCCGAGCATACAATTGGCTGGAAACCAGTCAAAAATCACACAAACATCACTTGAGAATATGGGTCGGTGGTTTATAGGTTTATATCCAATGATAACTTTTGAAGTTGATGAGCTCACCTTTTTTTTGGATCGCAGCCCCCCCCCCAAAAAAAGAAAATCTTATTCAAAGATATTGTTTGTTGGTGGAGTGCAGACATGCATGTTTTGATGATGTGAAGGTCTCCCCGGTACCGACTCCGAACTGAGTCAGTTCAAGGTTTGACAAATGTTTACCAACCAACAGGGGGTCAGACCCGGAGGGAAACGGTCTTCTACAAAAGCAGCCGGTCAATAAACAGAGTCATATCTTTGAGCAAACACTCATTTTAACTGGGTCATATGTGCTGGATTTGATTTTTATGAATTTTCTTTGAACTTTTCCAGAACCCCCCCCCTTTTTCCCTCCCCCTACACTAGAATGGTGGAGTTTTTAAGCTTGGCTCTGGCCTAAGATGTGTGTCACTTGAAAATTGGTCTCCAAAAAAATTGTCTTTGCCGAAAGTTCAAGGCCATGACATGGAATTAGGATGGGCCCTGTGTATATGTAAGGGGGGTGAGATGTGTGGTCTTGTTGGGGGTGAGTGCTGCTACCCCGGGTCTAGTTCTTTAAGCCGTGTCCGCACTGGACTTATTTTTTACCGAGCCCGTGGGTAACATTCCAATGGGTAAATCTTCCCGGCGTCCGCACTTGGACTTGAACCAACCGAGACGATGGGTAAAACTTACCGACTCATGTACATGTGCATGTACTCTAGGTACACAAACACGTTGTTACCCTGCGCCCGCACGAGGCTTGCATACAGTAACGTAACATGCGGGGCGCGGAATGTGGTTTTTTACCGAGTCGTTTACCGAGACGTTGTGTCAGGATTGGACTTATCGACTCGGTTAAACTGACCTGGTCAATTTAACCAGGCAGAAGTTGGTCAGTTAAACTACCAACTGGAGTCGGGTAAGTTACCTAGGAGGTAAACTTCCTGGGCTGTCCGCACTGGACTTAAAATGGTCAATTTACCCATTTCCTTGGTTAGTGTACCCATTTTAAGTCCAGTGCGGACGCGGCTTTAGATTGCTGGCGGACTGGAGAGGAGAAGGATAAAGGACACAGTGTCTATGTTGTAACAGCACTGAAGGATGCTGGACAACATGACCACTGACCACTGCACCCTGGTATCCTGGGGGGGGGGTACTGTGGACCAGTCCACTCTTCAGCGGGGGTGTCACCAGGGACCATCCAAAGAAAACATTTACTCAAATAAAACCCATTGATATTACTAATCTTTGTACAAGAAAATGAAATGAAATAAAACTTTAAATCTATTTAATGTGATTTACGGTCTCCCAAAAACCCAAGAGACAGATCTTGAGGCCAATTGTTTGTTTTGGGTTAAGGAGTCCACGTTTTTAATGAATTAAATATCTGGCCGTCCGCCGCCCCATAGGAAGTGGACTACTGAACCCTAACAAAAGGCCTGAGCGAGATTCACAAAGCAAGTTATGTAACCACTAGCGCTTTTTCTCGACTAGTAGCTTGCGCTATTGTCTCCGTTAAATTCAGGCAGGTTAATTCAGCCAGAACCGACTCGTGTCGCATAAAAAGCAATTTATCGAGATTAATCTTTTCTGACAAATAGGGACCTGATCATTTACATATAGAAATATAGAGGTCTGGTAGAAAAATGTGCTGATAATTTATGTACCGGTACCGGTACCGGTAGTTGGCCATGCTCGATCATGATCAAGGCAATTATTGCTGTTGGATTTGCAACGCTGTCCTGCTGACAGATGGAGCACATGTGCGAGAGTTGTTCATCAGAAGTTAACCTGTCAGGTTTACTCCAAGGCCGAACCTTGCTGTAAGCTCTCCGGCTAAATGATGGACTGGTGACTAATAGAGGAAATGCAACTCTTAGATGGAAATGGGAATGGTGGGTTTTAAACGATATCAGATGTTGACTGTGCATACTCTATCATTATTCATTATTGAAGATTTTAAGGCTATTTACAATGTACACTGTCTCCTGAATGTGATTATTTGTATTTGAATCATGATTTAAACTTCACTATTCGGGCGACTTTTCTGAATAATAATGTTTGCCACGCAGTGCGTATGGGAATGCTCCGTAGAAATTGCCCCGTTTTTTTTTTTAATCCCACAATGCACTGCTCTGACTGACAGGAAGTGCAGTGCTTGTTTATGATCTCCCTGAATGGGCCACCCTCAAGGACACATGCCCATTTGACCACAGCTGGTAACCTCGGCTCGCAAATTTCTTGTGCATGTGGCCACGAGCAAAATAATACCCCAAAACAGTTTTTTAAAAATCGTGATTCAAATCACAATAATGTGCACACTGGGGACAGTTCTATTCATTGTCTGAACCATCCAGGCTATCGGCAAGATTTATTTCAGCTTACTAAGGGGAGAAGTATGCCAACTCGTCCATCACAGATTCGCACAAAGGAAATTAGACTGTAATTTATGTCACAAGTGTTTACCAAAGGACAGACTGATGTATCTAAGCTGGGGGAGCTTGCCAGATTCCATGACCCCCCCCCCCCCCACAAACTCCCACAACCTTGTCAAAGTGACGGCTGTCAAGGGAAAGAGAATGAACGATGAGTGTCATGTGCTGCTGGCTCATCTTGAGATGCAGTTCTCCTGCTTCGGTGCTGTCGTTGTTTCATTCCCTGTCGCTGTACAGTTGTAGTTGCTGTTACAATGGTTTGCTATTTGTTGTGCTGGCAGTAGCGAGAGTCGAGAGGATGGAGGGTGAGAGGGATGAAAATGCAATGACGATCCGGTACATGCCACTTGCCAGTGATTCTTATAGGATCCAGCGATTCTGAGCAATGTGCACAAAAACAAACTTCTGTGTACCAAAACAAACATTCTGTGCACCATTAACACAAATTCTGTGCATCAACAAACATTCTGTGCACCAACACACATCCTGTGCATCAACAAACATTCTGTGCACCAACAAACATTCTCTGCACCATCAAAAACTGCTGTGCACCAAAATGTCTGCACCAACAACCATTCTGTACACCAAACCAAATATTCTGTGCACCATCAAAAACTGCTGTGCACCAAAATGTCTGAGCACCAACAACCATTCTGTGCACCAAAAGAAACATTCTATGCACCAAAACAAACATTCTGTGCACCAAATGGAATATTTTGTGGCCCCCCCAAAAAAAAATTTAAAGTCTGTACCTGCAATTTGTTCCGCTGACAAAAACACAGAATGTCTGTTTTGGTGCACAGAGGTTTTGTTGGTGCATAGACCTTTGTGAAGCAGCAATGGTGCAGGCTGCAGAAATTCTTCAGCTGCAGCCTGCTGATAAAAAAAATGATCAGCCTCAAACTTGGGTGAAAAAAGAAAGAAAATAAAATACTTGGGAGGAGATGTCTCTCAACAACCACCGTTTACTGGAAGGGGAGCAATACAGGGGCTATATTTCATACCAATACTGGTTGGGCCTGTGTGTGGGGAGGGAAGGGGGTCACCCCACCCCCATACACCCCCTACACCCCCATCTCCATCCCTACATCCCCACCTCCATCCCTACACCCCCACCTCCATTCCTACACCCCCACCACATCCCTACACCCCCACCCCCACCGCTACACCCCACCTCCATCCCTACACCCCCACCCCATCCCTACACCCCCACCCCCATCCCTACACCCCCACCTCCATCCATACACCCCCACCCCCACCCCTACACCCCCACCTCCATCCCTACACCCCCACACCTCCCTGTCCAGCAAGGAGGCCAAATATCTTTGTTCAGGAAGTTGTCAGGCTGACAGTATATGGTGACACAGGGGAAAAGTTCAGCTAAATTGTAACATTTTAGACAGCTACATAAACACGCTCCTCCCACACTATAAAAAATAAACCTATCAATCAAACAGAAAATCACTGATTTTTCCACTGACATAAACAATGAGTACAATTGACAAGCAAACCTGAAGGCCTGATGTTTTTGTGATCCAAGCAGGACCTTTAACAAAGACGAAAGATATTGCCCAAAAGAGGTGACATTTTGTTTTTGCTCACTGGAACACAGAGGAAGGTTTTGTTTTAGTCAAAGTAGAGCCCTTTTTTACACTTGGCTACAGAGCCAATCCCCGGGGAATGAATCCCTGGTAAAATCCTGGGGATTTTTTTACCCACCAACACCCTCACAACCGTTCACACTGGACCCATTTGGTAACTCCCAGGGACACTATTTCCCCGGGAATGTGCACGGTCGTTTCACACTGGCAATCAATCTACGGGGAATGTGGAAACGTAGGGCCCACTTTCTGAAAATCCCAAATGGACGCAAAAAAGGTGTTGTAAGTAAAAACCTGCGACGTTCACACTAGTTGCTTTCCCCCGGGGAAATCTTTAAACCCCTGGGAAATCTTTAAACCCCGGGGTTTTCTCCTTCTACCCTACCCCCTCCCCCCTAGCAGGGGTGAATATTTCCCTGGGGGGGGACTTTTCCCCAGGGATTTCTTTGGTAGTGTGAACAGATGACCGAATTCCCCCAAATTCGTCTAGTGTGAAAGCCCCTTTAATTATAGGTGTTGTCCTTTTTCTTGTCTGTCTCCTGTTCACCGAGGACAAGTGGTTGGAAGGGAGGCAGTGCTTGTAGGAGTGATGAACCTTGCGTGACCTCCAGCCATTCCTTGTTGACATGGCTGCATTCTAGAGTCATCGCTTGAATTCCAACATGGTTGCCCTTTGGCAGGGAGACAATTCCAGACAGTTTAACAGCTTCTCTTGTATACATTATAAAGTAAGCAACTAGACGAGATGCCGCTCTGCGGAAATAAGTTGCTTTTTAGCTTCTCCACGCCTAGGGCGACTGAAAGTTAACGTTACCGGGGTGACAAAAGCTATCAAAACAATTTACTGATTTTGATTTACGTTGCTTTGTTGGTGTCCATATTTTCATATTTGCTGATTGGAAACTTGGTTTTTAATCTAAAAGTAGAAATGCCTGAGCTCCTCACAGCAGCGCTCGACAGACCCGCCTGGCAAAAGATGTCAGCCTCTTGCGCTCAGACCCCCCCCCCCCCCCGACGACTATCCAGTCGAGGGAATGATGATGATGATGAGAAATTCCCTAATAGAGTACTATGCCAAAATCTGCTGACTGACGGAAATGACCAAAATGCAAATGTCCAAAATTGGGAGGGCCTGACACGGTCCTGCTAGGATTTAAACATCCTATTTTTTATTAATGCAGAAAGAATTAATCCTTGAAGGTGGCCCATGCAGGGAGACATTTTAAACAAGCACAGCACTTCCCGTCAGTCACAGTGCGAGTGGTGCATCGTGGGATAATTAAAAAAAAAACTGGTGCATTCCCACACACCCACCGCTTGGCAAATGAACATTGATTATTTAGAAAATCCGCACTGAAAGTGTAGTCCAAATCGCGATTCAAATAATTGGGGTTTTTTTTGGTAGGGGAAAGTTTTGAACGGCCCTAATGCATCACATCTTGTATTTGTGCACATTCTACTTGCATGATTTTTACCCCTATGAGGTTGCAAGTTTTGAAGACAACTACGGTACCTATACTAGCACCATAGCTCCATGCTAGTACTACATAAACTGGCCCATGGATTTTTTAAGGCAGGCGACCTAAGCAGGCCACCTAGCTGACAATAAAGGGGGAAAACTGGGCTACGCCTTCACTCTAAATTGTAAAAAAAAAACGGTGAAGGGTCTGGCTAGAAATTCCCAGGGGCCAAGAAAAGAACCCGCAAACAGTATGATATTCACAGGAGGGCTATTCTACACAAGACAACGGAGTCTACAGGGAAAAACACACCACCCAAATTCATCTCGTCCATTTTGGCTCTGTTTGAGTTTGGTTTTTTTGGGGGGAAAAGGACAAAAAGATCGGCGTTTTTTAGCCGGGATTTCACAGCGAGAGATCCATTTTCTCCGTGTTTGCCGAGCGTAAAAGGGATCGCGGAGCCTGAATTCGGCCCCGCCAAAGCTCAGATTTGCGTAGACCCGCTGCGAGCGAAGAAAGAGAGACGCGAATTCTGAGCGCTTAGAAAAATACCGCAGTCCCAGTAATATTTGTTCTCCCCCTGTACTTTGTCACCCAAAGGTGGCTGGGGCCAAGTTTTATGGAGGTCATATTTGTTTTAGGCATTCTGTTTATCTGGGTGTTTGTGGAAGGCACGCTTCGTAGCAACCCCCAGGAAATGGTTGTTTACTAAAAAAAATTCTGAAATATCAGTGAAGTAAAATGTCAGCAAAGGCAACATTTTGTTCATGCAGAAGTGAATTCATGCCTATACATTCCGGCTTTTAGCTAATCGGACTAGAAACTTAGCATTTTATTTTTATGAATTATTTTGTTGGTGAAAAGAAAATGTGGTTGACTACTTGTCAATGGCAAAGATTAGTTTATTGTTTGGCAAAACTGCCATCTAAGGGCTGGATAGTTCGGATAGTAAGAGATCTGGTAAGCAAAACCAGAGGTCACGGGTTCAGCAAACGTTGTTTTTTTTGCCATTTTTCAAAATGGTTGAAAAGATCCCAGTATGTTTTTCCTTTATTTGTCTGACCTATTTGTTGGGGTTTAATTGTGTTTAAAGCTCTGTCTTCACTGACATTTTGGGGCTGAAAATTTGATGTTTACCAGATTCAGGTCAGGAAACAAGATTGTAGGCACTCAAATGAAGGTAACTCAAATATCTACAGTAATACTGCCAATGGCATTACAGCAGTGTAGATATCTCTCAAACTTAAGATATTGTGTTTTACTACTAAGTAAAGGACCTCTTTGTCTATCTGGTTCTATCTATCTATCTTTCTATCTATTTATCTATCTGTCTATCTATCTCTCTCTCTCCCCCTCTCTCTTCTCTCTCCATGTGTTGTCTCTTTCTCTCTCCCTCTCTCTCCCTCCCTCTCTTTTGCCACCTCTCCCCCCTCTCTTTCTCTCTCCTCTCTCCCTCTCCTCATCCCTCTCTCTCTCTCTTCTCTCTCCCTCTCTCTTTCTCTCCCTCCATCTCTCTCCCTCTCTCTCCCTCCATCTCTCCCCTCTCTCTTCCTCCATCTCTCCCCTCTCACTCTCCCTACATCTCTCTCCTCTCTCTCTCCCGTCCTCTCTATCATCTCTCTCTCCCTCCCTCTCTATCCTCTCTCTCTCCCTCCCTCTCTATCCTCTCTCTCTCCCTCCCTCTCTATCCTCTCTCTCTCCCTCCCCCTCTATCCTCTCTCTCTCCCTCCCTCTCTATCCTCTCTCTCTCCCTCCCTCTCTATCCTCTCTCTCTCCCTCCCTCTCTATCCTCTCTCTCTCCCTCCATCTCTCTCCTCTCCCTCTCTCTCTCTCTCGCTCTCTCTCTCAAAATGGAATGAAAAGAATGATTGTCTAATTTTTTTTCCTATTTGTGGCAGGGTACTCTATCTTGTTCTCCCTTTAACCAAACGTACTTTTTAACAGCACAGGCAGAATGAGTGTTTTCGCGCTCATCAAATGTTGATTTCACACCTGCTTCTGAGATCAAATCCATAAATGTTGCCCGCACAAAAAAGCATCGCAGTTCAAAGTTCTTTTTTTTTACCCTCTCTCCGCCTGTGTCTGCCGATCGAATTCCATGTTCTTGGAACACTTGTAATCCGGGCTTGACCTCATAGCGGTCGCCCATCCTGGATGAAGGTTCATAAATCACTCCGCCTAAATGACTATCCCATAACCGGGCCAGAGAATGTCCAGTTTCCATGGAAACTAATGCAGTGCAGCGTTTCCAGCTTTCGAAGATGTTGATAATCCTCTGTCTTACGCTGCTTATATACAGCTTACAAATTTCCACTTTGGAATTTCACATGAGATCTTTTATCTCCCCTCCCTTTTTTTTTTATAAGATTTGCTGAATTGGCAACTTCTTCAGTATAAAACATTTAATACCCAGTGCCCAATTTTATAGAGCAGCTTAAGCTACGAAAAAACGCTTATTGCATATGACATGTAAATTTGGATGTCACATTTTATCATTCAGTGATCAAATGCCTTATTCTTATTCTTATTTCTATTTGGTAAGTCTAAGAATAACTGTTGCTTAGCATAGAATTCAGTTTGAACTTTGGCTGGCAACCTGCAGCCTATTTTGTAGAGCTGCTTAGGCACCAAATCTGGCATAGCATGGAAGAGCCTTCCTTGATGAATTCAGCTTACCAGCCAAAGTTCCATGTGTGCTTGATGCTGGGCAACCAGTGCAATTTATTACATCAGGGTGAAATCTGTGCCCTTTTCCAAAACCCGGCTTGGGCTTTGGCTCCAGCTTCATCTCTGTTATCCAAAAGCTGTAATAAAAAGGTTGGAGTTTTTTGTTGGGATTGAAGCTTTGGATCCCTTTTCAAAACACAGTTTAACATGAATAAATGAAGCCAAATGCCTTTTGTTCTCATGCCTTGTACTCTAAAATGGATGAAAGAACTTGAGACAAAGCCGGAGCCTGAGTCTAAGCCGGATTTTGGAAAAAGAACCATGGCTGACAAGCTTGCTTCAACCGAGAAAGAATGTTCATGTTTTGCAGGTCTTCACGCTTAAGCAACTCTATGAAATTCAACCCTGTGGCCAATAGAGCTGCTTAAGTGTGAAAATCTGCTAAGCATGAAAAGTCTTTCTTGGGTAAACCAGCTTACAAACCACACTTCAATGTGATGCCAATTGCTTTTGACTTTTCCACTCTTTTCCACTCTTTTCCGCTCTTCTTTACTTAGCGTGAAACAAAAGTGAAGTTCTTGTTGGCAAGCTGATCCTATGAAACATGACTTTTTGTGATAAAGCAAATTTTGATGCTTAAGCGGCTCTATGAAATAGGCCCCTGATCTACAAAGCAACAAAGAGCAGCACTGTTTATGTACTGAAGACCGAAATGATTGAAGTACATGTACATTGTAGTTGTACCTAGCTCTTAATCTGTATTCACAACAATCACAAATCACGGTGACGCTCACTGGTAGAGTATACAGCAGTTTCTCGTAAAGATATTAAAACCAAATCCCCCGTTACTGTTAGCAGGAAGTCCTGTCTAATCGATTGCAGGAAATATAAACGGCTGTTTTGGTATTCTGCCAAGTCCCGTGGGAGACCCTGTTTTCAACAGAAGTTCATTTTCAACAGAAGTTTCCTTTGCTTCGATCCCACTCATCAGAGCGGATTCATTGCAATTTTTTTTTTTTTCCCTAGACTGTGAAAGATCGGAAAGTTTGCCAGCAGCATACAATGATGGAATTGTGACAGGGGGGTGTGGGGGGGGGGGAAACCCTGATTGAACTGACGAATGACTTCCTGCTCTTGTGGAATGTGTTAAGTCCGTTGTCCTATATGGAACACACAGATATGGCAGTCAGTCACTCTGCACAGCATCAAACGCACTCATTCATGGCAATTCTATTTTTGTTCAAAAGGAAACTTTTCTTTCTAATGAGGGAAAATCTGAAGTAAATACACTGTTGTAAACTGCTCACTGACTAAAATGACCAGCAATACGTAAATCTCAAAAGTTAGAGGGCCTGACGTTTCGATCCTAGCCGGACCTTTTTCTGGCCTTTGAGAAATGTCCTGCTAGGATCGAAACGTCAGGCCCTCTAACTTTTGAGGGCAAATCTGAGAAGTACACAGCTACAAAGGCCCATGATACGAATGCAGTTTCTCGGCAGTTCAATTCAAGCACAATTTATTTGAGACTGCGTCACCAATATTCAGCAGAAAGGGCACAATTATTGTTTCTTGTTTTTCGGGGGGGTTAAAATTTAGTGGGCCTGACTTTTCGATCCTAGCAGGACCTTGCTCAAAGGTCATTGCACACTGCCCCTGTTAACCTCCTTACACACAAGCACAGATACAAGTAGTAACGTCTTGGAACCAAGACTAATTAGTCATTTATGAGGTCATTTAAGTTAGCAAGCAGTTAGCAAGATGTCTGTATTCCATCATTAGATTTTGATTCATTTTTTTCCATTTTATTTTGTTATATGCGAATGTGTGTACATGTATATAGGTACACCTGGGTCAGTCTATTTTGTCGAGGTCTATAATATTATGTTTGTACTTCCTTGTTTCAGTATCGTACAAGAAAGAAACTCAAATGGAAAGAAAAAATCTTCACAAAAGAATGTTCTTCACGTCTGTAGTTTCTGAAGCTGAAAAGAGCATTTCTTGATTCAGTCCAGACAATGAAATTACTGGACCGAGCTGTATCAACCCTACAGGGACTGGGCTCTCTTGAATCTGCTGCACTTTTGGACATAAAGCCACCGCACATTTGGGGACCCGATGTTAGCATGAAGGTTACCCCCCTCCCCCTCCGCTCATAAAAAGAAGTCCAGGTTACCATCTGTTTGTGTGGATATTGGGCAAGGATCAGTTTTCAGGATGCCTGCTAGCTTCAGGTCCCGTCTCTCACCATGGGCACTGACCAAGATCAAGGCTGATAAATTATATGCTGCAGCACTGGATTGTCCACATCATCACCCCCCTTGAATTTCTTTAGCATGTGCAGAGAGAGAAAGGGGGAGAGGGGGAGAGAGAGAGGGGGAGAGGGAGGGAGAGAGAGGGGGGCAGGAGGGAGAGAGAGGGGGGAGAGGGAGAGGGAGAGAGAGGGGGGCAGGAGGGAGAGAGAGAGAGAGGGGGAGAGAGAGAGAGAGGGGAGAGCGAGAGAGTGAGAGAGGGAGAGAGAGAGAGAGGGGGGAGAGGGAGAGAGAGAGAGGGGGAAGAGAGGGAGAGTGAGAGAGAGAGGGGGGAACAGAGGGAGAGAGAGAGAGAGGAAGGAGGGAGGGGGGGAGAAAGGGAAAGACTGAGAGGGACAGATGGAAGAGAGAAAGGGAGAGGGAGAGAGTGAGGGGGAGAGAGAGGGGGGGAGAGGGGGAGAGAGAGAGGGGAGAGAGAGAGGGGAGAGGGGAAGAGAGGGAGAGAGGGGGTAGAGAAAGGGAGAGAGGAAGAGGGGGAGAGAGGGGTAGAGGGAGGGAGAGAGAGAGAGGAGAGAGAGGGGAGAGAGAGAGGGAGAGAGAGGGGAGAGACAGAGGGGGGGGAGAGAGGGGAGAGACAGACAGGCAGAGAGAGACAGAGAGAGGGATCAAGAGGGAGAGAGAGAGAGAAGGGAAGAGAGAGGGGAGAGGGAGGAAGAACGAGAGGGTGGAGAGAGGGATAGAAATGGAGAGAGAGAGAGAGGGAGAGAGAGGAAGGGAGAGAGAGACAGAGAAGGGGAGAGGCAGAGGGGAGGGAGGGGGAAGCGAGAGGCAGAGAAAGGGAGAAAGAGGGGGAGGGAGAGGGAGAGGGAGAGGGAGAAAGACGCAGAGAACCATAACTCCCACCATAAATCTGCAGAAGCAATTATGCTAAAAAGGATTTTGTAGTCTTATGTGGAGAAAAAACCCAACGACATCAAAGACCAGTGTCTGTTGAACGCAATGCCTGATATGGTGAAATTGTCAACAAATACTCTTTTGGGGGGGTTTAATAAATTATTTGTGCCACAAGCATTGTTATCTGACAAAAAAAAGATTCCATTTTTGCACTGAATTGTTTTAATTGATTTTTTTATTTTTGGCAGGATTTGTTTACATTTTTCTAATTTTCTTCATTTCCTTTTTTCGTTCTCTTGCAGACATTTTTCTTTACCGATCGGGATGACCCCCATTTTCAGCAAATATTAGGTGAGTTTTGTGTCTTAAAAAACCGAAACAAACAATAAGTCGCATTCATTCACTCATTTGCTCATTTGCTCATTCACTCAATTTGATTGTTTGCTCATTTGCTCATTCACTCAATTTGATTGTTTGCTCATTTGCTCATTCACTCAATTTGATTGTTTGCTCATTTGCTCATTCACTCAATTTGATTGTTTGCTCATTTGCTCATTCACTCAATTTGATTGTTTGCTCATTTGCTCATTCACTCAATTTGATTGTTTGCTCGTTTGCTCATTCACTCAATTTGATTGTTTGCTCATTTGCTCATTCACTCAATTTGATTGTTTGCTCGTTTGCTCAATTGCTCATTTGCTTGTTTGCTTGATTGCTCATTTGCTCATTTGCTCATTTGCTCATCTGCTCATCTGCTCATTCATTCATTCACTCATTAGCTCAGCTCATTCGCACATTCGCTCATTTGCTCATTTGCTTATTCACTCATTTGCTCATTTGCTCATTCATTCATTCACTCATAAGCTCATTCTCTCATTTGCTCATTTGCTTTTCCACTCATACACTTGTTCACTCAATCACTCATTCTCTCTCACTCATTCAGACTATCATGTCTGACTCTGAAATAATTAACCTTTATTCATGTATTTATGATTATAATTTAAACATTTCCCAAAGCCACAGTATTGTACTGAACGTATATATATGCAGTTATTATAACCCGATCTCACAATATTCCATTGTCTGTATGGTCCTGTGGAGGCTGTGTTTTCTTTATTACCTTGGCAGTTAACGAAATCATTGACTTTTATACTTGCAGGAGACCATTTGATCAATACCAGATGTGCACCACAGCACTCAAGGTGAGCTATTGATGTAGTCACATGTAGCTTGTAAGGAAAACAGCTGGAAAAGCTGAAAATCTGGTCAAAAATTAGCAGATGATTAGAGCATAGAGCAATGCAAGCAACCATCATCAGATTACAGTCATAAACATGTTCATCTCTTTGTCACAGTCAGAGACAAAGAGAAAGAGAAAGACAGTGAGACGGATGGACAGACAGAGAGACAGGGAGAGACTGAAACAGACAGAAATGGATGAATGGACAGACAGATCTAGAGAGACAGGGAGAGACTGAAACAGAGACAGAGAAAAACAGTGAGACGGATGGACAGACAGAGAGACAGGGAGAGACTGAAACAGAGACAGAGAAAAACATTGAGATGGATGGACAGACAGAGAGACAGGGAGAGACTGAAACACAGACAGAGAAAGACAGTGAGACAGATGGACAGACAGAGAGACAGGGAGAGACTGAAACAGAGACACAGAAAGACAGTGAGACGGATGGACAGACAGAGAGACAGGGAGAGACTGAAACAGAGACAGAGAAAAACATTGAGATGGATGGACAGACAGAGAGACAGAGAGAGACTGAAACAGAGACAGAGAAAGACAGTGAGACAGATGGACAGACAGAGAGACAGAGAGAGACTGAAACAGAGACAGAGAAAGACAGACAGACGGATGGACAGACAGAGAGACAGAGAGAGACTGAAACAGAGACAGAGAAAGACAGTGAGACAGATGGACAGACAGAGACAGGGAGAGACTGAAACAGAGACAGAGAAAGACAGTGAGATGGATGGACAGACAGAGAGACAGGGAGAGACTGAAACAGAGACAGAGAAAGACAGTGAGACAGATGGACAGACAGAGAGACAGAGAGAGACTGAAATAGAGACAGAGAAAGACAGTGAGAGGGATGGACAGACAGAGAGACAGGGAGAGACTGAAATAGAGACAGAGAAAGACATTGAGATGGATGGACAGACAGAGAGACAGGGAGAGACTGAAACAGGGACAGAGAAAGACAGTGAGACGGATGGACAGACAGAGAGACAGGGAGAGACTGAAACAGAGACAGAGAAAGACAGTGAGACGGATGGACAGACAGAGAGACAGAGAGAGACTGAAATAGAGACAGAGAAAGACAGTGAGAGGGATGGACAGACAGAGAGACAGAGAGAGACTGAAACAGAGACAGAGAAAGACAGTGAGACGGATGGACAGACAGAGAGACAGGGAGAGACTGAAACAGAGACAGAGAAAGACAGTGAGATGGATGGACAGACAGAGAGACAGGGAGAGACTGAAACAGAGACAGAGAAAGACAGTGAGACGGATGGACAGACAGAGAGACAGGGAGAGACTGAAACAGAGACAGAGAAAGACAGTGAGATGGATGGACAGACAGAGAGACAGGGAGAGACTGAAACAGAGACACAGAAAGAGAGTGAGACGGATGGACAGACAGAGAGACAGGGAGAGACTGAAACAGAGACAGAGAAAGACAGTGAGATGGATGGACAGACAGAGAGACAGGGAGACTGAAACAGAGACAGAGAAAGACAGTGAGACGGATGGACAGACAGAGAGACAGGGAGAGACTGAAACAGAGACAGAGAAAGACAGTGAGACAGATGGACAGACAGAGAGACAGGGAGAGACTGAAACAGAGACAGAGAAAGACAGTGAGACGGATGGACAGACAGAGAGACAGGGAGAGACTGAAACAGAGACAGAGAAAGACAGTGAGACAGATGGACAGACAGAGAGACAGGGAGAGACTGAAACAGAGACAGACAGTGACACAGGGAGAGACTGAAACAGAGACAGAGAAAGAGAGTGAGACGGATGGACAGACAGAGAGACAGGAAGAGACTGAAATAGAGACAGAGAAAAACAGTGAGACGGATGGACAGACAGAGAGACAGGGAGAGACTGAAACAGAGACAGAGAAAAACATTGAGATGGATGGACAGACAGAGAGACAGGGAGAGACTGAAACAGACAGAAATGGATGAATGGACAGACAGATCTAGAGAGACAGGGAGAGACTGAAACAGAGACAGAGAAAAACAGTGAGACGGATGGACAGACAGAGAGACAGGGAGAGACTGAAACAGAGACAGAGAAAAACATTGAGATGGATGGACAAACAGAAAGACAGTGAGACAGATGGACAGACAGAGAGACAGGGAGAGACTGAAACAGAGACAGAGAAAGACAGTGAGACAGATGGACAGACAGAGAGACAGGGAGAGACTGAAACAGAGACAGAGAAAGACAGTGAGACGGATGGACAGACAGAGAGACAGGGAGAGACTGAAACAGAGACAGAGAAAGACAGTGAGACAGATGGACAGACAGAGAGACAGGGAGAGACTGAAACAGAGACAGACAGTGACACAGGGAGAGACTGAAACAGAGACAGAGAAAGAGAGTGAGACGGATGGACAGACAGAGAGACAGGAAGAGACTGAAATAGAGACAGAGAAAAACAGTGAGACGGATGGACAGACAGAGAGACAGGAAGAGACTGAAACAGACAGAAATGGATGAATGGACAGACAGATCTAGAGAGACAGGGAGAGACTGAAACAGAGACAGACAGTGACACAGGGAGAGACTGAAACAGAGACAGAGAAAGAGAGTGAGACGGATGGACAGACAGAGAGACAGGGAGAGACTGAAACAGAGACAGAGAAAAACATTGAGATGGATGGACAGACAGAGAGACAGGGAGAGACTGAAACAGACAGAAATGGATGAATGGACAGACAGATCTAGAGAGACAGGGAGAGACTGAAACAGAGACAGAGAAAAACAGTGAGACGGATGGACAGACAGAGAGACAGGGAGAGACTGAAACAGAGACAGAGAAAAACATTGAGATGGATGGACAAACAGAAAGACAGTGAGACAGATGGACAGACAGAGAGACAGGGAGAGACTGAAACAGAGACAGAGAAAGACAGTGAGATGGATGGACAGACAGAGAGACAGGGAGAGACTGAAACAGAGACAGAGAAAGACAGTGAGATGGATGGACAGACAGAGAGACAGGGAGAGACTGAAACAGAGACAGAGAAAGACAGTGAGACGGATGGACAGACAGAGAGACAGGGAGAGACTGAAACAGAGACAGAGAAAGACATTGAGATGGATGGACAGACAGAGAGACAGGGAGAGACTGAAACAGAGACAGACAGTGACACAGGGAGAGACTGAAACAGAGACAGAGAAAGACAGTGAGACAGATGGACAGACAGAGAGACAGGGAGAGACTGAAACAGAGACAGAGAAAGACAGTGAGATGGATGGACAGACAGAGAGACAGGGAGAGACTGAAACAGAGACAGAGAAAGACAGTGAGACAGATGGACAGACAGAGACAGGGAGAGACTGAAACAGAGACAGAGAAAGACAGTGAGACAGATGGACAGACAGAGAGACAGGGAGAGACTGAAACAGAGACAGACAGTGACACAGGGAGAGACTGAAACAGAGACAGAGAAAGAGAGTGAGACGGATGGACAGACAGAGAGACAGGGAGAGACTGAAACAGAGACAGAGAAAGACAGTGAGACAGATGGACAGACAGAGAGACAGGGAGAGACTGGAACAGACAGAAATGGATGAATGGACAGACAGAGAGACAGGGAGAGACTGAAACAGAGACAGAGAAAGACAGTGAGATGGATGGACAGACAGAGAGACAGAGAGACTGAAACAGAGACACAGAAAGAGAGTGAGACGGATGGACAGACAGAGAGACAGGGAGAGACTGAAACAGAGACAGAGAAAGACATTGAGATGGATGGACAGACAGAGAGACAGGGAGAGACTGAAACAGAGACAGAGAAAGACAGTGAGATGGATGGACAGACAGAGAGACAGGGAGAGACTGAAACAGAGACAGAGAAAGACATTGAGATGGATGGACAGACAGAGAGACAGGGAGAGACTGAAACAGAGACAGAGAAAGACATTGAGATGGATGGACAGACAGAGAGACAGGGAGAGACTGAAACAGAGACAGAGAAAGACAGTGAGACAGATGGACAGACAGAGAGACAGGGAGAGACTGAAACAGAGACAGACAGTGACACAGGGAGAGACTGAAACAGAGACAGAGAAAGACAGTGAGACAGATGGACAGACAGAGAGACAGGGAGAGACTGAAACAGAGACAGAGAAAGACAGTGAGACAGATGGACAGACAGAGAGACAGGGAGAGACTGAAACAGAGACAGACAGTGACACAGGGAGAGACTGAAACAGAGACAGAGAAAGACAGTGAGACAGATGGACAGACAGAGAGACAGGGAGAGACTGAAACAGAGACAGAGAAAGACAGTGAGACAGATGGACAGACAGAGAGACAGGGAGAGACTGAAACAGAGACAGAGAAAGACAGTGAGATGGATGGACAGACAGAGAGACAGAGAGACTGAAACAGAGACACAGAAAGAGAGTGAGACGGATGGACAGACAGAGAGACAGGGAGAGACTGAAACAGAGACAGAGAAAGACAGTGAGACAGATGGACAGACAGAGAGACAGGGAGAGACTGAAACAGAGACAGAGAAAGACATTGAGATGGATGGACAGACAGAGAGACAGGGAGAGACTGAAACAGAGACAGAGAAAGACAGTGAGATGGATGGACAGACAGAGAGACAGGGAGAGACTGAAACAGAGACAGAGAAAGACATTGAGATGGATGGACAGACAGAGAGACAGGGAGAGACTGAAACAGAGACAGAAAGAGAGTGAGACAGACAGAGAGACAGAGAGAGTCAGAGAAAGACAGAGACCCAGAGAGACATGGGAAAAGATGGAGAGACAGAGGAAACAGAGTTTGGCATGCCAGATGTGAGAATTTGAGAGAGAAATCGTGCATGGAGATTTTTCTTGGCAAAATCTTGGCAATTCTCCAGAAAAGTCAACCAGTTGGTAACACGATCTATTACAACTATGATAAAAGTTGGGTTGGCTTGTTTTGTGAAACACACAGACACACACCTTAGGCCTGCAGAGTTTTTTTGTGCTGGAAAAAAAAATTGAGCTGCTTGGGAGGGGAGGGGGGGGGGGGGGAATCGGAGCCTTTCCGTTAACTTTCACTGATTCAATCCGGGGGCCATAGTTATTAAAATCTCCTTGGGTAAACTGAACTCCCAATAACAAGGTCACGGTGAGAGACCTTATAATCCCCGGCCACAATGCCACCTATCTACAGGAGTAGCGCTGACTAGCTTGGAACTTGACTAGTACTTCTTTTTTATGGAAGGGGTTGAGGGGAATTTTTGTTTAGATGAATAATCGTCTGATCCGAGAGGGGATAGAAATGGATTGAAAATGTTGGAGTGGCTTTCGTGGAGCATGATTTTTTTTTTTCAATTGCAAATTGAAAAGAAAGGTGCAGATACGGTAGCTACTGACTGTTCCGTAGACAATCTTGCATTTTGATCCAAGTAAAGAGCCCGGAGTAAAAAATTCTGCTTTTGTAAGAATTGAAATATTAGACCCTCTATTTATGAAGATAGTAGTTGGCGAAAAATGCCCATTGACTTTGTGTGGGACTTTTGTGTGTGTTTACAGTCAAAACAAAAGTCTTATGAAAGGGGCCCGACGTTTCGATCCTGGCAGGATCATTCTCAAAGTCAAAGGCAGAAGAAAGGTCCTGCTAGGATCAAAACTTCAGGCCCTCCTAATTTTTTTATATTTACATTTTGGTCGTTTTAGTCAGTAAGCAGTTTACAACCTTTTTTGCATAATATTACTGAAATAAGAAAGCAGTCAGCATCCCAAAATGCTGGCGATATCTCTTGTCCATCCTCATTATCGTCAATTTAGTTGGTTAATGGTGATGAATTAGGGCCATTTTAGTCAGTGAGCAGACTGTGATATACAAAAATGTTGCAGAATGCTTATTCCTGACTAAAATTACCAAAATGCAAATCTCAAAATTTAGTGGGCTTGACGTTTCGGTCCTAGCAGGACCTTTCTTAAAGACGTTTTAATCTTAGCAGGATCTTTCTCAAAGACGTTTCGATCGTAGCAGGACCTTTCTCAAAGACATTTCAATCCTAGCAGGACCTTTCTCAAAGACGTTTCGATCCTAGCAGGACCTTTCTCAAAGACATTTCAATCCTAGCAGGACCTTTCTCAAAGACGTTTCGATCCTAGCAGGACCTTTCTCAAAGACGTTTCGATCCTAGCAGGACCTTTCTCAAAGACATTTCAATCCTAGCAGGACCTTTCTCAAAGACGGTTCGATCCTAGCAGGACCTTTCTCAAAGACATTTCAATCCTAGCAGGACCTTTCTCAAAGACATTTCAATACTAGCAGGACCTTTCTCAAAGACGTTTCGATCCTAGCAGGACCTTTCTCAAAGACATTTCGATCCTAGCAGGACCTTTCTCAAAGACGTTTCGATCCTACCAGGACCTTTCTCAAAGATGTTTCCATCCTAGCAGGACCTTTCTTTAAGGCCCTGCCTTTGAGAAAGGTCCTGCTAGGGTCGGAACGTCAGACCCACTCAATTTTGAGTGAGCAGACTGCACGGTTTTTGTATATCACTCTGGACTAGTAGGCATTATTTATGTCATTTCTGACGGTGGTGTATCACTCTGAAACAAGAGTCTTATTAGTTTGGGGACTAGGAGAAGTCCCTCGACCAGATGGGCGGCCAGCCCCACGAAGCAAACCACCCTTGACCACAAGATCTCCGGGGAGGACTTCACAGCCGAGAGGCGGGTTTTGCTGGAAATACCTGTCACCATCTCTTTCAGACTTCCCTCATCGGGGGTATAAATTTTGACTGCCCAAATTTATGGTCCATTTTGAGATTCTGCTCATCAGCCCAATTTCAAGCCAGTCTTTGTATCAAGTTCTAGGCTCCATTTCGTGCAATCTGTTACGTGAGAAATAACATGATGTTTGCATCAAGGAGAAGGCTTTTTTTGCCCTGCTCGATGTGATAAACACTGAATGCTCAGTGCTTTGCCCCATGCCTGACAAAAAAATACCAGGCAGCTCAGGCAGGATTCGAACCCAAAACTCTCACTTTTTAGTGCAGATGACTTAACCACTTGGCCAATGAGCTGGTCGAGGTCGTGTGGTGGATTCAAATATTCAGACATTTATCAGGGCAAAAATAACTCATTGAATTACTCTACTCGTCGCAACTACATGTAAGACGTTTTTGGATTTTTTTTTGCTTAAGGGGGTGAGCTTAAAAAATCTTGCTTTCAACACCGTAAGAATTTTTTTTCTAATGGCAAGGAATATGTTACACCGATTTCATGAAATTGAGCAGTCATAATTTTCAGTGTTATACTAAAAGAAGGTTGCATTTGGTCTTCGAGAAAGGTCCCGCTAGGACAATGTTTAATGGAAGTTCATTCCATGAGGCAGGTCGTGCATGAGAGACCGACAAGATCCCCCTCCCCCTCTGTGTCTTGTTGCGTTTTGGCACAGAACGTGAACCAAGTATTTGGGTAATTACATAAATCACGGGTCCCACTTGTGACATGCTGGTGCCCGCACTTACATATAGACCATTCAGCTTTCCTACATGTAATATTGTATTAAACGACTTAATGAAACAAAGGTGATATACAAAAATGTTGCAAACTGCTTACTGACTAAAATTACCAAAATGCAAATCTTAAAAATTTAATGAAACTTAGTGAAACTTAATGAAACATTATGACAATTAGACAGAATTTTATACTAATCAAACAAACAACGGAAAAAATGATTGGGAACTTTTGAACAGATTGAAAAGATAGCCATGAGAAAATGTGGATGAAGCGTCTTCGGACTATTCAACCACATGGTCTCAACATCCAGGAGGGTAATGACTATAACACCATGCAGCTTTTTGATAATCCTTCTTTTGTGTTCAGTCATTCACACTTCTCTCTTTGATCTTTCCCCCTCTTGTCACTAATCCCTACCCTACTCCTTGCCCTTCTCTTTGATCTTTCCCCCTCCTCTCACTAATCCCTACCCCACCTCTTGCCCTTCCCTTTGATCTCTCCCTACCAGCTTCACTCTTTGTCCTTTGTTTCTCATCCGTGTCCTATTCACTCTCCCCCCCCCCCCTTCCTCCATGTACATGTATCTGTTTTGTCCTTGTCACTCTGCCTTTGAGAAAGGTCCTGCTAGGATCGAAACGTCAGGCCCACTAAATTTTAAGATTTACATTTTGGTAATTTTAGTCAGTAAGCAGTTTGCAACATTTGTGTATATCAGATTGAAAAGATGGCAAAGAAAACATTGACTTGGACTGGGACTTGAACCTGAGACCTCTGGACTAATTTACCAGTGCTCTTCCATCTAAGCTATCCAGCCCTAAGATGGTGGCCTTCCCTAAATAGTTAACTAGTCTTTAAGCGCCAGTCAGAAGCAATTCAACCATAACTGCTGTATATCTCCAGGGATCACACCCTGCTTTCATTCAGCTCAGATGAAAGAGCACTTGTACTTGAGGTCTCGGGTTCAAGTCCTGGTCCAGTCCAAGTTTTCTTTGCCATTTTTTCAATCAGTATTTTATACTGTTCATGTACAACATACTGTTCAATCTACAAAGTGGTTTGAACATTACATTTAAATTGCAGGAAAGCTCAATGGTTTCAAAAATGTAAGTGGGGCACCAAAATGTCACAAGATGGGCCCCTGATTTATGGAATTACCCTCTTGAGGTCCAGTGATGCGATCTCCTCCTGGTCTGTTTGGGGAGATGATCTCATCGTCCCACGTCTCGTCCCATCGATGATGTCATAGCCAAACAACGCTGTCTGCCTCTCCGTCTGGTCCCATCTCGAGTCCGGACGCAGATATGGGAATATGCCTCTGGCTCTGTTTGCAGTACCAGTCTAAATCAATCTCGCGTCCGTCCGGGTATAAATTGCGATGAGCCAGACCAACTCCTTGGCACTTGAGCTGTCAAGATCTTACAGATGTTTCTTACCGACCCCAAATACACAATGTATTGCCTCCAGGAGTTTTAGTTTTCCATCAAATGTTGACAAAGGGCCTTTTCAGATGGCGCTGACAAGACGCGCAAGGCTTGAGAAAATGTCTCGTGCATGAGAAATCTTACATCGTGAGAAAGATTACCAATGCTTGAGAGTAACAGACGTCCCTGGTGAACCCTTGAGAGATTTTCTCGTAGGTCCTGACCTCTGACAAATCTCCCACTAGCGGAGGATATCTTACAGGGCCCCGGGCAATCGATTGTGTGAAGGGAGGAACTGTTTATTGTACAATGTCCCATGCTATACGCTAAATTCTCTCTCAAGCCTTGAATTTTTATTTTTTTTAGCATCGTATCTATTAGTTTATCTGTAATCTGTATAATTGGGAGTTGTTAGAGAATTAGTTGGTTCGTCGTAATTAAATTCTTTTATTTTTTTCTGAAGTTTAACCTCTTCTGATTAGGTTGATTTTGTTGTTGTTGTTTGGTGTCTGTCCGACCTCCCGTCCAATTTAACAAAATCACGTTCCATCTGTGACAGTCTGAAAAGGGCTAAATTGAAATGTACTCTCCCATCTTCTTTGCTTTCCCATTTCTAGAAATGTATGTAGGCCTAATACTTTAAAAGATATTGTATATAATGCAGATGCTTGGAGTTAATATGTAAAGATGTTGCATTACTCACTTTTTCTTTTTTAAATGAGTGATTTTTTAATCGTCAATTTTTTCTTCTTCTTTTTTACAGGCAGGATCTCTGCTGCAAGGTAGCTTTTATTTACGACACATTTTTAAAATCAGGAAAAAGGTGGGTAGCTTTAAAGAGTTTTCTTTGAAAAAAAATGTTAAATCTCATGGCCCAATGAAACACAAGAATATTTTTATATAATCTCAAAACAAAGAATTGAGAGGGCCTGATGACGTTTCTATACTTGCTGGACCTTTCTCAAAGGCAAAGAAAGGTCCTGCTAGGATCGAAACATCAGGCCCTCTAACTTTTGAGATTTATGCATTGCAGGTCATTTTAGTCAGTGAGCAGTTTGCAACAGTTTTTGCACTAACAGTTTTTTCTTAAAAGTTACAGGGCCTGACATTTCGATCCTAGTGCTTGGTGTTTCTGTCCTAGCAGGACCTTTCCTCAAAGAGAGGTGGATTTAAAGGGGCTTGGTGTTTCTATCCTAGCAGGACCTTTCTCAAAGGGAGCAGAATTTAAAGGGCATGGTGTATTTATCCTAGAAGGACCTTTCTCAAAGGCAGAAGTATTTAAAGGGCCATGACAGTTTGATCCCAGCACGGCCATTCTCAGAAGGCAGAATGACTCCATTTCTATAACTCAAATTGCATCAGCACCTATCACCTTTGCCAATTTCACAAGCCAGTGTTGTGAACAGAGCTCAATATTGTTCTGATGCCTGAAGTACATGACCTGCACTCATATAAAAAAAAAAAAAAATGAAATCTTCTTTAAAAAATGTGCTTATTTGACCCTACTAAACCTTCAAAAGGAGATTTCATTGGGTCAGATTAGAGTGCCAACAAGCAAAGCCTCCCTTTGGACAAAGCAATCACCAATAAATAAACTCCTTTTCAAAGCCTAACCCTTTGAGGAACACCTTTACAAAACTATTTCTTGACTCCTTGTAATGCCCAACATCCTTGCCTTGGGACAACCCAAAAATCACCCCCCAAAAAACCTTGCGGTCATTGTAGAGAAGGTCTCCCATTCATGCACGTCAGAGATCAAACTTTTCCCACACTGCCATATTATTTTTTTTCTGGACAAGAAAGGAGGGGAGCTTTGGCAGGAAGTACAGGGCTTGATTGTTAGCACTTTTTTTTCCTCAGACCCCAAGCAATCTAGGAAGGAAAGCCTTTTTTGCAGGAATTATTTTCAGTGAGTCATAGCACAGAGAAGTTGTGGCATTTTTCTTCTGATTTTATCAGTTGTCCCTTTTTATCATTTTCTTTTTAATCTACTTTTTATCAATACCGAAAGGTCCTACTTTTGACTTTTGAGAAAGATCTTCCAGGGGTCAAAATGTCAGACCCTCTCAATTTTAATAGGTCTTCATTCAGATTGGTCCAGGGGCTGACAGTTCAAATCCTGCCCAAGTTGCCTGTATTTTTTTTTATTTTGGTTGGCTATTGGGCAAAGCACTGAGCATGCAGTGCTAATTTCACGTCGGCGAAGGGCAAACCCTCATTGAATGGCGTGTACATTTTCACACCACGCAAAGCACTGGGCATTTGGGCTACCCAACTGTACCAAACCTGGTCAAGCTAATACATATATGGTTTTTTTTTGCATTGAGGAGAACGTAATTTGATGAGGGTTTTCACAATACAACGTAATGAGCACTGAGTGGTTATTGAATATGTTTTGGTGTGTTTGTGTGTTCGTTTGTAGGTGGTTCTGTCATCTGGATGACGACAACTACCTCAATGTAGCCAACCTGGTCAAGCTACTACGAGGCTACAACCACCGGGCCAACCATTACCTCGGCAAGCCCAGCCTAGACCATCCCATCCAGGCCATGGACAGAGACAGAGACTATGTGAGTTGTGACAAATAACTGGCCCGTTCGCATGACTAAAATTTTAACACGGCATCAACCCGTGTGAGAAATGACTTGCCTGATCACACCACAAACCTCTAACACGGTGTCGACCCGTGTGACAAATGACTGGCCTGTTCACACCACAAACCTTTAACATAGAGTCGACCTGTTTGAGAAATGACCGGCCTGTTCTCACTACAAAACTTTTACTCAGCGTCGACCCGTGTGAGAAATGACTGTCCTGTTCACACTTCACACCACAAACCTTTAACACGGCTTCGACCTGTATGAGAAATGACTGGCCTGTTCACATTACAAAACTTTAACACAGCGTCGACCCGTGTGAGAAATGACTGGCCTGTTCACACTTCACACCACAAACCTTTAACATAGGGTCGACCTGTTTGAGAAATTACTGGCGGTTCACACCACAAACCTTTAACACGGCTTCGACCTGTGTGAGAAATGACTGGCCTGTTCACACTACAAAACTTTAACACAGCATCGACCCGTTTGAGAAATGACTGGTTTGTTCATACTAGGCCTACAAAACTTTAACACAGCATTGACCTGTGTGAGAAATGACTGGCCTGTTCAGACTACAAAACTTTAACACGGCATCAACACGTGTCATGCGCTTAACGTTAGTAATGTGATCCAGGTCCGCCCTGTTCACTCCCACGAACTTGATCGTCCTGATCCGGTGACTTTAACCTCAGCAATTTCCATCATTTCTGATTGTAATATTTGTGGTTTCCCTGCAAAATAATAATATTGATCAGTTTGATCTTCTTCCTTTTTTTCACACGCTTAGAAAGAGACAAGTTTCTGGTTTGCCACGGGAGGGGCTGGTTTCTGCATCAGTCAAAGCTTGGCATTTCAAATGGCTCCGCTGGCAAGGTGAGCCTCATTGGTGCTTTCAGAAAGAAACAAATTGAGTGTCTTCGATATTTTTCCATTTGTTTTTTCAATTTTCAATTTTTGATTTTTTTAATTTTTGATTTTTAAATTTTTCATTCCCCCAATGTTTGTTTTTTTCATTTTTTCATTTTTTAAAATTGTTCTTAAGTTCCCAGTCTTTGTTTGTTTGACTTGAAAAGAAAAAAAAGCTGCCTCAACTTTGTATGATCCCAAAGCTGCTGTTTAAAAATGATTAGTTTATTGCCCATTAAAGCTATTTTGAATCTTGTCGTATCTCACTGACAGTGTAATTTCTGTAATTTCTCTTCTTTTTTTCCATTTTGATAGCGGTGGGCAGTTTGAAAATCTATGCAGTAGAGTCCGTTTGCCAGACGATGTCTCCATTGGGTTTGTAATAGGTATGTCTACTGTCTATCGTACTATCATAATTAGTATTAACCCTTCATAGCTATTTCATCAGATAATAAAACATAAGAAAGTTTAGACTCATGTTTCACATCAATTAGACGATATTGCAAACACACTCATTCCAACAAACATGCTAAAAACACACTAATTCCTGGGAAAGTGGATAACAAAAGGTGTCAGAAAAGAAAGGGAGAGATGAGAGAGGGAAGGAGAAAGGGAGGGGATGGAGGAAGAGAGAGAGGGGAGATAGAGGGGGAGAGAGGGGGAGATAGAGGGGGAGAGAGGGGGAGATAGAGGGGGAGAGAGGGGCAGAGAGAGAAGAGGTGGAGAGAGAGGGGAGAGAATAATGAGGGAGAGGGATAGGGTTAGAAAGGTGGAAAGAGGGGCAGAGGGGGGCAGAAAAAGAGAAGGGCAATGAAAGAGAAAGAGAGGCAGGAGTGGCAAAGAGAGAATGAGATATTCGGTGAAAGAGAAAGAGAGGAAGGGAAAGGGAGAGAGAGAGATGGCAGGAGAGAGGGGAGAGAATGAAAGAGAGGCGAAGAAAGAGATGCAGAGAAAGAGAGAGGCAGAAAGAGGGAGAGAAAGAGAGAGTGGCACAGAGAGAAGTACAGAGAGAGGGGAGGAAAGGGGGAGCAAGAGTGAGTGAGAGAAAGAGAGAGAGGGGGAGATGGGGCAGAGTGAGGGGAGAGAATGAGAGAGGCGAAGAAAGAGAGACAGAGAAAGAGAGAGAGAGCCAGAGAGAGGGAGAGAAAGGGACAGAGGCACAGAAAGAAGCAAATAGAGAGAGAGGGGAAGGGGGAGAGAGAGCAAGAGGGAGTGAGAGAGAGGAAGAGAAAGAGGAAGGGGGAAGGGAGGGAAAGAGGGAGAGAGAAAGTGTGTGCCATTCAAGACAATTTATTGTCTCCTTCTTCTTGTGTTTTTTTTGCAGATGTCCTTCTGCATGTGCCATTGACCAGAGTGGATGTTTTCAATTCTCACCTTCAAGGGCTGAACAGATTCGACGAATCGCAGCTTCGAGAACAGGTAGGGTTATGAGGGTCAGTTTATCCCCAGCTTAGAGACTACTTAAATAACCATGGCAAGGGAACAACGTATACTGCACCAAAACTAATCAAACATAATTTAATGCAACTAAACTCACAGAACAGAATCAGGGCAAGATGTGTCCCGAGGACAGTCCGACGACCACTGGCCCGAACCACCACGCCCTACGCCTTATATTCCCAGAGGGCTTTACTGTGATCAGTCGTAGGTCAAAATAGCTTTTGCGGTTACAGTCCGCTTGGCCGTAGGCTACATCGTTTACATATAAACAAGAGTCACTGAGCAAGATCCTGATTCATGACAGTTTGGCATCGGCTTGTAATGCCTTCATACTCTAATCCAACGTCTTTCCCATTTGTGAAAGATGATACAATTTGGCTTCTGTTATCATGGCCCAATAGGCCTACGACCTTAGACAACAGAGATTCTGTTTTCCAGGTTAACTTCTTTGCACAACTATGTTGTTGTTATGCTCACGCAAACCTCGAAGCTGGGATTTTAGATCAATGGTCTAAGGCTGTATGTTTTGTTTGATAAGTAAAACAAAAAACATGAATGCTAACTGCTAAGACGGGTTTTGAATTCGTGCATTTTTCTTTATATTGTTGGCCCTATTACTTTATCTCATTTTGTTTTACCAGGTGACCCTAAGTTACTACATCTCCGCAGCCAGAAACAACACCATTATCCTGAACCATGCTGCCTTCTCTAAAGAGCAGGATCCCACAAGGTAGGGTGTGACAGTGCCTCTGTCTCTGTCACTGTCTGTGTACCGTAGCTGTCACTTGACCTTTGCCGCTGCCCCTGCTTCTGCCTCTCACTCGACCTTTGCCTCTGCCTGTCTCCGCCTCTGCCTCTGCCTCTGTCTCCGCCTCCGTCCCTGCCTCTGCCTCTGTCTCTGTCTCCGCCTCCGTCCCTGCCTCTGCCTCTGCCTCTGCCTGTACCTCTGTCTCTGCCTCTGTCCCTGCCTCTGCCTCTGCCTGTGCCTCTGTCTCTGTCACTGTCTGTGTATCTGTCATTCGACCTTTGCCTGTGCCTCTGCCTCTGCCCCCTGCCTCTGCCTCTGCCTCTACTTCTGCCTCTGCCTCTGCCTCTGCTTCTGCCTTTGCTTCTGCCTCTCACTCGACCTCTGCCTCTGCCTCTGCCTCTCACTCAATCTTTACCTCTGCCTCTGCCTCTGCCTCTGTCTCCACCTCTGTCTCTGCCTCTGCCTCTGTTTCTGCCTCTGTCCCCGCCTCTGTCCCTGCCTCTGCCTCTGCCTCTGCCTCTGCCTCTGCCTCTGCCTCTGCCTCTGCCTCTGCCTCTGCCTCTGCCTCTGCCTCTGCCTCTGCCTCTGCCTCTGCCTCTGCCTCTGCCTCTGCCTCTGCCTCTGCCTCTGCCTATTACTTGACCTCTGCCTATGTCTCTGTCTCTGCCTCTGCCTCTGCCTCTGACTCAACCTCTGCCTCTGCCTCTACCTCTGAATCTGCCTCTGTCTCTGAACCTGCCTCTTACTCAACCTCTTCCTCTCTCTACCTTTTTTCTCGATCTCTTGTCAGTAAAACGTAATATTCTATCCCAACTTCCTTTTCTTTTGCCATTGACAGGATGCGATCTCTACATTGCATGCTGTTCCCAGACAATGCCAAGTGCCCGTAGCCACTAGCAACTCTCAACATTTCAGAGCAAGACAAGAAAGAATCAGGATAGAGCAAACTAGAGTGCGCACTTATCGCGTGACACGTGCCGACAAGGGGACTGCGATGCCATTACCAAAGAGGGCAAACTCATAGAGCTCTATCTATGGGGTAAACTAGACGTGAAGACTGCACGTGAAGACTGCACGTGTACGCGCGTGTACACGTGCACCAACGTTCGAATACACACATACGTACACGTACATATACATGTAGAATGCACGTATTACGCGCGATTGCCACTAACATCTGGCACTTCATGCAGAATTTGCCCTCTTTGGCAATGGCGGATGCGCGTCCATGTCGGCACACATTCTTACCGCATGTTGATAGGGGAGTGTGTGCACTCTAGTTCATTTATAGAGCTCTACGGGATACAGTGATGTTGTGAAGCCATAATATCTGTGCAGGTCAAATGTATTTATTCTCTGGTGTGAAAAAAAACCAACAGTATGCAACTCAATCGAATATCCATTTCTATGAAATTCTATTATTCTAATGATTGAAAATCACTTGGTGCTTATTCTATAGCGATCATTCAAAACTTGAAAAGTTTTGGAAAGCATACAGTAAACACACAGTACACATTTCACTTTGGTATTTCAAATATTGGCCAGTTGAATGGATAGTGAAGGCGTGAAATTGTTCGTCGGTGTAGTATCTCTGTATTTTTGTTGTTTGTGTTTTTTTTATAAATATTTTAATTGCCAATAGAGGTTTTTTCACATGACGTCACTTAGCCGCTAAAGGCTGATTAGCATGTCCGCAGGAGCATCCAAATACGCGGAAGCGCATGCAAATATCGAATCTGAGTATTTCCATTGGATATTTGATGACTGGAAGGCGCGCATGTTCCGCGTTCCTTCTGCGTGAATTGACCGCTGACTGACAAAAAGGATGACTGAAAAACCTCTATACATGTATACTGTCACAGACATCACTTGAATGGTGCGTGATACAGTCAGTGGAGCCTCATGATGGTGTAAATCCACTGCTGATTCAAGTCACTTATGATATTTTATGGAATACATTTACTTAAGCCGCGTCCGCACTGGACCTAAAATGGGTAAACTAACCGAGCAAATGGGTAAATTGACCATTTTAGGTCCAGTGCGGACAGCCCAGGAAGTTTTCCTCCCAGGTAACTTACCCGACTCCAGTGGGTAGTTTAACCGACCAACTTCTGCCCGGTTAAATTGACCAGGTCAGTTTAACCGAGTCTATAAGTCCAATCCGGACACGACGTCTCGGTAAACGACTCGGTAAAAAAAACACATCCGGCGCCCCGCACGTTACGTTACTGTATGCAAGACTCGTGCGGGCGCAGGGTAACAACGTGTTTGTGTACCTAGAGTACATGCACATGTACATGAGTCGGTTAGTTTTACCGATCGTCTCGGTTAGTTTAGCCGAGTTGAAAAGTCCAAGTGCGGACGCCGGGAAGATTTACCCATTGGAATGTTACCCACGGGCTCGGTAAGAAATAAGTCCAGTGCGGACACGGCTTTAGACAATTCACACTATGAACATCTAAACCGTGAAAAGGGCGTGATTTCGCCGTGAAACTAAAAAGTCACTGTGTTTTCACGGTGCAGTACAGTGAATTCACCGTGAAAATATTTGCCTCTCTGACCTGATAAGGACATCTCCAGGTCACTAAATGACATTTGCAGCCCATTTTCAGGGTTTAGATGTTCATAGTGTCATAGTCATTTTGTGTCAGTTATTGTAACCAACCTTTAAGAGAGTTGATTTATACATTCTTTGGTTTGTTTGTCTGTCCGTCTGCCTGTCTGTCTGTCTGTCTGTTGGGGTGCTTTTGTTTGTGTAAATAATGGTGGAATAAAATTTCCCAAAATTCACCATTCTGCCTTGACTCCAAGAGGCAATCGCAATGCTGTGAAGAATATGTCGGTCTGTCGGTCTGCCTGCCTGCCTGTCTATCTGTATGTCGATGGGGGTGTTGGGGTATTTGTTTGTTTGTTTGTTTTTGTGTAAAAAAGTTGGGATCAATTTCTCCTTAATTTGATATCCACCATTCTGCCTCGAATCCTAGAGGCAAATGCTGCAAAGGATATACTTTGATTATTATTTGAGTATTTGAAGGCGTCGATAATTAATTTTTTGCACAATCTCCAAATTAACGTTCCTTTAAAAATCAGGCTATAGCACAGCCTGTACAATTACATCAAGTATGCAGCTTGAATGTAATTTCAATTTCGTGGTAACATTTTGTAAAAACGTCTTCTAAATACGAATTCCATGATGAGTGTCCACTATATTTGCGTATGAAATTTGTATAGTTAGATTGTTCAAAATTATCTTTCTCTCCCTCCTTCTCTATCTCTCTCCCCGTCTGTCTCTCTCTCTCTTCTTTTCTCTCCCTTTTCCCCCTGTCTCTCTCTCCTCTCTCTCTATTTCTCTCATCTCTCTCCCCTCTCTCTCTGCCTTTTTCCTCTCTCTCTCTCTCTCTCTCTCTCTCTCTCTCTCTCTCTCTCTCTCTCTCTCTCTCTCTCTATCTCTCTCTTCCCCTTCTTTCTCTCTCCCTCTCTCCCTCTCTCCCTCTCTCCCTCTCTCCCCTCTCTCCCTCTTCCCCTCTCTCCCCTCTCTCCCCCCTCTCCCCCTATCTCCCCTCTCTCCCTATCCCTCTCTCCCACCCTCTCTCCCACCCTCTCTCCCTATACCTCTCTCTCCCTCTCTCTCCCTCCCTTCCCCTCTCCTCTTTCTTCCCTCTCTCCGTATCTATTTCCCTCCCCCTCTAGTCACTATGTGTATGATGAGATTGATAGAGGCTAGTCATGGTAGAGATATAGGTCAAGAGTGTTATGCAGTAACTCAATGTACAACTGATCTCTAGGCAAGATTTTAGTTTCATATCCTCAACGTAAAAAGGTTGACAAAATCCTAAACTCACACTAGACCATCTCGTATTAAATAGACAATAGCCATTGTCTGGCACAACCACTTGCAGAAGAAATTGGACGTACAGTTTTCCCCCAAAATCATGATTTTGTGACGCGTATCTCTGGTGTGTAGGCAGGAATAGTGAAGTGCATGTTTTGTACACAGCCGTGTACTGACCATAATCTGGTTGACACGTACCGTACACGTCACAAAATCGTGATTCTGAGGAAAACTGCAAGTCCATTTTTTTTTCGGCAAGTGGTTGTGCCAGACAATGGATTTTGTCTACATAATACAAGGAGGGCTGATTTGGGTTTAGGATTTTTCCACCCTCTTGTGGTGTAGGTAAAGAAATACTAAAAGCTTCCAGAAAAAAACAACATTCCCTTTGCTCTGTCCCAAGGTATCGTCCACTAGCTCCAACAAATCACATTGCATTGTCCAAAAGTAACTTCCAATAACTCCCAAAAAAACAATGGGAGTAATATGCAAACTTGTTACAAACTGTATACTGACAAAAATGACCCACAATGTCAAAAGTCAGGAGGGCCTAATGTTTCGATCCTACCACGACCATTCTCAAAGGCAGAATGACAAGGACAAAACAAATAGGACGGGGAGAATGTTAGGGAACCTACTATCTTGTCGGAAATGCTATCTTGTCAAGTAGATGTACATGTAACTGTATTATCTGACATGTTATCCATTCCAAGTATATACCTATTTATAAATATCGCAAACAACTCGTTGACATTTTTTTTTTATTTAAAGAAAGAATTGTTTGATCTACTGCTGCCTTATGTTGAGAATTCCAGGCTTGTTTTTAGTAGGGACAAGGGGCTGAAAAGGATTTTGTTTTTAATTTTTGAGTTTCAGGCTTACTTTTTGTTTACAATCACAGTTTTCAGGCGTCCATGTTTTTGAGTTGATAAAATACGGCTGTTTGAAGTGCAGGCATGGGAAATTCAAGATGCCAGTGGTGAATTTGAGGGATTTTACGACCAAAGAGGGGAGATTATGAGAAGATCTGCGACTGAATAAGATAAATTTCATGACTAATAGAGGAGATTGTGAGACAGTTTGCGAGTGAAGAAAGGGAATTTTATGACCAAATATGGGAGATTGTGAGAAGGTTTGAATTCCCTTTCATGAGTGAGTGTGGTTCTAAAAATGACCAGGGTGAGGAAAGGGTGGTTCTCTTAATGTTTCAAACATGAGGGCCATTCCCACTTTCCCAAATATTGTTTGGATCAAACTCCGCTGTTTGTGTGCATGTGTGGACAAAATAAATGCGATTATCGGTGTCACGGTCTCATCTTTCCCCCATGCTCGGATTTCCAAAACGCGGCCGAACGCCCCGAACGTATGCGCAGTAAAGCCCCGTATATGCTCACTTAAGGGCCGTGCTGAGTTCCTATATCAAGTAAAGGTCAAGAAATTTGCACACACGCACGGGTCACATACTGCGGTCGAGCAGGGTACGGTCGTGCGCACCCACGTACAGAATATACACACTGTACTTGTACATGTACATTTACGCTGTAGCATTTTATTTTGGGCGCTCCCTTATTACAACAAAGCTCAACCATGGCTCAACCGCTGACTACCAGTACCAGCGTGCGACATACGAACAGTGTACATGTACATGTACATGGGCGTACGTGTACATGCACATCACATGCACATGTACATGTACGTGTGTGTAGGACTGGAGAGATCAGCACGCCGGATAATCAAGCACGTTGCTGTAACGTGCTCAGTTCTCCGGTGCGCTCTTCCGGAAATCCGAGCACGGGGGAAAGATGAGACCGTGACACCGGTCTTAGTGGGATTTGAAACGCGATTAACTCCACTATTAGTTAGACTTTTCCCAATGATCGCATTTATTTGCGACACAGTCTGTGTGGGAACGCTCTGCTGAATCGCATCTTTTGCATTAATCCCATAATGCACCACTCGCATTCGGATTGACAGGAAGTGTCATGCATGTCTCTTAATAGATGATTCTGAAAAGACCTAGCTTAACCACCTTATAGTTACCCAAGAGCACTAATGAAAAAATTGTACGTTTATTATTTTTGTATACATATATAGATGCTCTATAAAATGATTTTATAAATGCTTCAGACTGGTACCCCAACTCCATCTCAGCAAAGACAGTTGTCTATTTGCCAAGACCCCCTACCAAAGGTCTGCATAGTTCAGGGTGGAAGAGCACTGCTTTGATAAGCCAGAGACATTTTGGCTTCGAATCCCACTCCAGTTAAATTTTATTTTCAATTTTTCGTAAACTGTTGAAAAACTCTGATCCTTCTCCTTCCCGTCTTCAATCTTATCAATGTGTAGAGATAGCAGAGTTACCCTAATTAGCCACGGAGAGTAAAATGTAGCAATTAAGAAATAACGCCAATTTGTTATAAGTACATGTGTAGGAATAGATTGTAAGGTATAGAATTTTGTTTTTATCTTTACAGTTTCATGTGTAACACATGGGAAATGGTATTTTTTTGTTATATTTTCTTGCAGACAAAAAGCCCTATATAGGACCCAGTTCACAGAATTTGACGACTCTTCCCTTTTGTATGATTGTAATTTGATTAACGTTTGGCCTTCTATACTGTGCTTTGCACGATTGCCTGCTGAAAAAATCCAGGAAACCTGGGTGGGACTCTCTTCTTTCTTTCTCTTTTTAGAGTTTTGAGATTTGAGAATCTTAGTGTAATGAATGATTTTCCTCTTTCATTTTTTCAACGGTAATTTTGTATTTATTTGTATTTTTTTCTGAAGTGATATATTGAATCTTTTTATATATATATATTTTAAGGAAGAAATATTCATATAATTTGTAATAAAGCAACACGTGAAAAGAATTGTAATGGATTGAGTTTTGAAAATCTTTTAATGAAAATCACAGACAGACAGACAGACAGACAGACAGACAGATGGATGGACAGACAGAAAGACAGACAGGAGTGAATTTCACATACATGTAGCTTTACAATGCATCGTAACTCATTAACCCTTCATAGGTTTCCATAGGTCGTATGGTTTCTGTGCATCTCTCTTTGCCTTGCTATTGATCGTAAGCTACGACAAGTTTCATGAAATTGGCCACAGGACTGGTAGTTAGGCAGGCAGACAGACAAACAGGCAGGCAGACAGGCAGGACAGGCAGGCATGCAGGACAGGCAGGCAGGCAGGCAGGCAGGCAGGCAGGCAGGCAGGACAGGCAGGCAGGCAGGACAGGCAGGCAGGACAGGCAGGCAGGCAGGCAGGACACGCAGGCAGGCAGGCAGACAGGCAGGCAGGCAGGCAGGACAGGCAGGCAGGACAGGCAGGCAGGCAGGACAGGCAGGCAGGCAGGGCAGGCAGGCATACAGGCAGGCAGGCAGGCAGGCAGGCAGGCAGGCAGGCATGCAGGCAGGCAGGCAGGCAGGCAGACAGGCAGGCAGGCAGGCAGGGGCAGGCAGGCAGGACACGCAGGCAGGCAGGCAGACAGGCAGGCAGGCAGGCAGGGGCAGGCAGGCAGGACAGGCAGGCAGGCAGGACAGGCAGGCAGGCAGGCAGGCAGGCAGGTAGGGAGGCAGGCAGGCAGGACAGGCAGGCAGACAGGGCAGGCAGGCAGGACAGGCAGGCAGGCAGGCAGGCAGGACAGGCAGGCAGGCAGGCAGGACAGGCAGGACAGGCAGGCAGGACAGGCAGGCAGGCAGGACAGGCAGGCAGGCAGGCATACAGGCAGGCAGGCAGGCAGGCAGGCAGGCAGGCAGGCAGGGCAGGCAGACAGACAGGACAGGCAGGACAGGCAGGCAGGACAGGCAGGCAGGACACGCAGGCAGGCAGGCAGACAGGCAGGCAGGCAGGCAGGCAGGCAGACAGGCAGGCAGGCAGGCAGGACAGGCAGGCAGGACAGGCAGGCAGGCAGGACAGGCAGGCAGGCAGGCAGGCAGGCAGGTAGGGAGGCAGGCAGGCAGGACAGGCAGGCAGGCAGGCAGGCAGGACAGGCAGGACAGGCAGGACAGGCAGGCAGGACAGGCAGGCAGGCAGGACAGGCAGGCAGGCAGGCAGGCAGGCAGGTAGGGAGGCAGGCAGGCAGACAGGCAGGCAGGCAGGCAGGCAGGCAGACAGGCAGGCAGGCAGGCAGGCAGGCAGGACAGGCAGGCAGGCAGGCAGGCAGGCAGGCTGACAGACAGGCAGGACAGGCAGGCTGACAGACAGACAGAGAGACAGACAGACAAACAAACAGACAGGCAGATGGACTGATACACAGTGACAGACTCAATAACACTGAAATGCTCTTCGTGTCAACCAGTCGGTTTTATTTACTTACACATCCATGGTTCCAAAGAGTTAATGGATAATTTAATTTACTTCTGCTTGGGGTAAATATTACATCTATAGTAAGATATGAAAGCATCCCTGGCCTGTTAGTTTAAAACTTAGTGGAAGGTTTTCTCTTTCAAGAAGTGTGGCTCTGAAAAGAGCCGGTAACTCCACACACTACCCGAAACGTTGAATTACCAGCTCTTTTCAGAGCCACGCTTCTTGAAGGGAAGAGATATACGTGGTGTCACTGCAAACCTTCCACTACGTTTTTCCACCATACAAACCTTCAAGACTTATCTAGTTTCAAACTGACATCAGTGGATTCCAGACACACAGCACCAACAAATCTTTGACCTCAAAATGAATCATGATTTGTTGATCTTCAAACATTTTGATTCAAGTCCAACCTTTCTCGAATAAAGAATGACTGGGACAGAGAGGGAAAGGAAAAAGTGAGAAATAATAATTAGGAGAAAGGCATGTTTATCACTCCCATGTTACCCTCATGCAGTGTTGGTGATTGAAGAAGTTTTTAAATCAGGAGTTTACTTTTGAGAAAGATTTTAGCTGAATACATAAACCTTATAAGGGTGGCCTAAATCCACAATTGACCACCTATTGTTATGTACACAATAGCCATTGTCTGGCATAACCAAATGGACAGTTTTCCTCAAAATCATAATTTTGTGACTCGTATGTATCTACTGATGAAGGTTAGTACACAGATGTGTACAAAACCTACACTCCACTATTCCTACATATGTGCTACAAAACCATGCTCTTTGGGAAAACTGTCAGTCCTTTTTTTTCCAGCAAGTGGGTGTGCCATTTGTTCAACCCTTTAAGGGTTTAAGTATAAAACTAAAACCTTTCCAACTTTTGACACTTTTGAGAAGTACAACCAATTTGCCATCAAAGTCGGAAGTCACTCCCTGCCGAGGTCACATTCATTTCCAACTTCCCTGGGAGCGACAATCGTTCGATAAGACTTGATAAGGTTTGCATGGTGGAAATAATAAGTGAATATTCTTCCTAAGTTTAAAAACAGTTGCCAACAATGTTTCACCAAGACCTTCTTGCATTTGACCAGTAATTACTAATATCAGATGCTTAGCATAACAAGCAAGTAGAACTTTAAACTTTTTTTTAAATGATGGACCATTTTAAAAACTCGCTAAAGAATTGGGGAAAGGCTCACGTGGCAAACTGCACCAAAACGGGTGTTTGTGGTGCTAAATACTGCTCTTGAGGTAGGCTAAAAAAGAGTATTTTGGTAATATTGCAGCCCGGATTCAGAGGGGCTTGTGCATAGCAATACCCCCGGCACTCCAAACTTGGAGGTCCCGGCAGTAGATGCTTCAGCCAGTTTGGGAAATTGAGAAACTATATGAAACTGTATGAATCTCACCCCAGACTATTCTTACTGCTCAGAAGCATGATATTTTTGTGTCATTCTCTTCCTATCACTTCTCAAACGAACATTTTGCAGCAAAACCCTCGTCGTGCAAGAGTTGCAGTGGGCCGAAATGCCGTCGGAATAAAAATTCTTTGCCATATTCCTGGATTTTCAGAGATGCAGTTTGAATAATCTCACTGCATTCTGACGGTGTTCTAAACACTCCCACTGTGTTCCAAATCAAACTACATTCGAGCTACAACCTAGAGGCAGTACACCGTCAGGAATCTGCGCGAATCACTTGAATGCGGGCTTGAAGATCAGTTTAACCACTTCGCGCCGGGTGGTTTTTCAGCGCCGATGACCGCCATACGGGGGCTTTTGAACCACACATCATTTTTAAATCTCGCTAAATAAATCGGAACAATAATTATATTTCTATGAAATAAATCAATAAGGGTATACTATGGGTACAAGAGCGTAAAACCTGGCACAATTCAGACGTCGTTGTGGCTTTTGTCAAGAGATTATCCGTTCGAAAAATGGCCGATTGTGCGTCGTCAATGGAGCGTAACGGACTTGTGTATGTGCGTGTACGGTGCTGTCAATCCCTGACCACAGACTCCAGCCTCCACTCCAGGCAGTCAAATCTTCGAGTTGGTCGGCCACAACCGAGCGTACAGATTATGGTGAAGAATGTGGGGGAATTCCAATGCCTGACCGACGACCGTTGGGCTGTGTGGCATGCAAACACAATGTCCCCCGCGTGCTTTCAGCGGCAGCGCGGTATCCCTCGATCCTCCACAGTAAAAGTCCCACAATTGCACAATTACTGCTGCTAATCTTGCAATTCATGTGGCAACTTACGTCAAAAAGGGTCTTTGTACTGATTCGTAATGCTTTGTTCTAAAGCTGAAAAGAGTCTTTGTTTAGAATGTGGACAATAGTGGTGCCCGGATTCGGAGAGCCCCGTCGCATAGTCAAGCCAACGGAGCTCCGGATTCGGAGGTCCCAGCACGAAGTGGTTAAGTATTCGAACAGCCTTTTTGGAAATAAATCTTCCTTCCGGCTGGTTACCCTGATTCCTTCAGACTCCGAAATGAGTGTGACGGTGTGCCTTGGTGTGCCTTGGTGTGCCTTGGCGGGCCTTGGCGGACCGTCAATTCTTCCCCTGAAGCAGAGCCGCCATCACGTCTCCCCGAGCAGGTTGGACTGCGCGGGAAGCCCCTCCACGGGCCCCTGGGCCTCTCCCAGATTGAAGAGATTGAAGACGACGGGAATGCGGGCCAGGTGGGGGTTGTCCTCCTGCAGGCCCTTGATCCAGGTCTGCAGAGTCTCCCGCGTATTGTCGTTGGTCATGCACATGGCAAAGACGGGACCTTCCGTGTGCGCCCGGGGAACATCTTTGGAAATCAAATCAAACACATGAGATTTGAAGGTTTGCATGGTGAGAATATCAGGATAAATAGGTTTGCGGAGACACCATGTAAATTCTCTTTTGTGAGTAAGTGTGGTTCTGAAAAGAACCGGAGGAACTCGACGTTTCGAACAGTATACTCTGCTCGTCTTCAGGAGAATGCTGGATTCCAACTGGGAGTGGGGCTTATGAGTTCCTCCGGTTCTTTTCAGAACCACACTTACTCACAAAAGAGAATTTACATGGTGTCTCCGCAAACCTATTTATCCAAATCAAACACAGAAGCTTCATTAAAGGTTTTTGGTTTTTGTTTTGATTCGTATTGCTTAAATACGAATACTTCTGTAGGTTAAACGGAACATTTATTACAATAGTCATATTTAAAAAGAATCCAATTGGCTTTGGTCCGGTCCGACAGCGAAGACACATTGAGGGGCGGATGATAGGGAGGGGCCGATCTGACGCTGGCTGTTTCAAATGCACCCGACTGAGCCGAAAAAATAGACAACCAGCAGTCGATTTCACCAAACCCATCGTAATTTACGATCAATCGCAAGACGATGAGCGATGCACAGAAACCATACGGTGTGTCACAACTTGCGATGGGTTATCCATCGTACGTTGAGTTACGATGCGATGCATCGTAAGGTTTTGTAAAATCCACCCCTGGCCTACTCACGTGTTCTACTCATGCGTGTGCTCATTCTATAAATTCTTGTGTTGAGAGGCAAATGTTCGGAATACTTGCATAAACTAGGACCTTAATAATGGTCCAATACTTTTTGTTTATGGAAAATCCCCAACCACAAGGCCCATAGCAGGTCACTCAAGGTGATGGCTTAGAAGGGGGACAGGGGAACAAACAGGGAGGAGATCATAGGTTAGAAAGGACATTATTGTTATTCTTTTAGTAACCGGACGACAGACTGCAAGTGGTTTTATTATCACGCCAAACTGCTGTTCCGACGAAACGTTACAGCGAGAATACATGAGGCATGGAAAGCTTCTGGTGAACGACCTTTGACCTTGCATGTCGTAAGTTTTTCCAATGAGGGCGTACTAACAATAACTTGGCAAACTTAAACTGGAAGAGGTTGTCAATGAGAGGAAAGCAGGATGCAGGGAGTGAATTCCACAGCAAGGCGGTACGGTACGTGGAAAACAAACTGGATGAGTATCACTGAGTATTTGCCTTATGGACAGCCACAGGGAGTACGGATGTGAATGAACAAATAAACATCTCAAGTATATTGGGAGAATGAAAAATTGATGTATAATTTATTTATTTACTTTTTTTTTAAAACTCTTTGGTGCACAGGGAGGTCGCTAGCGACCGCCAAAAGCGCGTTTATTTTTGACATCATAACGGTCATTACTAAAAAAAGAGATATATATGCAGACCGACGTATGAAGCTCAATATTTTATCGTATCTTCAATTAATGCATAGAGGGTACTAGAGGGTAGAAGATAGAGGGTAGGGGGTAGGGGGTAGGGGGTAGGGGATAGGGGGTAGGGGTAGGGGGTAGGGGGTAGGGGTAGGGATAGGGGTAGGGGGTAGGGGGTAGGGGGTAGGGGTAGGCGACAGTCTTACAGCGTTTCGTTCATTTTGCAGGGAACCAGTTAGCTCCGCCGTGGCCAACAAAAATCGCCCATTGAAACGTGTGGGATTCTATTCGGGGATTGAGCTTCATATGTATGGACGCATATATAGTTCTAAAAAACTACAGACCCCAGAAACATCGCCCTCATTCGGTCGGTTAGAGCAAGGGTTGAGCTTTCTTTGGATAGTCTGGTCAATGGAGGGCGCTATTGAAAAATCTCGAGAAAAATCTGTGGGATTTTTCGATTGTTTATCTGGTGATTTTGAGAGTAAAGGTGACTTTTTCTCAAACGTGGCGTCTCGTTTTGGAGCAAATCAAGCCCTCGCCTTTCTCGAAAAAAACTTGTCTGATGAAGAAATTGAAGATTGTTCTGATCTATAAGATGAAATAGATGAAGTGTAACGTGTCACGATGTTTATGATACGTTCGTGCATCGCAATGGAGACCTTTCGAGTACGGCGAGAACCTGCGACCATGGATTCAGTTTTGCACACTGCTAATAAAGACCTCTTGTCAAAAAGATCATCGGTTGGGTATCAGATGATTTGACCCGTCCGATGTCGTTTCCACCGGATAGCCATCGTGTATTTTTTAAGAGTCTAGTACAATCGACTTTCTACCGGGGGACATTTTATCGGTCGGATGAATTCAACCGGCACTCAACCGATGATCTTTTTGACAAGAGACCTAATGATCTTCATGCTGCTGAACAGATTTAGGTTTTTTTCTTAGAAAAATCATAACTGACCTTCTTCCGATTCCTCTTCGTAATTCATGGCGTAGGGGTCACCCCGCAGGACAAAGTAGGTCAGCTTGGTACTGCGGAGCCAGAGATGGAAAGCGCCCTCTACGTAGAGTGGTCGCAGTGGCGAGTGCTCGGCCAGGAGTTCCCGCTGCTCGGGGCTCTGGATGTTGGCGATGAAGTCGGCGTTCTCCGACTCGGCAGAGCTGCCGTTCAGCTGGGGGGGGGAAGGGGGAGAGGAGAAAATCCTAACGTCAAGTCCACTGAAGTCAAACCATTGTCATGTTTACTGAAAAATCTAGAGGATGTGTAGGATGGCACCTACTGTGGATTGTGCAAAGGGGACAATCTGAACTACTTACTTTTCCTCCAACACTGTACTTTTTTTACTCATAGCCTCGCGTAAAAATATATTATATGATACTCACGTAAAAATCAAAATTTAGTGGGCCTGACGTTTCGATCCTAGCAGGACCTTTCTCAAAGGCAGAGTGACAAGGACGAAACAGATACAAGAAGGAAGGGGGAAGAGAGTGAATAGGACAAGGATGACAGAGAGGAAAGCTAGTAAAGTAAAGCTTTCCTCTTTGTCCTTTGTTTGTCCTTTGTTTGTGTCCTATTCACTCTCTAACCCATTCCTTCTTGACTCTGTTTTGTCCTTTTGTCACTTTGCCTCTGAGAAAGGTCCTGTTAGGATCGAAATGTCAGGCCCACTCAATTTTGAAATTTGCAACTCGGTAAATTTAGTCAGCAATAAAACAAGGATGACAAAGAGGAAAGCTAGTAAAGTAAAGCTTTCCTCTTTGTCCTTTCTTTGTCATCCTTGTCCTATTCACTCTCGACCCCCTCCCTTCTTGTCTCTGTTTTGTCCTTTTGTCACTTTGCCTTTGAGAAAGGTCCCGCTAGGATCGAAACGTCAGGCCCACTCAATTTTGAAATTTGCAACTCGGTAAATTTAGTCAGCAATAAAACAAGGATGACAAAGAGGAAAGCTAGTAAAGTAAAGCTTTCCTCTTTGTCCTTTGTTTGTCAGCCGTGTGCTATTCACTCTCTACCCCCTTCCTTCTTGTCTCTGTTTTGTCCTTTTGTCACTCTGCCTTTGAGAAAGGTCCCGCTAGGATCGAAACGTCAGGCCCACTCAATTTTGAAATTTGCAACTCGGTAAATTTAGTCAGCAATAAAACAAGGATGACAAAGAGGAAAGCTAGTAAAGTAAAGCTTTCCTCATTGTACTTTCTTTGTTATCCTTGTCCTATTCACTCTCGACCCCCTCCCTTCTTGTCTCTGTTTTGTCCTTTTGTCACTCTGCCTTTGAGAAAGGTCCCGCTAGGATCGAAACGTCAGGCCCACTCAATTTTGAAATTTGCAACTCGGTAAATTTAGTCAGCAATAAAACAAGGATGACAAAGAGGAAAGCTAGTAAAGTAAAGCTTTCCTCATTGTACTTTCTTTGTTATCCGTGTCCTATTCACTCTCTCCCCCCTTCCTTCGTGTACGTGTATCTGTTTTGTCCTTGTCACTTTGCCTTTGAGAAAGGTCATGCTAGGATCGAAACGTCAGGCCCACTCAATTTTGAAATTTGCAATTTGGTAAATTTAGTCAGCAATAAAACAAGGATGACAAAGAGGAAAGCTTTCCTCTTTGTCCTTTCTTTGTCATCCTTGTCCTATTCACTCTCGACCCCCTCCCTTCTTGTTTCTGTTTTGTCCTTGTCACTCTGCCTTTGAGAAAGGTCCTGCTAGGATCGAAATGTCAGGCCCACTCAATTTTGAAATTTGCAACTCGGTAAATTTAGTCAGCAATAAAACAAGGATGACAAAGAGGAAAGCTAGTAAAGTAAAGCTTTCCTCTTTGTCCTTTGTTTGTCAGCCGTGTGCTATTCACTCTCTACTCCCTTCCTTCTTGTCTCTGTTTTGTCCTTTTGTCACTTTGCCTTTGAGAAAGGTCCCGCTAGGATCGAAACGTCAGGCCCACTCAATTTTGAAATTTGCAACTCGGTAAATTTAGTCAGCAATAAAACAAGGATGACAAAGAGGAAAGCTAGTAAAGTAAAGCTTTTCTCTTTGTCCTTTGTTTGTCAGCCGTGTCCTATTCACTCTCTAACCCATTCCTTATTGTCTCTGTTTTGTCCTTGTCACTCTGCCTTTGAGAAAGGTCCCGCTAGGATCGAAACGTCAGGCCCACTCAATTTTGAAATTTGCAACTCGGTAAATTTAGTCAGCAATAAAACAAGGATGACAAAGAGGAAAGCTAGTAAAGTAAAGCTTTCCTCTTTGTACTTTGTTTGTCAGCCGTGTCCTAATTCACTCTCTAACCATTCCTTTGTGTCTCTGTTTTGTCCTTGTCACTCTGCCTTTGAGAAAGGTCCTGCTAGGATCGAAACGTCAGGCCCACTCAATTTTGAAATTTGCAACTCGGTAAATTTAGTCAGCAATAAAACAAGGATGACAAAGAGGAAAGCTAGTAAAGTAAAGCTTTCCTCTTTGTACTTTCTTTGTTATCCTTGTCCTATTCACTCTCGACCCCCTTCCTTCTTGTCTCTGTTTTGTCCTTGTCACTCTGCCTTTGAGAAAGGTCCCGCTAGGATCGAACCGTCAGGCCCACTCAATTTTGAAATTTGCAACTCGGTAAATTTAGTCAGCAATAAAACAAGGATGACAAAGAGGAAAGCTAGTAAAGTAAAGCTTTCCTCTTTGTCCTTTGTTTGTCAGCAGTGTCCTAATTCACTCTCTAACCCATTCCTTCTTGTCTCTGTTTTGTCCTTTTGTCACTCTGCCTTTGAGAAAGGTCCCGATTTGCAACTCGGTAAATTTAGTCAGCAAGCGGTTTGCCACATTTTTGTGTATCACTCACGTAAGTAACTCGCAGCTCGGCTTCGTACTCGGCGATGCGCTTGAGAGCGATCTCCGTGAGGCGGACGGGATCGGCGGGCAGCTCCTTGGGCAGAGGGAAGGGGTTGATGTTGCGGAACTTGGGGAACCAGTACATCAGGCGCTGGTACTTCTTGACGGGGTGGGCCTGCTTGCCGAAGACGGAGATCAGGATGTCCTTGGTGTCGTTGTTGGGCAGGACGGCTGCGGGGGGGACGAGGAAGAGAACGAGAAATCGTGAGAGGAAGCAGCTCAGTGACAGCTGTAGAACCCCCCCACGATTTGTTCAGAAGTTTCCAGTCAGTTTGTGGTCGATTTGTTTGGTGTGATCCCTGGAAATATACGGCAGTTAATGGTTGAATTGCTTCTGACTGGCACCCCCACCCCGGCAAAGACTAGCTGGCTATTTAGGAGGCCATCATATAAGGGCTGGATAGCTCAGATAGAAGAGCACTGGTTCATTAATCCAGAGGTCTCGGGTTGAAGTCCCGGCCCAGTCAAAGGTTTCATTGACTCTTTTTTTTTTATTAATTTGTTCAGTACGTTCCCAGTCAGTTTTGGTTTGACTTTAAAGATACATTTTTGCTTTGCCTTCACTCTGCCTTTGAGAAAGGTCCTGCTAGGATCGAAACGTAATGCCCTCCTAACTTTTGAGTCTTGAAAAATCCAAAAAGTTAGAGGGCCTGACATTTAGATCCTAGCAGGACCTTTCTCAAAGGCAAAGTAAAAATGTATCTTTAAACCCAAGACCTCTGGATTAACGTACCAGTGCTCTTCCATCTGAGCTCTCCAGCTCTTAGATGGTGGCCTCCCAAATAGTCAACTTGTCTTTGCCACGGTGGGGGCACAAGTCTGAAGCAATTCAACTATTAATTGCCATATATCTCCAGAGATCACACTCCCTGATTCCATACAGATGCAAAAAACTAATTGTTGTAAACCTGGCTACAACATTTCGGGGATCACACAAAACTTGTTAACAATCAGGAACAATATACATCTGTGAAATAAAAACAGTAAGAGTACACGATGTGTTTACAATTTAGTCAAACCTGGCACAATTGGCCGTCTGTGTGACTTTTTGTAAAGGAATTATCCGGTCAGGAAAAACTGACTGGGAACTTATGAACAATTTTAAAAAAATGGTAAAAAAAAACTTTGAGATTTATGTATTGCATGTCATTTCAATCAGCGAGCAGTTTGCAACAGCTTTTTTGCATTTACTTCAGAGTCTTGAAAAAGAGTTAGAGCAGTTTGGGGGGGGGGGGGGGTGACTCACTGTTGTCCTCCATCATCTGCAGCACTTTGATGGCGCAGACCTGCTGCTCAGGGAAGTGGTTGAAGATGGACTGGATGACGTTCTCCGGGACGTACTTGCCCTTGGGGAAGACGCCCAGCAGGGCGTTGTAGGCCTCCACGTCCTTCTCCACCTTGAAGTGCTTCATGTAGCGCAGCGCCGTCTCGATGAACTGGATGTGGCCCCGGCGACGCTTGTCGTACTTGGTGAACGTGGCCACCACCTGGGAACGGCGAGAAGAGAGACAAGGATACCCTCGCACAGTTTTTTTCTTTTGAGATTTATGTATTGCAGGTCATTTTAGTCAGTGAGCAGTTTGCAACAGGTTTTGAATATACATTTTTTTTCTTAAAAGTTATAGGGCCTGATATTTCGATCCTAGCAGGACCTTTTATAAAGGCAAAGAAAGGTCCTGCTAGGATCGAAACGTCAGGCTCTCTAACTTTTGAAATTTATTCATTGCAGGTCATTTTAGTCAGTGAGCAGTTTGCAACGGAAAGTTAGAGGGCCTGACATTTTGATCCTAGCAGGACCTTTCTCAAAGGCAAAGAAAGGTCCTGCTAGGATCAAAATATCAGGCCCTCTAACTTTTGAGATTATAAATTCCATCTGTGAGCAATCTACATATCTCACAGAAAAACCTATCCATACCACGTGTAAGGCCAAGTATTAAAAAGAAATTATTAGTTTCTCATCCTTACTTTTTTTTTTAAGGAGGATGCGGGCACTCTTTTTTGTTGCCTTTTTCCCCAAACATGTTTTTCCCCTAAAGATGGGTAGTCTAATTTCCAGTTGTTTTTAGGTATGGTACAATATGTAGGCTGCGCATGTGCGAGATTTAACAGCTGGAAACAGCGAAAATCAATCAAAATATTGTCTTTTTATCGTTTTACACAAAAATGCCATTTAAAAAATTGATGCGGCGGCAAAAAAAAGATGCGGACGGGGATGAGAAACATTTTTTGTGTTTACTTAGCCTAATATACTGGTATTGTACTGGTACTGTACTGCACATGTATATGTATACACAAGTGTATCCAAGCCATAGCACTGTACATGTACATCAGGGCTCGACCTTAGCGCTAGCCCGGCGGTCATTGTCTAGTCAAAACAACTGCGGGCTAGTAAAATGACCCACTTTGCTAGCCCGGCGGACTAGTAAAAACTTGGCAGCGGTGTGGCGGCAAAAAACAATGCGGGCGGGGATGAGAAAGTAGAAACTAATAATTTGTTTTACTTGACCTAATAACCTTGTTTTAAATTCAATATTAATTACACAGGGCTAGTAAAACTTACTGCGGGCTAGCAAAAAACTCAATTTACTAGCCCAGTGGGCTAGTAAAAAAAACAAACTTTGAAAGCGCGAGGCTTGTACATGAACCCCATACCTCCTTGAAGTTTTCCTTGTTGACCGTCTTGGCGCCGGCCTCCTCAAAGAGCGACTTGGCCAGGACGAGGGAGCTCTTCTCCAGCGTGCTGGGCAGCGGGCTTCTGCCGCCGCCGCCTTTTTCCACAAACTGCTGCCTGCACGTGTGAAGCTGCGCTGGCTGATCGGCGAAGGTCTGCGTGGGGGAAAATTAAACAAAAAAGTTGGATTATAAGGCGTTAATGGTTGATGGTTGAAATGCTTCTGGCGCCCCCATCCCTGCAAAGACGAGTTGACTATCTTGGAGGGCCACCATCTAAGGGCTGGATAGCTGAGATGACGGAATGCTTCTGGCTGGCACCCCTACCCCAGCAAAGACTAGTTGACTATTGGGGAGGCCGCCATCTAAGGGCTGGATAGCTCAGATGGTTGAATTGCTTCTGGCTGGTGCCACTAACCCTGCAAAGACTAGACTAGCTGACTATCTGGGAGGGCCACCATCTAAGGGCTGGATAGCTCAGATACATGTAGATAGTTCAAATGCTTCTGGCTGGTGCCACTAACCCAGCAAAGAATTGTTGACTATCTGGGAAGGCCACCATCTAAGGCCTGGATAGGCTCAGCTGGCTAAAGCACTGGTACATTAAACCAGAGGTCTCCGGTTCAAATCCCGGTCCAGTCAAATCTTCCTTTGCAATCCCAACCCAACCCCCCCCCCCCCCCAGGACGTGAAGCAATGGTGTTCTAAACCAGAGGCACAGGATAAAATCCTAAAATGCTTACTCCGCATTTTTGGGCCCAATACCATTTCAAACGAGGAGATTTTTGACCGATGTCATCAGGAGAGCATGGATAACACACTTTTGAAAAGGAGGTGGAGATGGCTTGGTCACATGCTGAGGAACAAACCTGGGGTGGATTTCATAAAACCTTACAATGTATTTATATCTCAACTTACGATGGATAACCCATCGTAAGTTGTGATATAAGCCTTACAATGCATCGTAACTCAACTTACGATGGATAACCCATCGTAAGTTGTGATAGAAGCCTTACAATGCATCGTAACTCAACTAACGATGGATAACCCATCATAAGTTGTGATAGAAGCCTTACGATGCATCGTAACTTAACTTATAATGGATAACACATCGATAGCTGTGATACACCGTATGGTTTCCGTGCGTCACCTATTGTGATTGATCGTAAGTTACAATGAATCTGGTGAAATTGATCTCCGATGGACTCCAGAGGGAAAGAGGGAAAAGGGGACGTCCCATGAACACCTGACAACGCCACAGTGGAGAGTGAGATGAAGAGCCTCAACCTGACCTGGAATTTCAACCCAGAGACTGGCCCAGGACAGATGGGACAGGAGTGGGGAGCCTTTTGTTGCTGCCCTCCATGCCAGCAGGCATTAATAAATAGTACTGGAGTACTGGGTAGGCGGGTACTTGCCTATTACTGGTGTGGAAACTGTTCAGAGAGGTTTGTAAAAGGAATAGGAAGTAATTTACCCACTCTGCCAATTAATATGTACACATAATTAATTATGTGCCAAATATTACTGGCCACTCCTAATTACAAAGAAATTTTACATGTCGGATATGACCAAGGGTGGGGCAGTAAGGTTCCAATCCCGATCGCTGAAATATTGCTAATGAGTTTGCTTTCCCTATCCCATCTACGTGGTTATGACGCTACAATCCTTTTTTGGGGCCCAAGGATTTAGGATTTCAAGTCGGCAGCACTTTACCGCGCGATTCGGCGTAAGAAGCGACGAGGGCTGCGTTCGCTGGACGACTACTGACAGAGAGTGTGGTAAACGTCTGGTGGAAAGGTGGACCAGAGCTCTCCGTAGGAACTTCACAGTAGCCATGGCTTCTAGCAAGTAGAGAGCACTACACAATCTGCATAATAAATCGAGTACAATATTATAATGGGAAAAACATACTAGGAGCAAGAAGACTGACATGACGTAATGAACATCAATTGGCCAATCGGAGTAAGCCAAAGGGAATGGCAAAATAGTGTTTGAAGAAGGATACCGGTGCCAGCAAAATATACACTTCCTAGTTAAATTAAAAATGGTAGGCCTACTGTCAGTACTGTGTACTGCCTACTAGTACTGGAGTCCGGAGTACTGCAACTTGAACTTGATCTTCACTTTGTTCTGGACCTACTTACTTTAAATCGGAATAACTTCAATAACTAGAATAGTTGCGGTAACCGTAACCCTCATCCTCCCGAAGGTCGGAGACCTGAGGGTTACGGGAACGTATGTACAAAATTATAGCGAGGTTTTTGTTTTTACCATTTTGGAAACACCACTGTCCCGATCGCCCCCTTTTTCCACCCTTTTGAAAATCGCCACACACAATCTAAGGACATGCACTTGATCCCAAATGTATACTGATTGTGATCAGATAACTCAAAACATCGTGGGTAAAATACTTTTCCGAAAATATATCCATGGTTGTATACAGTACCAGTCGGCTCTTCACAGGACGATGACCTGCTCGCGCACCACGAGTGTGGACCGTTATTGCGAAACAGCAAATAGCCGTCGTGCGGGAATACGTCACGAGACTAAGCGCTGATTGGTCGAGGCGCCAGGTTCGGATTCCGAACCTGGCGGAGACGTTGACGGGACATTTACAGACAGTATTTTGGTGAGTTTCTGCCCGTTTTTCGGAAAAGTATTTTACCCACGATGTTTTGAGTTATCTGATCACATTCAGTATACATTTGGGATCAAGTGCATGTCCTTAGATTGTGTGTGGCGATTTTCAAAAGGGTGGAAAAAGGGGGCGATCGGGACAGTGGTGTTTCCAAAATGGTAAAAACAAAAACCTCGCTATAATTTTGTACATACGTTCCCGTAACCCTCAGGTCTCCGACCTTCGGGAGGATGAGGGTTACGGTTACCGCAACTATAACTAGAACTAAATAAAATTTAAAAGGAGATTTTCAGATGCCCCAAATTAAATGTTATTGAGGAAGGAAGCTTTCCCGAATTCTGAAGTGTCTCTGTTGTGTGGTGTGAAGTTCATGGGCCTACATCATGATCACGAAACGTATTTTAAAACAACAAATTGAACAATTAAATTGCTAAAACTTATGTTGCGTCAAGGACACCACAATGCACACATTTCCGACACCAAGGATTTTCATTACCAGAAATATCTCATACAATTCAATCAACACCGGTAAATAATCATAACGGTGGAATTCCAGTTAATCCCTACTGCCTCTAAACTCACATACTTCGCAAATAATTCCTACATCCAAGGGATTTCAGCCCACAATGTCGCTCCGTTCTGAATCATTGCCGGCGAGTCTACATGGAGGTCGCCATCTTGGCAAAGTTCATAGGTCACGGGGCATTCCCAATATGCAAATTTCCATAACTATTGTGGTTGCTAAGAGGTACGTTGCCTACAACATACACCATGACTTACGGGATAAATTCAACCAAAAAGTACTTTTTCGAACCATGAGATCCTACAGTTATCCATCTAAATGATCTTGACAGAAATCAGGGTATTTTTTCGCCCGCAAAGTTAAGCTAGAGTTTGCGGGCGAATTATTGACACAAGCTGTCACCGTTGCTAACGGAATCCCAAAACCCCGTGCGACCGCAGTGCGCAAGTTGCGCGCGTCTGGATACCAGACTAGACTGCTTCCCCATCGACACAACACAAACACAACTCGTGCAACAGATGATCACACAGCAAATCGCATCAGACGATCAGGAAGAACTCGCCACAAAACCTCTGCGATGATTTACCCATTTCAACGTCTGTTTTCCACCCGGGATTGAAACCAAATTAGAACGCACAATGCCGGAGTCGTCGGTCAGTCTCTTGGAATTGGTGGATCTGTCACTGGGGACTCCGGAGATCGTCAACTACAAAGGTTTGCGGACGCTTCTGTTGGCCATCGTCGAGAACTTGAAACTCGGCGATGTCCGGGCCAATCTGGACGAGTCGGAGCGGGCCGAGCTTCTGGCGTCATCGTCGGCGCCGGTAGCCGGCGGCTCCGGCCTCGGCTCGGCCAAGACCAGTCGTACTTCGGCGGTGGCAGAGCGGACCGGGAGCGGGGGCAGCGGCCGTGCCGCCGTCTCCAGCGGCCTGGAGGCCAAGGTGTCCCGCCTGGAGTCGCAGATCGAGGCGCTCAACTCGCTGCCGTCCAACGAGGACCTGATCCAGCGGGCACGGTCGTCGTCCTCGTCCGTGGAGGGCGGCGGCGGCGGGGGCGGCGGCGGCTCGTCGGCCAAGCCCATGTCGGAAATGTGGCAGCTGATGCAACTGCAGAAGAAGGCCTCCGCCAACGAGGAAGGGGTCTCCAAGGTAACTGCCTCTTAAATCTTAAAATAAATGTCCATGTCCCTTGTGTAAAGTTGTTTTTTGTGGTGGTGTGTGTACTGTGTTTGTATGTCATTTTGATCATTCAATTGTTAGAAATTGATGAAGTACTATTTAGTAATTATTTGTATATATTTATTTTATTTTTATTTTTTTTACTTTATAAAAACACTTGAATTGTTGTACTGTATATAGTGTACTGTATTTTTATACTACTTTTGTGTTTAATACGTGGCCCCTGAAATTCAGCCTTTTGGCTGCGACTGTGCGAGAGTTCAGTCAATAAACCATAAATAATAAAAGACAGCCGTGTTTGATAACTGTTAACAGTTGGGAAAGATTTTATTAGTTGAATACTCTCACTGTAAAAGTCTAGGGAAAAAAAGCTTAACCCAAAATAGAGTTTGCCACAACCACTTCCCAGAAAAATTGGACACTTTTGGACAGTTTTCCCCAAATCATGTTTTTGTAGCATACATGTACATGTACATTTCAAATTTTAAAATTGCCTCCAGTCTTCATAGTCTATGTACATGTATCCCCAGGGTTCGCAGCCTCGTGTTCATTCTGATCATTACAAACAACCCTAACCCTTGTGCCATTTAAAGAAAAAAAATTAAGACAAATTATCAGAAACCCCCCCCCCCCTAAAAAAAAAAAGCTCAGGGATTTAATAAGTTTTGGCTACCATTTCATGATAATACTGTCAATGTACATTAATCTTGCTGGGCCCAATGGTACTGTACATGTAATGCCTGTTTTAATAAGGCCTAGTGGTCTGTCAATAGCTCTAACACAGAGTGTAATTACTACGCAGTGGCTGTTGTTACGGCAGTCGTCCGTGTGGTTCCCTGACTTCACAGTATTTGTCAGGATGTTTAGCTCTTGGAACCAGACTATCAGCTAATAGACTGATTCAACCAGCCTGCAATGCTGACGAAATACAATCAAGTCAGGGAACCACACGGTCGACTGCCGTAACAACAGCCACTGCGTAATTACTAATTAGGCCTATTGTTAGGACCTACATGTACATGTAGTGATTATCACTGATTACCATGCATACACTGTACATATACCTGTAACTAGGGCTAGTGCCTATCAATCATTAAGAGGCTTAGCACCTAATTGGCTCAGCTGTAAGTGGGCCTAATTAGGTCCCATTGATCATTGTGAAGATTGATAATAGAGAAAAAAAGGTGTTCTCTGGAGATAATATTTCCGTTTTTGTGGAGGATGTTAACATCGTACCCACAACAAAGGCTTTTTACACTACACAGCTACATGTACACCTGCATTTGCCACAGAATCAAAACTGTGTTACCCATTCACACACTATGGTCTTTTTCTCTCTTCATGGCCTGGGGAACTCATTTCCCAGCAGATGTCAATTCACACTCGCACGGATCATTTCCTGGAAAAAAATGAGGGATTGAGAGATCTTTTTTGTCGGTTCTTTTTCTGCCCTCAAGAGAGAGAGGATGCCTGCAGCTGGGATGGAAAATCAGGGTCTCTAAATGTTCTTGGAAATAAATTGTTGCGCAATTTAATCGAGGACAGAAACGAAGCTAGAGAATGGTCAGTCAATCGGTCATTTTCCCAAGGAGAATATCAGTGGCAGTGCTGACAACTGACAATGAGTGTATCCATGGTAATTTGTTTTCTAAAAACATCATTATTTTTTAGGGCAAATTGAGAAAAAAAAAATATTAAATTAGTTTCTCAACCCCGCCCGCATAGTTTTTTTGCCATCACATCCAAGTTTTTTATATATTTTTGTGTAAAACAATTTGTTTTTAAAGATAAAATTTGATAAAAAGACAAAATTTTGATTGATTTTTGTTGTTTCCAGTCATTGAACCTTGCACATGCACAGCCTACATATCATACAGTACTTTAAAAAGACTGGAAATTTGACTTCCTACCCGTCTTTAGGGGAAAAAAAATTGTTTTGGAAAAGGCAAAAAAAAAAAAAAAGTGCCCGCATCCTCTTTTTTTCCCGAAAAGTTCAGATTCTATGAGAAACTAAGGGAGGGAGTCGACTCCCTTCGTTCTTCTCAGAAATTTCTAAAACAGAAATTATGCTGAAATGAACTTGCTAGAACAGTACAAGTTAAGAATAATATATGATGATGCATACATGTACGTAAAAATTGTCTTTTTTTAGTTTCTTTGGTTCAGAAAAGAAACATGGCAACTTTGGGGAGTCCCTTGGTTCTTCTCAGACCCACACAAATTTAGAAAACAAAAATCATGGTGAAAACAGCAAGTCAAGAATAGTTTTTTAAAGGCACATGTACTGAGGAGTTCTTCATTTAATTACCAAAAAAGAGAGATTATTTCTTATAGGGTGTCACTGCAAACTATTTTTAACTCATGAATACAAATCAGTCTGACCTTTCAATGAGGACCTTCAGTTCATTTCAGGCAAAAAGGTTCTGCTTTTGAGAGAGGTCCTGTCTTCAAAAAAAAATGCTCCTGCCTTTGGGAAAGGTCCTGCTAGGATCAAAATGTCAGGCCCTGTACATTTTCAAGATTGCTTTTTGGTCATGACTTTTAAAGGGATACAACACAACATTGGTCGAGGTCAAAGAATAGCATCCATACATTGTCTGATCCAACATTCATGTATATATTCATGAAATAGCACACCTGTGAAAATTTCAGCTCAATCTGCCAACCAAGTCTCGAGAAAATAGTGAAAACCGCTTCATTTGTTTTGCGAAAATGCTGCATTCAACGTATTGTTCCGAAAAATTGTTCAGATCTTGGGGTGAGATGTAAAAAAAATATTTTACTCTTTTCCCCAAAAATACAGCATTTTAGGCAGAAATATTTCAGTGCAAGGTTTCCATACCATACCTTAACCATCTTCAAATTGTATGCACACTAAGTTTCTGTGAATATTTCTGGGTTTTTTTTTCAATCTTACCAATGTTGTGTAGGGGCTTTATAAAGTCATATAAAAAGTATGAAATCATTTTGTGCTATTCACTTGGTCGGCGTGTTGTCACAGAATGGCATTCTGGCACCTGATTGATCAGTTTGGCTGTTCCCTGGAGATGAAAGATTACTACAGGCGTGAATTATAAAATTCATGCAATATCATTTTACAGATGAATTAAAAATTTATTACAACCTTTTGTTTGAATCTATTTCTAGTAATAACTTCATGCAACTCCATCTGATGAATTTTCACTCATTCATGAATGTGAATATATTTTTGAAATGGACATTTTTATGACCACTCCATAGACACTCTATAGTAAGTTTCAGTCCAGTTGAAGGGAGTGAGCATTTCAAACTTAACAGCCCCGACCAACAGAATATGGCCAAAGTGGACGCTTGTCGATTGTTGATATATCCGTGCAGTTGCTGGGACAGATAAATAGTGTCTGATGCTGTACACGTGTAGAGAGTGGGGATTATATACTAAATATTGACTTCTGGTGGATTATTTAGTAGGGATTGACCCACACTCTGCATCTCTTTGTGCGGGTATTGTTCACGCGGCTTTTAAGGTACAATGTAAAACCTGCAGTAGAGTGTCATTGACTAGAACATCTTCATACACATGCGTGTACTGCTGACCGTTCGATATCGAATGAATGGCAAACATACGCCTCAGTCACGATGCGAAGGTCTTCGCTCTTCATCAATAAACTATTGATTTTCACAACTTCCGTGCAGGAGCCGACGGAGTTGTGTGGATTTTTTTTTATTGAATCGCCCACTCACAGATAATGATTAGTCAGTGAATTAGTCAACTTCCAAATTTAAATTTACCCAAAATAAATTGAAAAATGTCAAATTATTAAAAGAGGGCCAGATGGTTCAATCCTAGCAGGACCTTTTCTCAGAGGCGGATTCATTCTGCCTCTGAGAAATGTAAAAAAAAAAGTTGACAAATTGAAGAGGGCAAGATGGTCTAGTCCAAGCAGTACTCAAACACACAGGTAATGCATGGACATGTACAGTAGTTGCTGCAGAAACACTCTTTCCATAGCAACCAATAACTTCTGCATCATGTCTTTGTACAGTCAATGTGCTATGCACAGATTCATTCTGCCTTTGAGAAAAAAAATAAAAAAATTGACAATTTGAAAGGACCAGATGGTCCAGTCCAAGCAGGACCCAAACACACAGTTAATGCATGGACATGTACAGTAGTTGCTGCAGAAACACTCTTTCCATAGCAACCAATAGGCCTAACTTCTGCATCACGCCTTTGTACAGTCAATGTGCTGTGCACAGATTCATTCTGCCTTTGAGAAAAATTTGTAAAAAAAGAAATTGACAAATTGAAGAGGGCCAGATGGTCCAGTCCAAGCAGGACCGAAATACACAGGTAATGCATGGACATATGTACAGTAGTTGCTGCGGAAACACTGTTTCCATAGCAACCAATAACTTCTGCATCACGCCTTTGTACACAGTCAATGTGCTGTGCACAGATTCATTCTGCCTTTGAGAAAAATCCTGCTAGGATCAAAATGTCAGGCCCTCTAAATGTTTTCCAACATTCATCTCAGCCAGTGAGCAGTCTCCAACATAAATACATTCTTGTACTTCATTACTTTGAGGAAAAAATCACACCAACAATTGAGCACAGACCAAACAAGGATCACCTCATATATCTAATTGAGCAGTTCCCTGCAAATGCCTTAATGGCACTCTGCCACTGTGTAATTTATCAAACTAACTACTCTCAAAGAGAGCACCATATGGTGACCTGTCATTTCCTTGCAATAATTTGAATTAAATAACAACGCATCAATTTGTTTTTTAAATGCACTGCATGCAGTGCAATCATTTTGGTCACTTCAGAGTCAGACATTTAGGCTGTGTCCTCACAGATTCAGACAGTTTGTCTTACCTTACAATTTTGGTCATTTTCTCATCGTTTTTTTTTTTCCCGCCCATTTTCTCAAATACATGTAGGCCTACACCTTGTAGTTAATGCATGAACATGTATTGTACATGTACTGTACATGTACTGTACATGTACAGTACATGTAGTTGCTGTGGAAACGTTGTTTTGTTTCCATAATAACCAATAATTTCTGCATCACGCCTAGCCTTTGTATAGTATACATGTAGTAAATGTGCTGTGCACAGGTAATGCACTATTCTGTACTACATTGTGTGTGTGTACATGTAAGTGCGTGCAGTTGCTATGGAAACTGTGCTACCATGGTAACATAGTTTCTGTACATGTACATGTAGGTTTACATGCTCTGTATTCATTTTTCTCACTCTGGAAACACGGTACCTGTGTACCCAGTGTTCGCACACCTTTTTTTTAATTCAAAGCTGATTAGGATTTGGCCTTGTGTACCCTTAAGATTGAAGTCTTTATATTGCGTGTGTAAACTTGTGTAACATGTACAATTTGCATGTACACTGTGTATAGTTTGTGTACAAGGTACTGCAGCATGGTGCTACATGTATACTTTGTACATGATATTAAATCTTCATTACTAGTTACAGGAATTAAGGATATTGTAGGCCGACAGGTCAACAAATGACAAAGACAAAAGTAATGAGCCTGAAATGTAATTGTGTACTGATAATAAATCTACAAACTACATGTACATGTATATGTACATGTAGTTTTTTAAAAAAGTGAGAGGTCCTACTAGGATTAAAACTGTCTTTCTTAAGATTTTTGAGATTTGCGTTTTTGTCATTTGATTCAGAAATCAGTTTTGCAACATTTTAATAACTTGAAAACCATTCAAATATTCAGTAATACATGTTTGCACCAAAGGATTTGTACACATACGGTATGCAAAATGCACAATGTATTACAATTTACGTTTTGCCAAATTTAGTATAACTGGTCATTTACTGTATTTATGTGATTTATCAAAGTTCCAGGATAATGTGTGCATATAATATATCAATAATTAACTAAATTAATATCTTGCCTTTAGAGAAAGAACCCACATAAACCAAATAACCACTGCTTCTATTAAAGCAATTTAATTTCAAGAGTGTAGTCCCATCAGTGGAATATTTGGAATGTAAATCAATAGACGCATCCGCAGGAAGTTTTTTTCTCAACAGATATTGAAGACCAGAGAGCAAGTCGTGATACACGCCTTGCACTGCTTGATATTAGCAGTGCAGCAGTGCAGTACACGCATGGCTAGAAGTCATAATGAGAATTGATTTTTATTTGTCGCTACCCTTTACCTGAGCTCTAGGTCATTTGTAGCCCAAATTCCCTGAATCCAATTAAGGCTCAAGAGAGGACAGAGGGTCCTTATTCAAGTATTCAGTCATTAGTTTCATTATTCATTTGTAAAGTTTTGTATGAATTCTTTCATTTACTAACTTATAATGAATTTGAGTGTTGCAAACTGCTTACTGACTAAAATTACCAAAATGCAAATCTCAAAATTTTAGTGGGCCTGACGTTTCGATCCTAGTAGGACATTTCTCAAAGGTTCATTATAATGAATTTGTTTATATGAACAAATTCATAATTAATGTAAGCCTATTCACATTTATGATATAATTTTTTTTAGAAATGAAATTACGTTATGGAATGATGTTTATATAAAAATGATGTACATTTATCTATTCATTCACGCATTTATTCATTTATGTATTTGTTGATCAATTAATTGATTTATTAATTAGTATTCTATCCATCTTCTCATTCATAATTCAAACAACTTGTGAAATAGATATTTGAAAATCGTTCGTTCCCATATCATTGTTTGAATTTGAACATTTGAGAAGAGAAAAGCCTCTAATCACTCCAAATAATAAAAAAAAAACGTTAAAATGGAAAAGGATTTTTTTCAGTTTGCATCTCTTTTGACCCTAAGTACCTCCATCTTTTTGAATTGAAAATTTAAACCATTAGCTACAACTGTACATTGTACCTTAAACTGATACACATGTGTATGATTTACACAGCAATGCTTCAAGATTCTATAATCCCTACAAGGATTCTATTCCCAGAATTGGATTACCTGGCTTGCTACGGTGTCCCTGACATTTTCAAGAATCACCTGTGGTGTGTATTTTACTGTGGGATGGCCTTTCGTGTACTAAGTACATGTACATGTACATGAATGGACATGTGTACATTAGTATGCACTGGTCAGATTGATTGAATGAATAGAGTATTGTATAGAGCAAGTACATTGATGTACACTTGTACAGTTTCATCAAGCAAAGGCTATCATGTACATACATTTGAAAGGTTCTAATTACTCTTTAAAAAAAGATTAAAGGAAAGGACTGGACAACAAGTCTAGTCTACCAGACCTGTGGTTGATTTCATCAAACTCAGCCTTATTAACAATATTATATTCAGAGACAATGAGCCATGCTCAACCACATGACCTATTGCAATACATATGATGAGTTATCCATCGTGAGTTGAGTTACGGTGCATCGTAAGGCTTTGAGAAATCTACCTCTGTTTTTTTTATTCTATTGTCCGACCAGCAGTTGATTTCACCATTATTTTGTCATTATAACTTGCGATCAATCGCAAGACGATAAGCGATGTACAGAAACCATACGGTGAATCACAACTCATAAGTTGTCTTACGATGCATCGTAAGGCTTTGTGAAATCCACCCCAGTGCTTGCAATGAGTTTTCTGTTACGTTTTTTATTCGTCAAGAACAAGCTAATTCTTTGTTCCCGAGAAACGTCAATGAATAAAGTAACAAAATTGAAGCTTGGTGATTTTAATCAGACGTTAACTGTGGTATTCTAGCACTATCTCAACAGCTCTCTGGACCTGATTAATATAACATACAAAAGTGTTGCAAACTGCTCAGGGCCTACTGACTAAAATGACCAAAATGCAAATCGCAATCATTAAGAGAGCCCGACGTTTTGATCCTAGCGGGAAATTTCTTCTGCCTTTTGAGAAAGGTCCTGCTAGGATCGAAACGCCGGCCCCTCCAAAATTTTCAGCTCTGGACCTGATTAAATCCTTGCGAAGGGAAAATCTCCGGAAATAGCTCTGTAATGTGAGAAGGCCTTTGTGGTAGGCAAAGTTGAACCGCTTTTCTTAAAATAGCTGACTTCACAGAACACCTTACCTGGCTCAATATTTCACCCGGTTGACACCATGTTTGTGTGCTAGTATCCATTGTGTTTGTTTGCAGCATGTGTACTTGGTGTGTAATACAAGTGCCTCTTTGTCATCTAATACGGGAAGGGAGATCAAGTTTTTTGGGGGGGTTTGTGAGTTGGGGGAAAAAAAGGAGTCTGTACACTTTGACTCACAGTGAAATGTGTGCATTGGCACGTACATTTAAACAATTGAGGCCATGACCCATGAGTTACATGTATAAGATTGGATTACCCATTCTGCTTATTACTCTGTGAAAGGTTCCGCTAGGTTGGACTAAGACAGACACTTTAACGCTTTAGAACTAGGCAGTAAATATTTAGACCGGAGCCTTGGAATTGAAGTAGTACATTGGCGATATTGATTTCAAACAATCAACTGCTTCTCTGAGCGTCTCCATAGACACTGGCAGAGGGGCACTCTCTGATGCATTTGTTTTACAGCACAACACGAATGAAATTTGAAAGTCCAAGTGGAGGGTCATTTGCATAGTTTCTGATATCACAAAAGTTCTGCTAGGATCAAAACGTTAGGCCCTCTACGTAACTTTTGAGATTTGCAGGAGATTTTAGTCAGTGAGCAGTTTTCAACTTCTTCAATTTCTTCAGTGTCTGAATTCTGATATGAGTAAAATGCCAAAAAAGGTTGCAAACTGATTATTGACTAAAATGTCCAAAATACAAATATCAAACATAAGTAGGAGAGCCTGATTTTTTGATCCTAGCAGGACCTTTCTCAAAAACTAGAGTGCGGACTCCCCTATCAACGCGCAGTACGAACGTGTGCCGACATGGACGCGCATCCACCATTACCAAAGAGGTCAACTTCAGATCAAAGTGCCCGGATGTCAGTTAGCAATCGCGCGTAATATGAATGGGGAAAGGTATACTGGTAGCCGAAAGGTTGTGAATGCGGAAACTAAAATGTTATAGAAATGGTTTTTAGTAATGAAAGGAAAGGCCATCAATACCTGAAGGGATTGGCGAATTTTAATATCCTACATTCTTTTGTAAAAAATTGGGATTACATGTACCGGTACGTAGTTTGCCTCATAGGGATCCGTGCATTTGCACCTCTTTGGTAATGGCGTCGCAGTCCCCTTGTCGGCACGCGTCACGTGATTTCACGTGATCAGTTTATTTATAGAGCTCTATGAGTACGCCCAGTGGTGCCCGGTTTTTCATGGATCTTGCCTCTCTTGATTGCAGCTGATGAGCATGGTGGAGGACCTCCTGGGCGAGATGGCCACACTGAGGGAACACGTGGACGGATTTGGAAGTGACATTGCCAACCTGAAAGACAGAATGAGCAAGGTATTGTCAGAGACTAGATGAGATAATTCAGCCATGTTTGTTCTTTTTTGCGGGGGGGAAAACCCTGAAAAAAACAACCTTTTGAACAAATTTGAAAAAATGGCAATTTTTTTTTAACTGGACCGGGACTTAAACCTGTTACCTCTAGTTTTGCGTACAAGTATGCTCTTACCTTAAAACCTCAATTGAACCACATCATATGGCTAATCGTCGTAGTTATCCACGCATAATTGGACATGATATTGAGCATTGTTGACCAATGTGTACTCATTCTGCAGATAAATGCCAACGAAGACAGCATCAACGCACGGCTACAGAAGCTCGAGAATTCTACGGCCAACCAGGACAAGATGGATGAGCTGCAGAAACTAATTGTAAGTCGTGGTAATAGTTTGACCATCTGTTGACTATCGTTTTCTGGTGGTAGACACACCAAAAAATGGCCCCAAATGTTGATTTACCGGCTCTTCTCAGAGCCATAGTCAATCTCCATTGAGATTGTATTTATACAAATGGTATCACCACAAACTTTCCACATTGTGATTCCACCATGCAAACCTTCAAACATTGAGTTACTGGCTCTTCTCAGAGCCACACTCATTCTATAAATGCATTTGATGTTACTGCAAACTTTCCACATTGTGATTCCACCATGCAAACCCTCAAACATTGAGTACTGGCTCTTTTCAGAGCCACACTTACAGTATTCTTTAAAAAGATTACCTGGTATGCAATTGTGTCACCTCAAACTTTCCACATTGTGATTCTACCATGCAAACCTTCAAACATTGAGTTACTGGCTCTTCTCAGAGCCACACTCATTCTATTATACATTTGAAGTTACTGCAAACTTTCCACATTGTGATTCCACCATGCAAACCTTCAAATATTGAGTTACTGGCTCTTCTCAGAGCCACACTCATTCTTTTATTCATTTGAAGTTACTGCAAACTTTCCACATTGTGATTCCACCATGCAAACCTTCAAACATTGAGCTACTGGCTCTTCTCAGAGCCACACTCATTCTATTATACATTTGAAGTTACTGCAAACTTTCCACATTGTGATTCCACCATGCAAGCCTTCAAACATTGAGTATACTGGTTCTTTTCAGAGCCACACTTATTTTTGAAAAAGATTATGCAATCGTGTCACCTCAAACTTTCCACATTGTGATTCTACCATGCAAACCTTCAAACATTGAGTTACTGGCTCTTCTCAGAGCCACACTCATTCTATAAATACATTTGATGTTACTTCAAACTTTCCACATTGTGATTTCACCATGCAACCCTTCACAAACATTGAGTTACTGGCTCTTCTCATAGCCACACTCATTCTCAAAAGAGATTAGGTATATGCCCTTGATGTAACCACACACTTTCAGCATTGTGATTCCACCATGCAAACTTTCAAACATTGAGTCACCAGCTCTTCTCAGAGCCACACTCATTCTCTTATTAGAAATTGTGCACTTGATGTTATTAAGTAATTGCAAACTTTCCACATTGTGATTCCACCATGCAATCCAGTTACTGGCTCTTCTCAGATCAGAGCCACTCTCATTCTCGAAAGATTATTATGCACAAACTTTCCACGTTGTTTACGATGCGCATGTGTGTGGTTTCATCTTCAGAACGATTTGAACAACAGGGTCAACAACCTCCCCTCGCTAGACATCCTGGTGACCTGGCCTGCTATGGAGGATGCACTGAAAGGAATCCAAAGGGATCCAATCCCTGTGTACGACAACAGCATGCAGACCGTTACAATGACAGAAGTAGGTAGCGCCGTGCGATTCAATGAGGCTTTGCCCTGCTCGACGTACAGTAATAAGCACTGAGTGTTCAGTGCTTTGCCTAATGCCTGATGGAAAAAATTGAACATTTTGAAAAGTCATTCCCCCCTTCTTTGAATTTTTTTCCCCATTGCTAATTTTTTCCCCTAATGTGTGAATGGTTTTCCATTAATGTATTTAAAAAATCTGAAGGTGTGAAAAAAAAATTATATGGATTTTTTCTTCCTTAGCGAGTTAACAAAGTGGAAATATCTTGACAGCATTCCAAAAGAGTAAACATCAACACTGTTTTCTCATTTTTCAGCATTTCTGCCAAAAAAAATTTCAAATCATTTCCCTTTTTTTTTAAATCCTTGAAAAGAATTTCACAGCAACATGAAATTTGCACCCGAGTTTAGATGTTCCCAGTGATAAAGAGGCATTCAGCCTTTGAGAAAGGTTCTGCTACATGTAGGATCGAAACAAAATTATTGATAGTGATAAACGAGGAGTCGTGTCATGTACAATAATGGACACACAACTGCAGCAGATTGCAGGATTTTCCGTTTTGTTTGTTTTTCGTGATTGGTCCTATCAAGCCCTGCTTTCTCCTTTCTTCCAGTCTTCCACTGTGCAGACCATTCCCACCAAATGCAGCTACTCACAGACGAGGGTAAGTTTGCCTGCACACGCTGAACTGCCCAGCAGTTAACGAAGGATGCACGCACTGTACCCGGGTACAGTGGACTTAATTATTTGTGGCCTAAGATGGCCTAATGAGGCATCTACGGTACTCCAAAGGTCCTTTTTTAGTAAACGGCGTTGGAAATCAAAGTAATGTCAAAATCAGTTTTAGTGTGGTGGTGGAAGGATCGGAAGCAGCCCTCTTTTTCTGCAGGGCAGAGGCTGGTGTCCATTTTGTACAGATACTGTACATTAGTGTGTATGTGTATTCAGTGGAACTTCGCTATAACGAACGCCGATATACCGAAGATTTGACTATAACGAACATGCCCTTTGGCTCCCAATTTTTGTGTACAAAATATGTGGCCGTAACTGCTACAGTGAACGACCGCTATACCGAACAATTTTCATGGATCCCGGGATGTTCATTATTGTGACATTCCACTGTATCTGTGTGTATATATGTTCCACTGTATATGTACTGATCTTATAGGACCCGCCTCCCCTTTCTCCGTTCCTCGTCCAGACCCCGAGCCCCGGCCCGCCGTCCAATCCTCCCTCCAGGCCGGGCTCAGCAGCCCACCCCTCAATGGAGATCCAGCGGATCCTGAAGGACATCGGGGAGCTGAAGGGAAAGCATGACAGCGTCGAGGGCAGAGTCAGCGTGCTAGAGGTACGGGCAGCTGGAGGGGCCGGGCCGAGGGCCGTCGGTCATTTCGTAGCCGAGTCACTTTATGCCCGAATCACTTTGTGTCCGAGTCACTTTGTGCCCGAATCACTTTGTGCCCGAGTCACCTTGTGCCCGAGTCGCTTCGTACCCAGATCTTTTTTTCCCCTTGTCACTTTGTACCCAAGTCACCTTGTACCCAAGTCACCTTGTACCCGAGTCACCTTGTACCAAAGTCACTTTGTACCCGAGTCACTTTGTTCCCAGGTCACTTTGTACTCGAGTCACTTCGTACCCAAGTCACTTTGTACCCAAGTCATTTCGTACCCAATTCACTTTGTACTCGAGTCACTTTGTACCCGAGTCACCTTGTACCAAAGTCACTTTGTACCCGAGTCACTTTGTACCCGAGTCACTTTGTACCCGAGTCACTTTGTACCCGAGTCACTTTGTACCCAAGTCACTTTGTACCCAAGTCACTTTGTACCCAATTCACTTTGTACCCAAGTCACTTCGTACCCAAGTCACTTCGTACCCAAGGCACTTCATACCAAAGTCACTTTGTACCAAAGTCACTTTGTACCCGAGTCACTTTGTACTTGAGTCACTTCGTACCCAAGTCACTTTGTACCCGAGTCACTTTGTACACAAGTCACTTTGTACCCAAGTCACTTTTAATTTGTACCCGAATAACTTTGTACCCAGGTCACTTTGTACTCGAGTCACTTCATACCTGAGTCACTTTGTACCCAAGTCACTTTATACCCAAGACACTTTGTACCCAAGTCACTTTATACCCAAGTCACTTTATACCCAAGTCACTTCATACCCAAGTCACTTTATACCCAAGTCACTTTGTACCCAAGTCACTTTGTACCCAAGTCACTTTATACCCAAGTCACTTTGTACCAAGACACTTTGTACCCAAGTCATTTCATACCCAAGTCATTTCATACCCAAGTCATTTCATACCCAAGTCATTTCATACCCAAGTCATTTTGTACCCAAGTTTATACTTCGTACCCAAGTCGTGTCATACACACGGTAAAGCCAAATGCAGCTACATTTTAAGAAAAGCGGTTCAACTTTGCCTACCAGTAAGGCCATTTCACTGAGAAGAGCTATTTCTGGAGAATTTCCTTCTGAGGGAATCAATCAGGTCCAGATTTAAAAAAATGTAGGAGAGCCTGACAATTCGATCCTCGCGGGACCTTTCTCAGCAAGGCAGAATCTGCCTTTGATGAGAAAGGTCCTGCCAGGATCGAAACGTCATCATGAGGCCCTCCTAATTTTGGATCCTTTATTGTTTGACGACGTAGGAGCTGATGAAGACCAAAGTTGACCTGGACGAAGTCAAGAAGCTCCTGGGAGAGAGGAGAGACGTTCCCGAGGACTTGACCAGGATGCTGGAGGAGCTGAAGGAGGGACTGGACCTGCTGAAGGAAGGAAGAGAGAAGGTAAAAAAACCCAGAAAAGACAATGTGGATGGAGTGGCTCTAGTTTTGTTCACACTTTAACCACGGTGGTCTGAATGGAGAATGTTTGCAGTGACACCAGGTGCAGAGTCTCTTCCGAGGATTAGTGCGGCTCTGAGAAGAGCCAGTAACACTGAGATCGAGTGTGGCTCTGAGAAGAGCTGGTAACTCAGGGAATGAGTGTGGCTCTGAGAAGAGCTGATAACTCTGAGAATGAGTATGGCTCTGAGAAGAGCTGGTAACACTGAGATCGAGTGTGGCTCTGAGAAGAGCTGGTAACTCAGGGAATGAGTGTGGCTCTGAGAAGAGCTGATAACTCTGAGAATGAGTATGGCTCTGAGAAGAGCTGGTAACTCTGAGAATGAGTGTGGCTCTGAGAAGAGCCAGTAACTCTGAGAATGGGTGTGGATCTGAGAAGAGCTGGTAACTCTGAGAATGAGTATGGCTCTGAGAAGAGCTGGTAACTCTGAGAATGAGTGTGGCTCTGAGAAGAGCCGGTAACTCTGAGAATGGGTGTGGCTCTGAGAAGAGCTGGTAACTCTTGAGTAAGTGTGGCCCTGATGAGAAGATGAGCTGATAACTCAGAGAATGAGTGCAGCTCTGAGAAGAGCCACTAACTCTGAAAATTAGAATGGCTCTTAAAAGAGTCAGAAACTCCGAGTATGAGTGTGGCTCTGAGAAGTGCCTGTAACTCTTGAGTATGAGTATGGCTCAACGATTATAGGCAGTGTGTGGTATGCCCATTGTCATGAGACGTGCTGGAATCTGAGCACCATCCTGCTTGGTAGGCCACAAACTGCCCTGAAACACTTACATGTTGCTGCCGACTCTACTCAGAGCCTCACCAACTCTCACCAGAGATAATGCACACGGTGTCTTTGCAAGCATTCTGATTTTCGCCATAGTCACCGCTGGATTTTTGCAGACGAACAACGATTTAGCGTTCTCAACTTTGTTCCACCTTATTTGCTGCGGTGCTGTGCAGTGATGCTTTAACAATGTGTGTTAATCCAGTTGGTCAATCCAATATCAATACCTCTTTAATAGTGTGTTAGGTTTGTTTTCCCAAGCTGCAGATAGCGAGAGTTTACCACGGTAAAAAAAATTGTAGCTATGATTTAAAAACAGCAGTAAATTATACGCACGATAGGTCTGGTGAACTGTCCATTCATTTATAATAGATGTTACGATTCTGGGAATGGTGGGAAGACATTTAGGCAAACCATCTTACTGTCATTCAAACTTTAAAATCAGTCTCCAAATCCTTTCTCAAGAGTGCAATTCTGAGAGCCTTTATAGATCTGTCTTACAGTGCACCCCTTGATCACACCCCTTGATCCCCGACACATCCCTGATCCCTGACCTAGTGCCTTTAATCCTTAACCTGTTGCCATGAAGCGTCCCAGGTCCCCTTAATCCTACCTTCACGTCTCTCAATTTCCACCCTGTCATCCTAAATCCCCACAACACTCTTTAATCCCCATCCTCACATTGTCAATCTCCCAACTACCCCTTATAATCCCCACCCCCTACCTCCCCATCACCCCTCTAACCACTCCCTACCTCGCTCCCTATCACCCCTCCAACCACCCCTACCTCCCCATCACCCCTCTAACCACCCATCCACGATGCCCATCTCCCTGCCAGATGGATGAGTTAGATCGTTGGATCAATGAGCAGTCCTCCCTGGTACCGGCCTCCCAGCAGGACGTGCATCACCTCCAGGAGGAGATGGCCGCCGTGCAGGCCAGTCTGGCCACTGATCTAGCGGCCATCTCCAAAAGCCTGCCCATAGGGGAGGCGGTCTCAGCGGCCAGGGTTAGTTGATAGGGATTACAGATGATTTAGTGTTAGTTACAGTTAGTTAAAAGGGCCGTTTCCACTACACCCCCCCAAAAAAATCGATCTATTTTTTTGGATCACGATTCAAACTCCCCCTTTTTTGCATGTGTGGACACAATAAATGCGATTATTAGTGGGATTTGAATCGCGATTCGGACTCCACTAAGAGTGAGACTTTTCCAAATAATCACGTTTATTTGCGACGCGATGTGTGCAGGAACGCTCCGCTCAAATTGCACCGTTTTTTTGGTTTTTTTAATCCCACGATGCATTGCACACGCATGGCATTTCCTGCCAGCAGCTTACTGTCAGGAAGTGCAGCACAGGGGAACTTTGTTAATATCTTTCAGGAATGCCGCATGCACAGTGCGACCACATAGCTAACCGCAATCGGCTTAAATTAATATGTGCGACGTGATTTGTTGGCAGTTTTTGAATCGCGATTCAAATTACGATTAGTTTCGTAGTGGGAACGGCCTTAAAGTTAATGTTATACAGTCTAGTATGCATGCATTGTTGGAATAGATATCATTTGATGTATGGTCCATGTTAGTTGAAGGCATGGAGTAGGAACACACACAAGATATCATGTGCAATTGATGCATGTATTTGTAGGAATACATGATAGGGTATACACACAACCAAATACTTTGTATCATTTATTCAAGCATGCCTGCATGTCACAAGATATCATTTGTATATGGTGCTTGTAATTAGGTGCATGTACACTAAACCAGATATCATTTGTACATGCATGTTTTCATTTGTAGGATTAGGTTATAGACAATCACAAAATCTCATTTGTACATGTTGTTTACATGCATTTGTAGAATAGGCAATATAGTACACTCACAAAATGTTATCCGTACATGTTGTCAGCACCAACAATTCCTAGTGAACCCAATTCACAAGATTCAGCCGGCATGTTTCCATAAGTAGTGCTTCAAATCAAGCAATTAAACCTACATGTAAAACTACCACTTTGCTGTGGATGTATAGTGTCAGATAGATAGTATTTATAACACAGATCAAATAGAGTATTTCAACAGCCACTTCATTGCAAAAAGTTAGACTTTCTAACTTCCAGCCAAGTTTCCGAGGTACAGTATAATACATGCACCTCGGTGCTTGGGTGAAGGTGGATGTTAAAGCTACTTTTAGAATGATCCTATAATAAATTGTTGTCCGATACATGCACATTTTTCCTCATTTTCATTTCAGTGCATTTCAATGCTGACTAATCACTTTAACAATCTCGCTTTCTGTATCCACCTTCTCTCGGGCTCATTTGTATGGAATCCCGTATGGCAGAGAAATGAAACACAAATGGTGTTGACGGAAAATTATTATTTTTTGTATAAATGAATATTGTTATTGATATTATTGCATCCTTCCAATCTGGATTCAAAGCCATTACAAATGGATTCCGTATGAATGGGTTCACTGCACATTTCCACCATCTTGACTTCTGACCTTTAACCCTTGCACCTTAACCTCCCTACACCGCCGACCTCTGGCACCAAACCCTGTAGTTGGACAGCATCCACTCCCAGCTGCAGGAGGAACTGGCGGGTCAGGGCCAGGGGCTGAGCCAGGAGCTGGGCCGGCAACTGGGCAGGGTGGCCTCCCGACTGGGCCACCTTGAGCGGAGGCTAAGCGCCCAGGGCAACCAGCTGCAGGCGCAGGCCTCCATGGGGCTGCTAGCCTCTGCCCGCAGTCTGACAAAATCCCCCCAGGAAGGCGGGCTGGGGTTGGGAGGGGGTCAGTTAGACTTGGTAGGAGTCCCTTGTGTATACTGTACATAGACCTGCGTGAAGTAGCGTGAAAAAAGGTTCGAGAGTAGAATGAGTAATAAAGACTATGACGTCATGCTTGGATATTCATGTTCACCCGAGAAAACGTCAGAAAACGTCATCAGACATTCTGTGTTCCTGTCAAACCTGTGCTCAAAGCCAATGGAGTACTGGCGTGGAAGTAGAACAAGTGTGGCTCGAGAATAGAAAGAGAACTCTTGTTCAAAGTCAATGCAATCCTGGCGCTAGAGTAAAACAAGTGTGGCTCAAGAGTAGAAAGAGAACTCATGTTCAAAGCCAATGGAGTACTGGGCTTCCAAAAGGAAAGCACATAATTACAGTATGTATACATGTCCAGTACACGTATACTGTACATGTGCACGTACACGCGCGGAACAGGGATAATGAATTATTCATCAGCTCTGGCTGAGAATACAGTCTTGCATATTCATGACTCATTCTACCCGCGAACCCTTTTCATACCCTACCAGACCTGTGGCTCACTATCATTGCATGCTCAGTTTGGTTTGGCTTTCCCAGTTGTTGTGTGTTTTCTCTGTCAGTTGGTTTGCAATCAACTTAACCATGTCAACTTGTGTATGGTATGTATACGTGCTTGCATGTGCATGGTGGAATCAGTCAGTACTTGGGCCAAATGTCACGGATTCCAATACGATGCGTAACAAAACAAAAGCTGCATACCATGGCAGGATATTTTCAGTTTTCTGTAAAACTATTTCCGAGCTGCCGTAGCCAGGTTTACAACAATTGGTTGTTTGCATCTGAATGAAAGCAGGGGCGTGATTCCTGGAGATATACAGCAGTTTATGGTTGAACTTCTGACTGGCGCCCCCAACCCGGCAAAGACTAGTTGACCATTTGGGAAGGCCACCATCTAAGGGCTGGATAGCTCAGATGAAAGAGCCCTGGTATGCAAAACCAGAGGTCTCGGGTTCAAGTCCCGGTCCAGTCAAAGTTTTGTTTGCCATTTTTGAAAATTGTTTAAAAAAAGTTTCCAGTCAGTTTTTCCTTTGGTTGTTGGATTGATTACCTCCGCCAAGGAGGTTATGTTTTTGTTTATATGTCCATCTGTGTGTCTGTCTGTCTGTTAGCAACATAACCAGAGGTCTCGGGTTCAAGTCTCGACCAAGTCGCAGTTTTCTTTGCAATTTTGCTAATAAGGTGAATTTGTTTTCTTCTTCCAATTTTTTTTGGGGATTTTGGCCGAGCAGGACAGCGAGGTCATCACCAACATGCAGAAGTTGATCCTGCAGCTGCAGGCAGAGGTGGACAAGCTCAACAACACCTGCGTGCAGTTGGTGGACGAGCACAACAGCAAGCAGAAGCACATTGATGTGAGTCCACCACTCGAGTTTTTCTTTTTCCATTTTTGTTTCTCTGAACTTGGAGGGCCTGGCGTTTCAATCCTAACAGGACCTTTCTCAAAGGCAGAATCAATCTGCCTTTGAGAAAGGTCTTGCTAAGATGAAAATTTTGCCCCTCCTAATTTTTGATATTTTGCTTTTTGGTCATTTTTGCACATCATTTTTCTAAATTAAAAGAATTAGAGGGCCTAATGTTTCGATCCTAGCAGGACCTTCCTCAAAGGCAGAACCTTTCTCAAAGGCAGGACCTTTCTCAAAGGCAGGACCTTTCTCAAAGGCAGGACCTTTCTCAAAGGCAAGACCTTTCTCAAAGGAAGGACCTTTTTCAAAGACAGGACCTTTCTCAAAAGCAGGACCTTTCTCAAAGGCAGGACCTTTCTCAAAGGCAGGACCTTTCTCAAAGGAAGGACGTTTCTCAAAGGAAGGACCTTTCTCAAAGGAAGGACCTTTCTCAAATGCAGGACCTTTCTCAAAGGCCTTTGTGAAAGGTCATGCTTTTGAGAAAGGTCCTGCTAGGATTGAAACATCAGGCCCTCCTCAGTTTTGATATTTCGATTTTTGGTCATTTTAGTCAGTAAGCAGTTTGCAACATTTTTGCATATTACTGGGGTCATTTTAAATCTAAATAAGACTGAAGGCTTTGCATGGTGGGTGAAACAATATAGCATATATAATTTTTCTAAATTCTTCAAAAAAGTTCCCCTGTCAGTTTTCCCTTTATTAGTTTGGAATATAAACTGTGAAGATAATGGAATGTGTTTTCTCAGAAAAACCCTCCCCCCCAAAAAAAAAAAAATAAATTATAATAAAAATTAAAACAAAATCCCACAAAGAGGAAAATAACATCTTTCCCACTGTGGGGATGAGTAGAGTTCCAAGTCATGCCTTGATTTTTTTTTTTTTTTTCTTGACGTCACCTGAGCATTCTCTATCCGGATATAAATATCGGCCTGTTTCTGCTGTGCATTGCAGGCCCTGTACACTTTTGTGGACAGACTCCAGGAGAACAAGGCTGACAAGGAGCACGTCATCATGGAGATTGATGTGGTGAGTAGCCCAGATTCAACCACTCGTTCGACCACAAAACCATATGTACATAGTTCATGTCAAAAAGCCACACACTAGACCGTCCGATTGTGCCAGGTTTGACTCGCTTCTACAGTTGTACACATAGTGTACTCTAGTCTTATGTATTTATTTCACAGGTATAATATGTATTTATTGGTCATTGATTTGCTCTAGAGTATTGAAAATGGGACTTTCTTGAAAATAAAAGTCTGTGCGGCGGTCATGGGCTCTGAAAAATGGCTCGGTGCGAAGTGGTTAATGGTTGAATGCTAGGTCTGACTGGTGCCCCCCACCCCAGCTAGTTGACTATTTGTGAAGGTTACCATCTAAGGGCTGGATAGCTCAGGTGCTTTAGAGTGCTGGCACACAAAATGTTCAAGTCCCGGTCCAGTCAAATTCTCTTTGCTATTTAAAGTCAATTCGATCTTCTGACGGCGTGCAGAGTACAGACTACACACTGCCCGAAATGTTGAGTTACCTGCTCTTTTCAGAGCAATGCACTCCTTCTGAGAAGAGATGCGTTACATGTTGTCACCACAAACCTTTCACTTTGTACTACTACCATTTATGCAAACCTTCAAGTCTTATCCATGTAAATTTGTGGGGTTTTTTTTCTCTTTTTTTCTTTCCTTTTTCAGAAAGCGGATAAGCGTGCCTTGGAGAACAAGGTCAGCAATACGCAGTTCCAGGGAACAGTGGATGAACTGTCCAGGAACCTGAATGACGTACTGGACAAAATGACTGGCCATGTGAGTAGAAATGAGAAAGGGATCGGTACCTTGGATAAGACGGCCGTCTTACCTGGAAACTCAAATCTCAAAACTCAAAACTCAAAGGCCGTCAAACTCAAATCTTTTTTACTGCTGCATCCACTTTGTGTGATCCCCCAACTGCTGTATATAGATATAGCTATACGGCAGTTAATGGTTGAATGTTTCTGACTGGCGCACCCATCATCATGGTAAAGACTAGTTGACTATTTGGGGAGGCCACCATCTGAAGGCTAACAAGCATTGAAGTTGAACTATTAACTGCCATATATCATATGGCCACAGGGATGTAAGATTTCCAGAAATGGCGTGATTTAATCTGATGTGTTTCTGTATTCATTTATTCATTTTGTGTATTTTTATTTTTAAGTCAAACAGCTCATTTTTATTTGGTAAAACCCTAAAAACTAAAGGGTGCCTGCACCCTTGCCATGAATCACTCTGTCGCGTAAGCGCTCACTCGCAGTCGCACAATTTATTGGTCTTCGTAATCAGTGATTTTCGGGAAATGACTTTGTCGGTCACTTGCATCCCTGATGAGGCCAGTTTGATCTGTGCGACCGCCACCAGTTGACCCTTTGACCCCTTGACCCTTTGACCCCTTGACCCTTTGACCCCTTGACCCTTTGACCCTTGACCCTACAGCAATCCGCCTGGCATGAGGCGGTCAGCGAGATGAAGCTGGACATTGACAACAAGCTGGACCGCATGGAGCTGGATCCGCTCAAGTCTTACCTGGACAACCGCATCAAGTCGGTGGGTGCCAAGATGGTCCGGAAGGTGGAGGTGGACTCCACCACCGAAGACGCTGCCGGCTTCAGGAAGTAAGCGAGAGAAAAAATTAGGGAATTGATTACAGATAAATTGATTATCAATGGATTGCTTATCAAATCATTTATTATTGTTCTATCTACATGTAGTATTTAATTAATTAACCAGTGAATTGATTAACAATTGATTGCTTAACAAATAATTTATTATTGATATATCTATAATCAAAATAATTAACAGATAAATTGGTGATTATCAATGGTTTGTTTATCGATTAATTAATTTTTTTTTAATTGAATCATTTAACCAATAGATAGATTATCAATTAATTGTTTAGCAAATATTTTATTATTGATAGATTTATGATTGCATCAATTAACCAATAATTGATATTGAAGTGATTACCCATGGATTGTTTCTCAATTAATTGACTATCAGTTTATATATCATTGAATCAATGAACCGATCAGTGATATTGAAGTGATTATCAGTACATTGATGATTGAATCAATTAATTTATTATTTAGTCAATGAACCAATAACTGATATTGAAGTGATCATCAATGAATTGATTATCAATAAACTGATCGTCGATGAAATATTTACCAATCAATTGATTACTAATTAATTCATAAAAAAGGAAATGATTATAAATGATTTGACAATCAGTTTACTTATTGTGGACTCTATTAATTGCTAATGACTTAATAATTAGTCAGCAATCTTAAGCTTCCACGCCCCCCTGCTGAATTATCAATTCTGCTCAGCAACCATAATTGTCTTAGCCACTTTTGTAGTTGTTAATTAATGTACACGCGCGCTTGATCTAACAGGCCCCTGCTACAGAAGTTCAACTGCATTTCCTGCGACCGGCCACTGGACATGACGCCTCAGCCGTGAGTAGCGACCTTTGACATTAAACCGCTGCGGGTTTCTGGAGACACGGGGAGTACCGGAGTTGATCCGTGTCTAGCTCGAGGCTAGAGTGATGGGGATTTGAATTTTGATAAGGATCCGGCCTTCATGGTTTGCATTATAAGCCTGTGCACGCTGCACAGTTACTGCCCAGGAACTTCTCCATTATTCATCATGTTATATCTACGATGCAACGCGGTACCCACCGCTATACAGTATTAAAATCCACCACATGACCTCGACCAGCTTGGTTGTCAAGTGGTCAAGACGTCTGCACTAGAAAGCAGGAGTTGCGGGTTCGAAATTAGTACAACATACATCCTTTATGCAGGGCTTGATCCAGCTAGCTGCAATGATGATTTCAAATAGAACACCCTTAATATAATAGCCGTATTTGGCAGCTGAAAAGTCAGCGCAATCATCCGCGCATTGTTGAAAGACCTTTCCTTCTGATATTTGTTTTCCCGCTGATGTACAGGCCGCTGGCGTCCTTACCCGAGTCCAAGGGCATGCCCGGCATGAGGACGGGACGACCCTACACGACCTTTGAGCTGGAGCAGATCCGAGCAGCTCAGAAAAAGTAAGTCTAGTCTCCCACCCCCCTCCCCCTCCCTCGTCCGCCCTCCCTCCCTCTTCCCTCTGATAGCAAACCATTCACCAAAACAACCAAATATCCCATGATATTAATGAATGTGGAGGCAGTGTCACTTTCCTTGCAATTCAGTTTCATCCTGACTTGATTTCCTAAGTGGAAGGTTTCGGGAGACAGTCTCCTGAGTCCTGACACACTACCCGAAACATTGACTTACCTGCTCTTTTCAGAGCCACATCCTCATAAATTTTTGTATCCTTGTGGAGACATTGCTTTGTTATCGCTCAGTATACAACCGAGTGATAAACAGTGTTTTAAAAATGCTCCCATTTCAACCATATTCACTTTCCTGGGTAGATATTTGCACCGTACGCCCCATTTTTTCATAACACTTCAATTTGCGACAAATTCTTACCCATCACAAATTTCCCGTTTTTGGAGTTATTTCCAAATATCAGTTTCGTGAAAACCTTGTGGAGACCTATACACCTTTACAATTTCCCTGTGGAGACCTATTCAACCTATTGGACTACGTTTCCACAAGGCACTAGATTCGCACCCACTCCTTCTTGAAGAGAAGTGCTACATGGTGTCACCAAAAAACCTTCCACTTGGTATTTCCACCATGCAAACCTTCAAGTCTTATCTGAGTTGATTTTCATCAGGATAATGCATCGTGAATAAGACTTGAGGCTGTGCATGGTGGAAGTACTTGTGAGTAGGTTTGCGGTGATATCATGTAGAGGGAATTTGCTTCTGTGATTTGGATGAGCAGCGCTTTTATAATTAGACACTTTGTGTGCATGGACATATGGCACAAGTTAGGTTATGTAGGTTTTCCTCATTAATGCAACTGAATGGGTACCAGGCTAGCATTTACATGTATGTTGAGTTAGGATACAAAGTAGTGCACATGATATTATCAGGCTATATGAGAATAGTGCTGTGTATGTCTATTTAGATTCAGTTGGCCTTGTGGCCTTATTGAAAATAGAATAATTGTCCCTTTCCGATTTTCCACATTCTTCCTCCCTCAACCACTAACCCATTTTAACCATTTCTTTCCATTTACACTAGTTCGATTCATCTTTTCCTTCCCTTAATCCTTCCATCCTAACCCTACATGTATCCATGGGATTGAGAAATGGACCAGTTTTACAGAGCTGTGAAAGCAGAGCCAGAAAGTTTTGGCAAAATTGTGAAATGTTTTCACATCCTGCATATAGGATGGCCTTCAACTGGCCCCAGACAATTTCAAACTGTCATTTGGCCACAGGGCCACTGCTAGATTCAAATCCTGGTTTAGGATAGCCTTCAACTGGCCCCAGACAATTTCAAGCTGACATTTGGCCACAGGGCCACTTGTGGCTAGATTCATCAAACCCTAAGTTTAGGAATCCGGCAGCCCTGTGAAACTGGTCCTTAAAGATGGGGGATGGGTGTGGTTTCTCTTCTACCGCTAAAAACATTAGTGCCAAACCGGGCAAGAATACTCTCCACTATGAGAGGGCCTTGAAGGAGCAAGACCTGGCCAGGCACCGCAGGCAGGACATCTTGGCCTACCTGGTCCACTTTGAGCGAGAGGCCGACCGCCCCGCGTTCATTAGGAACGTGCCACAGCTCCACTGGCGCACAGACGGCCAAAGGTTACTCTAGTCATTAGCATAGGCTTTTTCCTCTTAATAACTTATCTGGTGTAGCCTACTACATAAACGTTTCTCAGGGTAGTTGATTTGGTTTGCATGGCAGGGTACACAATGATTTTCAGTGCCACCATGTGTCACCATGCGTGTCATCGTGCATGTCACCATGTGTGTTACCATGTGTGTCACCACATGTGTCACCATGTGTGTCACCATGCGTGTCACCATTCGTGTCACCATGTGTGTCACCATGCGTGTCACCATTCGTGTCACCATTCATGTCACCATGTGTGTCACCATGCATGGCACCATGTGTGTCACCATGTGTGTCACCATGCGTGTCACCATGCGTGTCACCATGCGTGTCACCACATGTGTCACCATGCGTGTCACCATGCGTGTCACCATGCGTATCTCCATGTGTGTCACCATGTGTGTCACCATGTGTGTCACCATGTGTGTTAACTCTAGCTTTCCTCTTAGTAGCTCATTTGATGGGTTAGGATAGAACCAATGAAAGATTTGCATAGTGGACTTACAGTGTAGAAGTCTTGCAGTGATTCCATGCAATGTGTGGCTCTCAGACGAGCTGATAGGTCAGTGGCTTGGGCACTCTGAAGGTTAATCTAGGGAGGAATCACAGGTTATGCTTTTGTTTTAGTGAAAAGCAATCCACAATATCTCCTTTTGTAAAAAAAGAAAAGAAAAGAAAACGGTGGTTGTGAGATTGATTTCATTTGATGCGGAGGTACGGTAAGATACTCTTGAAGGCCAGCAGAGGGGAACCCTTTTTTTATACTCTTTGACAACATCGATACTAATACCTTGAGAAAGGTCCTGCTAGGACCGAAATGCTGGGCCCTTTTGATTTTTGTCATGTCAGTGAGCAGATACTACTGCTTTTAATCCATAATTAATCCATTGAAAATACTGTAGTCACTCCAACCAACACATTGTGAGCACGTGTTAATGTTGATCGATTTTTCTCTCCCTCCAAAATGCTGCATTCCATTGGAACCTCTCCACCCCTCGACTCTTCCTTTAAAACCACCCCCCTTCCACCTCCTCTCCCACCCTTCCACCTCCTCTCCCCCCCTTCCACCTCCTCTTACCCCCCCCCCTCCTTCCAATTAAATAAAAAAAGGTTGATGAATCCCGGTACACCCGAGGTGGAGTACCTCCAAATTGAGACCTCGCCCCTGCCTCCCGCCACGGGTCTGCAGGGCGAGCTCATGAAACTGAGGCACTCTCGCCTCATGACTGATTATCTTAGCAAACAAAAAACCACCGTGAGGTAAACGACGCCGATTGGTTCATTGTTCAATTCGAGTGCTGCCCTCTCACCTCCCACTGGTTTGTTGTGATTCGCACCTCCACGAAATTGATGCTGAAAGAGTGCTTTTAACCTAAATAATGGAGAAAAAAAATCACCAAGGATTTAACCAAGTCTTCGTGATCCATTGTAACTCCCCCGATGATGGTCAACCCATCGTGGTCATGATGGTTTGTGAAGTTTCTGTGCATCGCTACAATCATGCAGTTGCAAGTTTGATGATTGATGGAGCTAACCACAAGATTAATTAAAGCACCATAATTCTGCATTTTGCACCTAAAGACATCTGAAGCCGGAAGAATTTTTCCCAGAGCCGGACTTTCTGAGGGAAACTACTTCTAGACTAAAGCAATAACCTGTGATTCTGCCATGCTCCTCAAAAAGATTGATACTGGAAGATTGAAACTTGTCACTGAACTCGACATTCTGAAATGAACTGGACTCCCAAAAAATCTGAAAAGCAATATCTAAAACAATTTGATTCTGCCACGCACGTTAAAGGGATTCGACACTTAGAGAATGCTCATGACTGAAACAGCCTGAATCTTATTTGAAATGATAGTCACCAAAGACGAGTTGACTATTTGGGAAGGCCACCATCTAAGGGCTGGATAGCTCAGATGGTAAGAGCGCTGGTATACAAAAACCAGAGGTCTGGGGTTCAAGTCCCAGGACCAGTCAAATTTTTGTTGCCATGTTTTTCAATCGATCCAAATTGAAATGACTGAATAAGATCTGTAATGTAATGGCTAACTAAAACACCTTGAAGTGTTTGCCCATTTTAGAGTTCTGTACAGTCTCCCTTTTGGTTTTTAACCTAGAAGAGAACATCTTTGCCACTCTTTTGATTCCTAAAAAATGTATAAACCTTTTCAAAACATTCAGGCACTTTTCCTAAAATCTGCTGAAATCAGAGTGTCACCACTGCACTTACTGAAATTGGTTCATATATATTTTGTTTATCCTAATCCCACAGAGTACATGCACATGTACCTAAACAAAATACCTCACACTTTGATTGCACAGTGCACCTGATAACAATACAGTTTACACCTTTGGCACAGGAATTTTAGCTGTAAATCACTCCCGATAAGATCTGAAAGTTTGCATGGTGGAAGTGCCAAGTAGGAGGTTTGCTGAGACACCATGTAGCACATCTCTTTGGAGACGGAGTATGGCTCTATAAAGAGCCTTTCACATCACTCAACGTTTCGGGCGGTGTGTGCTCTGCCCGTCTTCAGGAGACTGTTGACGACGGGCAGAGGACACACTGCCCGAAACGATGAGCTACTGGCTCTTTTCAGAGCCACACTCCTTCTCTTAAGAGAGAAGCCTCCAACTTGATCGCTCCTGACAAACTCCCGACAGGTAGTGTTCCATCTAATCCTATCTATTTTGTTTTGAAGGGTCTCAACATTTAGTGGGCCTGACGTTTCAATCCTAGCAGGACCTTTCTTAAAGGCAGAGAAAGGTCCTGCTAGGATCGAAACGTCAGGCCCACTAAATTTTGAGAATTGCATTTTGGTAATTTTAGTCGGTAAGCAGTTTGCATCATTTTTGTATACCACTTGTTTTGAAGGGTGTTAACGTTCCCATTTTTTGTTTTCTTGTCACAGCAGCGGTGCTGCAGATGCCCCCGACTACTTTTCTACTAACAGGAGTTGTGGAGGCAGCCACACGATGACCTATCCGCACAGACGGAACACCAGGATGGCCAACCTGACGTACGTACATGCGAGCCTTTAGCAGCCAATCAAAGACTCTGTCCTGCCATCAAAAGCTGGCCCTTGTCAAAATGCTAGATAACAAAATGTGGCAAGTTTGCAGGGACACCATATATTTGAAAGCTCCCAGGGATATAAGACTTGCGGAAATTTCAGGATTTCCGGAAATGGCGTGATTTTTTTTCGGATTTCCAGAAATGATGTTATTTTTTTTTTGATTTCCAGAAATTGCGTGATTTTTTTTCGGACTTCCAGAAATGACGTGATTTTTTGGGGGATTTCCAGAAATGACATGATTTTTTTCCGGATTTCTATAATTCTAGAAATGACATGATTTTTTTCGGATTTTTAGAAATGACATGATTTTTTTTTCGGATTTCCAGAAATGACCTGATTTTTTGTATAATTTTTGTTATTATTTATTATTATTATTATTTTTTATTTTTTATTTTTTAATGTCAAACTGTTACAACCCTAAAAACTGAAGGGCATCTGCACCCCCTGCTATGAATCTCTCAATCGCATCACTCGGTCGCGTAAGCGCTCACTCGCAGTCGCACAATTTATTGGCTTTCAGTAGTTTTCTCAGGTCACTTTACATCCCTGAGCTCCACATGACCTCGACCAGCTCGGTGGTCAAGTGGTTTAGATGTCCATCTCAGCCGAATATGAGTCTGGCCATGGACTCAACACAGGAGGTAAAAGCCCAATGGAAAACAATGGACAGTGTAGTACGTGCACGTGAAGGTTGTGCTACAGTTAGTGTATGAGGAAGGGTCCCATTATGTCTCTGACTTTGTCTTTTGTATTTGTCTTTTGTCTACAGGGGCATTGTGCGTGAAGAAGCTCCTCCCCCAAGTGTCATAAATGGAAAGTAAGTCACTGATTGTTCACATTTGCATCCCCGATAGATTGCTTTGGGTTTTTTTCCCTGCCCGGGCGAGATATTTTGTATTGATTTCTCAACAGCGAGTCATCTAACAGACATATTTCATAATCCACCACAACTTTAGTGAATATTGAAAATTTGGAGGGCCTGACATTTCAATCCTAGCAGGACCTTCTCTGTCTTGAGACTTTGACGCTAGTCGGGCCCCCAATGGCATTATTTGCAGTATCCTGACATCGTTTCTAATAGACACTGACTGTCTATAGGTTATATACATGTACATGTATGTCTATGGTGGCGGTGCTCTTTACTTCCACCCATAGATTGACGCTAGTCAGGTCCCCCATGGCATTACAGTATCCTGACATCGTTTCTAATAGACACTGACTGTCTATAGGTTATACATGTCTATGGTGGCAGTGCTCTTTACTTCCACCCATAGATTGACGCTAGTCAGGTCCCCCATGGCATAACAGTATCCTGACGTCGTTTCTATTAGATACTGACCGTCTATAGGTTATATATGTCTATGGTGGCAGTGCTCTTTACTTCAGCCCATAGTTTGATGCTAGTCAGGTCCCCCATGGCATTACAGTATCCTGACATCGTTTCTAATAGACACTGACTGTCTATAGGTTATATATGTCTATGGTGGCAGTGCTCTTTACTTCCACCCATAGATTGATGCTAGTCAGGTCCCCCATGGCATTACAGTATCCTGACATCGTTTCTAATAGACACTGACCATCTATAGGTTACATATGTCTATGGTGGCAGTGCTCTTTACTTCCACCCATAGATTGACGCTAGTCAGGTCCCCCATGGCATTACAGTATCCTGACATCGTTTCTAATAGACACTCACTGTCTATAGGTTATATATGTCTATGGTGGCAGTGCTCTTTACTTCCACCCATAGATTGACGCTAGTCAGGTCCCCCATGGCATTACAGTATCCTGACGTCGTTTCTATTAGATACTGACCGTCTATAGGTTATACGTCTATGGTGGCAGTGCTCTTTACTTCTACCCATAGTTTGACGCTAGTCGGGTCCCCCATGGCATTACAGTATCCTGACATCATTTCTAATAGACGCTCACTGTCTATAGGTTATATATGTCTATGGTGGCAGTGCTCTTTACTTCTGCCCATAGATTGACGCTAGTCAGGTCCCCCATGGCATTACAGTATCCTGACGTCGTTTCTATTAGATACTGACCGTCTATAGGTTATACGTCTATGGTGGCAGTGCTCTTTACTTCTGCCCATAGTTTGATGCTAGTCGGGTCCCCCATGGCATTACAGTATCCTGACATCGTTTCTAATAGACGCTGACCGTCTATAGGTTATATATGTCTATGGTGGCAGTGCTCTTTACTTCCACCCATAGTTCGATGCTAGTCTAGTCCCCATGGCATTACAGTATCCTGACATCGTTTCTATTAGACACTGACCATCTATAGGTTATATATGTCTATGGTGGCAGTGCTCTTTACTTCCACCCATAGTTCGATGCTAGTCTAGTCCCCATGGCATTACAGTATCCTGACGTCGTTTCTATTAGACACTGACCATCTATAGGTTATATATGTCTATGGTGGCAGTGCTCTTTACTTCTGCCCATAGTTTGATGCTAGTCAGGTCCCCCATGGCATTACAGTATCCTGACATCGTTTCTAATAGACACTGACCATCTATAGGTTACATATGTCTATGGTGGCGGTGCTCTTTACTTCCACCCATAGATTGACGCTAGTCAGGTCCCCCATGGCATTACAGTATCCTGACGTCGTTTCTATTAGGTACTGACCGTCTATAGGTTATATGTCTATGGTGGCAGTGCTCTTTACTTCTGCCCATAGTTTGATGCTAGTCGGGTCCCCCATGGCATTACAGTATCCTGACATCGTTTCTAATAGACGCTGACCGTCTATAGGTCATATATGTCTATGGTGGCAGTACTCTTTACTTCCACCCATAGATTGACGCTAGTCAGGTCCCCCATGGCATTACAGTATCCTGACGTCGTTTCTAATAGACTATGACCATCTATAGGTTAGATATATCTATAGTGGCAGTGCTCTTTTCTTCTGCCCATAGTTTGATGCTAGTCGGGTCCCCCATGGCATTACAGTATCCTGACGTCGTTTCTATTAGATACTGACCGTCTATAGGTTATATGTCTATGGTGGCAGTGCTCTTTACTTCTACCCATAGTTTGATGCTAGTCGGGTCCCCCATGGCATTACAGTATCCTGACGTCATTTCTAATAGACGCTCACTGTCTATAGGTTATATATGTCTATGGTGGCAGTGCTCTTTACTTCTGCCCATAGTTTGATGCCAGTCGGGTCCCCCATGGCATTACAGTATCCTGACGTCGTTTCTAATAGACGCTGATCATTTACGGGGTTATAATTATGTCTATGGCCAAACCCCTTCTTGAAACTACAAGTAGCCAGAACGTCTTTGTTCCTACGTTTGCTTGCCAGGATTGAGGCAGACATCCAGGGGCAAGACGGACACATCTACAAGGGCTGCATCGGAACCAGCGACTTGGAAAGGCTGCCCACGATAGCGCCACAGAAGGTACGTTGCAGAAATGGAAAGCATTGGACAATGGACACAAAACTCTCAGATCTGATAAGACTTGAAGGCTTGCATGGTGGAAGGTTTGCGGTGACACCATGTGGCACTTCTCTTACGCGAAGGAGTGTGGCTCTGAAAAGAGCCAGTAACTCATCATTTCTGGTAGTATGTACTCTGCCCGTCTTCAGGGAGAAGAGCTACATGGTGTCACCGCAAACCTTCCACTTGACTCTCAGATCATCTACAGCTCCACAGAAATGCTGTCAACTAATCTTTGCCACTTTTATGGTCGAATTTCTTCTGGCTGGGGCCCCTGCCCCAGGAAAGACTGGTTGCCTATTTGGGAGGGCTGCCATCTAAGGGCTGGATAGCTCAGATGGGAAGAGCACTGGTTGCACTAAACCAGAAGTCTCGGGTTCAAGTCCTGGTCCAGTCAAAGTTGTCTTTACCATTTTTTGAAATCTATAAAAAAAAGTTTTGTAAGTTTTTCCTTTGTTTTTTCGATTGAGTACCTCCGCCAAGGAGGTTATGTTTTTGCCAGCGTGTGAAATTGTTGTTAATATTTTGGCAAGGAGATGCTTCCCTGATGTCTATATACTATTTCACGTACAAATCAGTCACACGTTTGAGGCATCTGACTAAATAAATACACCAATAGAGGGCGCTATATCGCTGTCCCTGCTTGGCGGAGGTCTGAGTGATTTGCATTTTTGGTTTTCCTTCCAATGTGCAGGGGCCATCAGCGCGATCCCCTCGCCCGGCCAGTTCGAGGGTGGCCGGCCCGATGAACCCCCTTTCCAAGTCCAGCCCCGAGCGGCCGGCCTCCAGGCCGACCTCGGGCCGACCCCAGTCCCGCCTCCACCAGTCCCGCCCGACCAGTGCCCGCCCCCAGAGCGGGAGGTCGCTGGGGTCGCCGCCCCTGCCCGCGATGGCCCCGGCGGTCGAGGTCGGCCCTCGACCTCCGACCCCGTCCAACACCATTGACCCGACGCAGGGCCCGGAGGATGCCAACAATAGGAACCTTCCCGGTGACCAGGCGAGCGAACTACCGGTGGAAGTCTAACCAAGTGAAAAATGTTAGCGGCCTTTTTCTCACAACAAAACAAAAATACTAGCTTAGGCTTAGGCTCCGGCATTGTCTCCATTTCTTTCGTCCATTTTCAAAAGTACCAGGCACGAAAACAGGAAACCCACGGCTTCATTTTGTTTTTGAAGATCACACTTCCATCTTTCAAAAAGAAAATGTCTGCCAACCTTCAACTTCAACTAAGAACCCCAACCCGTGCCTTTCAGCTTTTGGGAGATGAAGCAGGAGCTATAGCCTAAGCTGGATTGGATTTTTTTGGGGAAAAAGGCTCAATTTCTAGTTTTTGTATTAAATGCAGTGTAAATACTGTAAAGGTTTCCATAGAAATTCATGGGAAACTAGGCCTTGCCTAGCTCTCACACAGGAAACCTGGCTATTTATGACATGCAAGAGTTTCACAGGGGGAATGTTATGGGGTTAAATAGCATATTTAGTATTTCACTGAGGGTTTGTGAACGGGTTGAGTCTCGTAGCATGATACTATACACCCTTGGATTATTCTGAGAGGATTCTTGCAATTTGATGCGCATGTTTTCAATACTGATTGTTTGTGTACGAGTGTATGACCAGGAGTTACGCACATTTGTTTTTTGTTTTTTAAATCAAAGCCTACTCACCCTTATGAATCTTCTGTATTAAGATCATGTTCCAAAAATAGGATTAATAAGATTTCTAATACTACACAAACAGGAATTTTCGGGTCATTTTCAGCTCATCAAATCATGGATTACAAGGTTACAATTGCGGTTATTAATCTTAATCAGATGTTTTCAAAAAATGTCATAGGAATTTCTTCAGAATGGATTGAGATTCGCTGTCTTTGTTTTAGAAGGTATACGGAATGTTACCTTTCCTTTGCTTCAAATTTCACGTGAATAGTCTGATTTTTAAGTTTCAGAAACACAACATGGCTCTAAGCTGAACAGTTAGATTACGTTTATTTGGTTGTTTTTTTCATGAATGTCAAAAATCATGACCAAGGAAAGTGGTACACTATTATTGGGTGCACAGACTTCTTGATATGAATATTGAAGCATGCTAATTTATGCAAACCAAAAGATTTTCATCATTGTACCTTGGGGATTTGTATACTTTTGCCAAATGGTTCTATAATATGCAACAGCACTGCAGTCAACATGGGAATTAAACAGGGTTTCAACCACGCATGCAACAAGTTTTTTTGGGGGGGGTCAAGAAATGACATCTGTAAGGAGCATTGTGGTTTCTAGTTTGGATTTCATGAAGCAAAAATTTGGCTGGGAATGTGGCAGCTTGCAGTGAAGTCATGCCCATAACTTTGGTACAAGGAACCCAAAACTGACAGAGATTATTATTAGGAGTGATATACAAACATAACTGCCTGCTGACTAAGATTACCAAAATGCAAAACTCATCAATGTACAGGAATTGACGTTTCGATCCTAGCAGGTTGCTTCTCAAAGTCATATGTGGTGTTCACAATTTTCATTCAGAAATGAAAACAAATAAATCATGTTTTTATTTTTAATAGATCAAGGAAGATAATCTTCATTGGACGTTTTCATGTATTTTGTGCATTTTTTCATGGAAAAAAGGTATAATCAGATGAATAAAGTCGGCATAAATTGAAGAGAAATCACTTTTAATACCGATAACTGATACAAATTCTTCATATTCCAAAATGGAAATATCCTAATGTAGAGTTTGGGAGAAAAACTGCTGTAAAGATTTGAATGTAAAAAAGAATCAAAATGAGTTTGAGCTCATGTGAATGGTGCAGTGTAACTAATATCTTATGTGAGAGCCTATTATGTACATTTTGTCTGCTACGCTATTTCTATACATAAAATATAGTTTTTTGTACCTGTACATTCATTTTATGCATGCAAAGGCAAGTCACAAGAATGATTATAATAAAAAAAACAAATGAAGACTGGATTTGTGTTGAACTGAATGGTTTTTATTAATTTGTGAAAAAATGTGGCTGGAAACACTGACTGGCACCCCACCCAGGTAAAGACTATTTGGGGAGGCCACCATCTAAGGGCTGGATAGCTCAGATGGAAGAGCACTGTTACGCTAAACCAGAGGTCTCGGGTTGGTTCAAGTCCTGCTCTAGTCAAATTTTTCTTTGACATTAATTTTGTCAAAACTGTTGGAAAGTTCCTAGTCAGTTTTTCTTCATCAGTTTGACTTTACTTATTTTTTTTATGAAAAGTAAATTAATAAAAGTATAGATGGGCAGAGAGAGGCAGGCAGGCAGACAGGGAGGTAGGCAGGCAGGGAGGTAGGGAATCAAAACCACAGGCCCTCCATATTCTTGATCAGTACATGATTCATTTTTTCGCTCTGAAATGAAGACGTCTGGAGGAAAACAATGATTGGCGAGAATCCTTTTCCCAGCACTTTGTCCGACTCCATCGTAAATATTGGGAGTTTGTTATTAGTTTTGACTGATATTCAGACTGTGAGGCTGTTGTTCAATAATGCTACCACTTGACCAATAATTGTTTACAGTCTGCAAATCCGTGGAATATATAATGGAAATGGAAAGTAATTTATCCCATTGAATTTTTGCCCGATGCTATTATACCCATGAAGATAATCAGACTTAATACCTTCATTCATTTTGAGATGACAATGTGACCAAAGAGCCTTCTCGTCACATTGTGTGATGTATCATTTCAAAGTAGGCATGCCACTAAAGCAATGTCGGAATAATCTACAAGTTTTCATTTTTGAGGGATCACGCGCTAGCCTGGTAATGGCTTCATTGTGATTGGCCGAAAGTTTGGAGGCGATGGGACATGACCTCTGCATACTGGCACTAGAGGGCGCGCTCATATTTAGCCGTTTACGAAAAGAAGGGTTATAATTTTATTTATAGGCTCTGGTTTAGGCTTCGGTCATATTTTTCTCACCCGTTTTAATGTCACACTGAAGGTATTCCTCCATGGTTCTATAAACAAATTTTGGGCCTTAGTTTCTTGGTGAATACTTTGTACTTATCAAGCCAACAGACCTTCAATTTCGGCGACAAACCACAACCTGATTTTTCGGGTTTTGTCGGACGGAGACGAAGCCAGAACCCGAGCATGATCGTAAATGAAAGTGCTTCCACGTGTTTTCTGTTTGCGAATAAAGGCTCCTCCATTATGGCAGTGATACTTACTGGAAACTGAATCTTAATAAATAATAGTTGTAGTTGCAGATCGTTTCCAATAATTGAGACAAAGAAAGTTTCAAATTTTCGCAGAGTACGTTCAGAAAAACACACCAAGAAATCCCCTCTCAAAACGATCGAATATCCACCGGTTTGGGTGACGTGTCCCTCCACTCCATAACTACGTCAAATCTTCATAATTATTTCTTTTCCAAAAAAAGGGGAAGCATTGACTCCACAGTTTATGTTAGGCATTTTTTTCAATTGATTTCCCTCGAAAACCACGTTGTTAAAAAAAAAACTATAACTAATATGGCGTCTACTCTATGCGGCCTATAAAAGTATAACTAAGCCTACACGAGAGTCCGAAGTATTTTTCTTCTCAGATCTTTGGATTTTTAATTTGACATAAAAAGACAACACCGACCCTTCCTATTAATGAATTTTAGATTTGCTAGTATAACTGGCCTACATGTACACAGTACAGAGCAACTCCGGGATTTTATTAATCCGTGTTCACTCGTTTTGCTATCTTTTTAGGCTACTACCTAGTCCGAGTAACTTGGACCCGACAAGTCACCCTTTTTTATCGAATTTTGAAATTTTGAGATTCGGGTGATTTCAAAATTCGATAAAAAAAGGGTGACTTGTCGGGTCCAAGTTACTCGGACTAGCTATTACCCGGATTTCATTTCCGACAAAAGCAGAATTAACGATACGCACCGAACTCTGTGCAGTTCGAGGAAAGAGTTCGGACTCTCATCTGAGAACAACACCGAAAAGCACGACAGCATTTCAAAAACAACCGACTTACCTCGAACCAGGGAGAGTTAACGTCAATATCACTTGCATGAAACTCGGATTGGTCGTCTGGAAAGATTGTTCAGGCCGTAATTTGGACGGAGCTCTGTACAGTCCGTGACAAAGGCAGCCATTTTGAATGTGATCAATGGAAGAGGTCAAAAGGTCCCGACGTGGAATTTGTCCGAAATTCGGACACGAAGTTCGTCCAAATAAGTCTACAAATTACTTTCCAGAAAGCCAACGCCACTTTGAGACATCTGATATTGAAGTTCAGTGCTTCATGTGTTCTTGAAAATTTAGTTTGCTTTTTTGGCGTTATTTGAGCAGAACTTTCGCCTCTTTTGTTGGTTGAAATTATGTGACGTCAGCTGAGTGAATTAGTAACAAAATTTCAAAAAGAAAAGTTTCTCTCTAAAAAAAAACGAAGACTCGGTTTTCACAATTTCTCTTTTCACAGTTTAATAAAATGTTCATTATTCTGTCTGTTACATCTTTTTCAGCATCTTTATGCCTATCTATGTTACACTTTATGACAAGATAAAAGATTCACATCTGAAAGATTTTCTTTAGATAAAACTTTACGTACAGTATTATACCTAAGTCATTTATAAATCACTCACCAAGCCCAAATATTTCTGTTTTCTTTATATATATATATAAAGAAAATAAATTTCTACTGAAGTCAGAAGGGTTCCTAAAGTTTTGGAACTTGTTTTTTTTTTTTACATGGTTGCCAGGCAGTGACCAGAAAGGATTGGTTGCTGAGCAACTGTTGCTGAGCAACTGTTGCTGAGCAACCGTTGCTATTAGCTGTACCACTTTTTGTCACAATGATTGCATAGTACAAGTATTAACAAGTCTAGACATATCAAAACACCAAAAACAGCACAAAGCTAAAAAAGAAAAACAAAAATTGGGTGCAAAATTAATGAAATTGGGTCTGACTCATACTCGACTGATTCCTTCATAATAAAATTTAAAAGAAAAATCTGGGGGTAAACTCCTTGACCAAACCCTACGAAAAACTACACAACTTTTCAACCACCATTATTTCTTTTTAAGTAAAAGAGCCATTTACAAAAAAAAACAAAAAAAAAAACAACCAGATCACACGATGGAAATGATTGAATTTGAAAGTTCTCACTCTGAATGATTGTTGTGACATGATTTAGATTTGAGTTGCAATCCAAAATAAAGTTTCCACTCTCCCTTGTTTCCCCCAAATACAAGAATAAAACCGATCATACCGATTCTCGGTACTTAAAACGCTGACACGTCAACCTCTGCAAAACCTTTACCACAATTCCGATTATAATTATGTCCAAACATTTCTGAAAAGGAACCAGATGACCACGCTTCCGACAGCATAATGTCTTGCCCCCTCAAAAGGAGCCTGCAAGATAAATATGGAAATTGATTGATACACAGATATTGGTTTAAAACAGATACTAATCTCTGATTCTGGGGCACAAACTCCTAAAACCCAATGATTATTTTTTTCTTTCTTTCTAAAACAACTAATACAAAAAATGTTGCACAGTGTTTACCGACTACAATGAGATTATCAGATCCTAGCAGAAATTTTCCCTCCAACTTCTGCCTCTAAGAGATGACGCAAGTATGCCGGGATTTTCGATTCCAATCAACAGATTTTGATTGAATGAACGCATTTTGATTAAATGAACAAATTTTGACTGAATCAACAGAAATCTAAAATCAAAGTAATGAGCCATTGCTTGAAAGATGCCAACCCAGAAGTCCAAAGCAACACAGCCACATCTTTTCAACACAAATGAAAACTCAAAGGCACGGCAAAAAGGGATAAACAGGCTGTGATTAATAACTTAATCACCTAATTTTGTGAACGGAGCAAAGAAACTTTGACTGGACCGGGACTCGAACCCGGGACCTCCGACTTAACCCATTCACGCCGGGACCTTAGAATTTAGTGTGCCGGCGGTGTTGTCATACTCTGAATCCGGACACCACTATTGTCCAAGTTTTAAACATCGCAGTGGCTGTTGTTACGGCAGTCGTCCGTGTGGTTCCCTGACTTGATTGTATTTCGTCAGCATTGCAGGCTGGTTGAACCAGTCTAAATGTTGATAGTCTGGTTCCAAGAGCTAAATATCCTGACAAATACTGTGAAGTCAGGGAACCAAACGGACGACTGCCGTAACAACAGCCACTGCGTTTAAACATAGAGACTGCTTTTCAGCCTACCACAAAACATTATGTAGCGTGACAAAAGTCACACAGACGTCTGATTGTGCCAGGTTTGACTCGTTTGTACCCATACTGTGCTCTTATTGATTGATTTCACAGGTATTTATTGCTTCCGATTGTTTAGCAAGTTTTGAAAAGGGCAGATTTATTATTAAAAAAGAAAAAAAAAATTCTGGCGCTCATGGGCACTGAGAAATAACACTCTGCGAATCTTAACAGCTTTAGGCCAGAGGACTTTACATAAAGCACAATCCCAGTCAAAATTTTCTTAAAAAATGAATACTGATAATTAACCTGTGAAAAAAACAGTCAAACAGTAGCAGGTTGTTATCGCCTTAGTAATACCACACATTTCTCACTTCAAAACAAAAGTACCAGATCACATGAAAGCCCTCAAAATTAAATTCTACTATTTGGCAATGATTGTTCAGTTAAAATAAAAATCAATGTTCACCAGACTGTTCATGTACATGTGAGTTTGTGATTAAAAATCAAATTTCCAATCAGCAAATATGAAAATATGGACCAAAACGAAGTAACGTATATCAAAATCAGAAAAATGATTTGAAAGAAGTCGCTCCGTACGCGGAGAAGGGGGGGTACGTGATGAGACACATTTTCGCAGAATTTGTTTCGCATAATTTGTGTTTTTTTCTTCTTCACTTATTTGCACTGCATAGTGCATACACAGTTCATGTTTATATGTTTGGCTGAAAATGGGTGTCATAGGAAAAATTCAAGAAAAATCCATAAAATAATTCCTGTATGATAATAACTCAATCATAAATACTATATTTCTTTGCTGTGAATATACACCAATCGATGATATTTCAATCCTTTTTTGAGATTTTTTTTTCTTACGATAAACGTTGTTGCTGGTAGCACATATATTTTGGAATGATCAGTAGGGCCTATATTGTAAGTACTGACTGCCTTGTACAGGGATATTTCAGAATTTCAGGTTACATTTATCTAGTTGAATCAAAAGTAGGGTTACAATTTGCAACAGTGATTTGAAATTGTCGATTTGAAAAGTTGTGGTGGTTATGAAATGATATCTGGTCTTTTCGTTCTAATTCAACGTTTTAATCTAGTCTGAGGATATAGATATAACATGATGTTTTGTATTAAGGAGAATGTAATTCAATGAGGGTTTGCCCTGCTCAACGTTACGTAATAAGCACTGCATGTTCAATGCTTTGCCTGATGCCTGATGAAAAAAATATCAGGCAGCTCAGGCGGGATTCGAACCTGCGACTCCCACTTTCTAGTGCAGACGTCTTAAGTCTGAAGATAATTATACATTTTCCTCTTTTTTTTCGATCAAATCTCAATCCTTGAGTTAGGTGGACCTTTTTTTCTAGTAGGACCTTTCTGAAGAAAAAAATGTGTAGAATGACAGTTACAATGGAGGGGAGTTACATTGAATGGATGACAGACGAGGAACAGAGGATGAAAGCTGGCAGAGAGAATAGGACAAGATCAAAGGGAAGTTCAAGCAGTAGGGAAGGGATCAAAGGAGGAAAGCTGGTAGACAGACCAGGGTGAGATCAAAGGGAAGGGCAAGCAGTAGGGAAGGGATCAAACGAGGAAAGCTGGTAGACAGACCAGGGTGAGATCAAAGGGAAGGGCAAGCAGTAGGGAAGGGATCAAAGGAGGAAAGCTGGTAGACAGACCAGGGTGAGATCAAAGGGAAGGGCAAGCAGTAGGGAAGGGATCAAAGGAGGAAAGCTGGTAGACAGACCAGGGTGAGATCAAAGGGAAGGGCAAGCAGTAGGGAAGGGATCAAAGGAGGAAAGCTGGTAGACAGACCAGGGTGAGATCAAAAGGAAGGGCAAGCTGTAGGGAAGGGATCAAAGGAGGAAAGCTGGTACACAGACCAGGGTGAGATCAAAGGGAAGTTCAAGCAGTAGGGAAGGGATCAAAGGAGGAAAGCTGGTAGACAGACCAGGGTGAGATCAAAGGGAAGGGCAAGCAGTAGGGAAGGGATCAAAGGAGGAAAGCTGGTAGACAGACCAGGGTGAGATCAAAGGGAAGGGCAAGCTGTAGGGAAGGGATCAAAGGAGGAAAGCTGGTAGACAGACCAGGGTGAGATCAAAGGGAAGGGCAAGCAGCAAGGAAGGGATCAAAGGAGGAAAGCTGGTAGACAGACCAGGGTGAGATCAAAGGGAAGTTCAAGCAGTAGGGAAGGGATCAAAGGAGGAAAGCTGGTAGACAGACCAGGGTGAGATCAAAGGGAAGGGCAAGCAGTGGGGAAGGGATCAAAGGAGGAAAGCTGGTAGACAGACCAGGGTGAGATTACAGGGAAGTTCAAGCAGTAGGGAAGGGATCAAAGGAGGAAAGCTGGTAGACAGACCAGGGTGAGATCAAAGGGAAGGGCAAGCAGTGGGGAAGGGATCAAAGGAGGAAAGCTGGTAGACAGACCAGGGTGAGATCAAAGGGAAGGGCAAGCAGTAGGGAAGGGATCAAAGGAGGAAAGCTGGTAGACAGACCAGGGTGAGATCAAAAGGAAGGGCAAGCTGTAGGGAAGGGATCAAAGGGGAAAATATGGTAGACAGACCAGGGTGAGATCAAAGGGAAGTTCAAGCAGTAGGGAAGGGATCAAAGGAGGAAAGCTGGTAGACAGACCAGGGTGAGATCAAAGGGAAGGGCAAGCAGTAGGAAAGTGATCTAAGGAGGAAAGCTGGTAGACAGACCAGGGTGAGATCAAAGGGAAGTTCAAGCAGTAGGGAAGGGATCAAAGGAGGAAAGCTGGTAGACAGACCAGGGTGAGATCAAAGGGAAGGGCAAGCAGTAGGGAAGGGATCAAAGGAGGAAAGCTGGTAGACAGACCAGGGTGAGATCAAAGGGACGGGCAAGCTGTAGGGAAGGGATCAAAGGAGGAAAGCTGGTAGACAGACCAGGGTGAGATCAAAGGGAAGGGCAAGCAGCAAGGAAGGGATCAAAGGAGGAAAGCTGGTAGACAGACCAGGGTGAGATCAAAGGGAAGTTCAAGCAGTAGGGAAGGGATCAAAGGAGGAAAGCTGGTAGACAGACCAGGGTGAGATCAAAGGGAAGGGCAAGCAGTGGGGAAGGGATCAAAGGAGGAAAGCTGGTAGACAGACCAGGGTGAGATCAAAGGGAAGTTCAAGCAGTAGGGAAGGGATCAAAGGAGGAAAGCTGGTAGACAGACCAGGGTGAGATCAAAGGGAAGGGCAAGCAGTGGGGAAGGGATCAAAGGAGGAAAGCTGGTAGACAGACCAGGGTGAGATCAAAGGGAAGGGCAAGCAGTAGGGAAGGGATCAAAGGAGGAAAGCTGGTAGACAGACCAGGGTGAGATCAAAAGGAAGGGCAAGCTGTAGGGAAGGGATCAAAGGGGAAAATATGGTAGACAGACCAGGGTGAGATCAAAGGGAAGTTCAAGCAGTAGGGAAGGGATCAAAGGAGGAAAGCTGGTAGACAGACCAGGGTGAGATCAAAGGGAAGGGCAAGCAGTAGGAAAGTGATCTAAGGAGGAAAGCTGGTAGACAGACCAGGGTGAGATCAAAGGGAAGTTCAAGCAGTAGGGAAGGGATCAAAGGAGGAAAGCTGGTAGACAGACCAGGGTGAGATCAAAGGGAAGGGCAAGCAGTAGGGAAGGGATCAAAGGAGGAAAGCTGGTAGACAGACCAGGGTGAGATCAAAGGGAAGGGCAAGCAGTAGGGAAGGGATCAAAGGAGGAAAGCTGGTAGACAGACCAGGGTGAGATCAAAAGGAAGGGCAAGCTGTAGGGAAGGGATCAAAGGAGGAAAGCTGGTACACAGACCAGGGTGAGATCAAAGGGAAGTTCAAGCAGTAGGGAAGGGATCAAAGGAGGAAAGCTGGTAGACAGACCAGGGTGAGATCAAAGGGAAGGGCAAGCAGTAGGGAAGGGATCAAAGGAGGAAAGCTGGTAGACAGACCAGGGTGAGATCAAAGGGAAGGGCAAGCTGTAGGGAAGGGATCAAAGGAGGAAAGCTGGTAGACAGACCAGGGTGAGATCAAAGGGAAGGGCAAGCAGTGGGGAAGGGATCAAAGGAGGAAAGCTGGTAGACAGACCAGGGTGAGATTACAGGGAAGTTCAAGCAGTAGGGAAGGGATCAAAGGAGGAAAGCTGGTAGACAGACCAGGGTGAGATCAAAGGGAAGGGCAAGCAGTGGGGAAGGGATCAAAGGAGGAAAGCTGGTAGACAGACCAGGGTGAGATCAAAGGGAAGGGCAAGCAGTAGGGAAGGGATCAAAGGAGGAAAGCTGGTAGACAGACCAGGGTGAGATCAAAAGGAAGGGCAAGCTGTAGGGAAGGGATCAAAGGGGAAAATATGGTAGACAGACCAGGGTGAGATCAAAGGGAAGTTCAAGCAGTAGGGAAGGGATCAAAGGAGGAAAGCTGGTAGACAGACCAGGGTGAGATCAAAGGGAAGGGCAAGCAGTAGGAAAGTGATCTAAGGAGGAAAGCTGGTAGACAGACCAGGGTGAGATCAAAGGGAAGTTCAAGCAGTAGGGAAGGGATCAAAGGAGGAAAGCTGGTAGACAGACCAGGGTGAGATCAAAGGGAAGGGCAAGCAGTAGGGAAGGGATCAAAGGAGGAAAGCTGGTAGACAGACCAGGGTGAGATCAAAGGGAAGGGCAAGCTGTAGGGAAGGGATCAAAGGAGGAAAGCTGGTAGACAGACCAGGGTGAGATCAAAGGGAAGGGCAAGCAGCAAGGAAGGGATCAAAGGAGGAAAGCTGGTAGACAGACCAGGGTGAGATCAAAGGGAAGTTCAAGCAGTAGGGAAGGGATCAAAGGAGGAAAGCTGGTAGACAGACCAGGGTGAGATCAAAGGGAAGGGCAAGCAGTGGGGAAGGGATCAAAGGAGGAAAGCTGGTAGACAGACCAGGGTGAGATTACAGGGAAGTTCAAGCAGTAGGGAAGGGATCAAAGGAGGAAAGCTGGTAGACAGACCAGGGTGAGATCAAAGGGAAGGGCAAGCAGTGGGGAAGGGATCAAAGGAGGAAAGCTGGTAGACAGACCAGGGTGAGATCAAAGGGAAGGGCAAGCAGTAGGGAAGGGATCAAAGGAGGAAAGCTGGTAGACAGACCAGGGTGAGATCAAAAGGAAGGGCAAGCTGTAGGGAAGGGATCAAAGGGGAAAATATGGTAGACAGACCAGGGTGAGATCAAAGGGAAGTTCAAGCAGTAGGGAAGGGATCAAAGGAGGAAAGCTGGTAGACAGACCAGGGTGAGATCAAAGGGAAGGGCAAGCAGTAGGAAAGTGATCTAAGGAGGAAAGCTGGTAGACAGACCAGGGTGAGATCAAAGGGAAGTTCAAGCAGTAGGGAAGGGATCAAAGGAGGAAAGCTGGTAGACAGACCAGGGTGAGATCAAAGGGAAGGGCAAGCAGTAGGGAAGGGATCAAAGGAGGAAAGCTGGTAGACAGACCAGGGTGAGATCAAAGGGAAGGGCAAGCTGTAGGGAAGGGATCAAAGGAGGAAAGCTGGTAGACAGACCAGGGTGAGATCAAAGGGAAGGGCAAGCAGCAAGGAAGGGATCAAAGGAGGAAAGCTGGTAGACAGACCAGGGTGAGATCAAAGGGAAGTTCAAGCAGTAGGGAAGGGATCAAAGGAGGAAAGCTGGTAGACAGACCAGGGTGAGATCAAAGGGAAGGGCAAGCAGTGGGGAAGGGATCAAAGGAGGAAAGCTGGTAGACAGACCAGGGTGAGATTACAGGGAAGTTCAAGCAGTAGGGAAGGGATCAAAGGAGGAAAGCTGGTAGACAGACCAGAGTGAGATCAAAGGGAAGGGCAAGCAGTGGGGAAGGGATCAAAGGAGGAAAGCTGGTAGACAGACCAGGGTGAGATTACAGGGAAGGGCAAGCTGTAGGGAAGGGATCAAAGGAGGAAAGCTGGTAGACAGACCAGGGTGAGATCAAAGGGAAGTTCAAGCAGTAGGAAAGGGATCAAAGGAGGAAAGCTGGTAGACAGACCAGGGTGAGATCAAAGTGAAGGGCAAGCAGTAGGGAAGGGATCAAAGGAGGAAAGCTGGTAGACAGACCAGGGTGAGATCAAAGGGAAGGGCAAGCTGAAGGGAAGGGATCAAAGGAGGAAAGCTGGTAGACAGACCAGGGTGAGATCAAAGGGAAGGGCAAGCAGTGGGGAAGGGATCAAAGGAGGAAAGCTGGTAGACAGACCAGGGTGAGATCAAAGGGAAGGGCAAGCAGCAAGGAAGGGATCAAAGGAGGAAAGCTGGTAGACAGACCAGGGTGAGATTACAGGGAAGGGCAAGCTGTAGGGAAGGGATCAAAGAAGGAAAGCTGGAAGACAGACCGGGGTGAGATCAAAGGGAAGGGCAAGCAGTGGGGAAGGGATCAAAGGAGGAAAGCTGGTAGACAGACCAGGGTGAGATCAAAGGGAAGGGCAAGCAGTGGGGAAGGGATCAAAGGAGGAAAGCTGGTAGACAGACCAGGGTGAGATCAAAAGGAAGGGCAAGCTGTAGGGAAGGGATCAAAGGAGAAAAGCTGGTAGACAGACCAGGGTGAGATCAAAGGGAAGGGCAAGCAGCAAGGAAGGGATCAAAGGAGGAAAGCTGGTAGACAGACCAGGGTGAGATCAAAAGGAAGGGCAAGCTGTAGGGAAGGGATCAAAGGAGGAAAGCTGGTACACAGACCAGGGTGAGATCAAAGGGAAGGGCAAGCACTCACATTACAAACTCAACTCTGATAAGCACTTTTTTTCAAAAAAGCTGCAGTGTACTGAAGAACAAAAATAAAGCAATTATATTTTCAGAAGCACCAAGTCTTGAAAAATAAAGCCCGACAACAAAGTTGTACATCTCAGAGCGAGTACAACAAAATGATAAAAATCTGAAATACAAAAATATTCATATCTGCACTGACTGTGTTGCTTATAAAGACAGAAGACATTCTGCCTGGTACCCAGGTTAGCCTATAGAGTGCTAGTGTGTGAAGTTTTGGAAACCAGTGAAGAGGATAAGTGAAAGAGACAGGAATTAAAACAAAGTGATTGTAATAAATTTGAATCTAAAGTTAGATAAATGTACATTGAATAAGCAATTTATGAATCAAGTTACAATATTCATTATAAAAGGGGGCACATCTTTGGGATTCTAAATGATAAATATTCTGCATTTTTAAAAGAGGTACAAACATATTTAGTACATTCCCTAAGGGTAAATTTGCACATTGTGCACGTGTACATATTCAAAAACATGTACCAAGTACATATATGGCTGTGAATGAATGCATCAGCTATGGCTCCAGTTTACACACGAGTCTATGAGAGCCAATAGCTACGCATCGGCTATGGCTCCAGTTTACACACGAGTCTATGGGAGCCACTAGCTATGCTTCGGCTATGGCTCCAGTTTACACACGAGTCTATGGGAGCCACTAGCTATGCATCGGCAATGGCTCCAGTTTACACATGAGTCTATGGAAGCCACTAGCTATGCACTGCCTGTGCCTTGTTTACACACAAGTCTATTGAAGCCACTAGCTGCTAGCATCAGCTGTGGCTCAAGTTTACACATGAGTCTATGGAAGCCAATAGCTACGTATCGGCTATGACTTAAGTTTACATACAAGCCTATGGATGCCACTAACTATGCATCAACTATGGCTTAAGTTTACACACAAGTGTACAGAAGCCACTGCCTAGTGGCTACAGGCAATCCCACATAGAAGTGTGTGCTTTCTCCAGCCATAGCCAATGCAATAGGACATGGCCTATATCAGAGTGAGCAGGCCGCCAGTCTAGCAAACAAAGTGCCAGGATGTGCACTTCACTGTGTGGACTCGGACGGCCAATGAGTCTGGGAACACGACCTGTCCAGTTTAAGGTACAGTAGAGTGACCACAATTATTCTCAAATTTTGTTTCAGAAAAATTAAAATCCCTAAAATCTTCATCAGAAGTGAAAGTGTTATCACCACAAATTGACACCCAAAAGTCATAATTCACCAAAATTTAGGATAGTATAGGGTGGAACACATTCAAATGAAAGGCTTCAATGAAAGTAACACAGTAGACGAAAAAGCAAAACATACTGAAAGAAATTCACTGCAAAAATGAAATGGAAAGAAAAAATACTAGAAAGAATATAAATGTGAATAAACAGACTCTTAATCAAGGCAATAAAAGACTATTATTGTTTCTTTGGCTTAGAAAGATTAATTAATAAAAAAAAAACCCAGAAATAAACAAACAAAACAGAATTAAAGAGAGAATAGAAGAGAGGAAAGGATTGACTAACTGTTAAACTAAATTCAAAGCTTTCCTCTTTCTTCTTAATAGAATTCTTTTTCAGACAGACAGACGGAGAGACAGACAAATCTGACAGACTTTTAAACACCTTATGGAGAAAGTGAAAGAAATATTTAACGGACCAGAATTTGAACCCAAGACCTCTGGCTATAAAGTGTGATTTTTGGGGAAAATTATCACCACCACAAACCCACCCAATAAAGGGGTTTTCAAAGAATGTACATTAGAATGTCACTTACAAGGAACAAATAAATATATTGAAGCTCTAATCTTCTCTGATTCATTTTGCTTTTTTGCTTTTTTTTTTTTTTACAAATGTACAATTTTTTTTTTTCAAAAAAAATATAGGAAACAAATTGTTACTGATAACAATGAGCTGAATCATCTAGATCATTGATAAAAAATTCCACCATTTTGAAACATCGCAGGGAAAATTCTGACCTCTGATCTTGCGTACCAGCACTCTTACCATCTGGCCCTTAAATAGCGGCCTTCCCAAATAGTCAACTAGTCAACTCCAAAAAAACATTGCTGATAACATAGACAATTACAGTAGAAAATTGATACATAAACAAACAAAGGAAAAACTGACGAGGGACTTTCAACACATTGAAAAATTGGCAAAGAATACTTTGACTGGGCCAGGACTTGAACCTGAGACCTCTGGATGAATGTACAGGCGTGAGCACTGGTACGTTAATCCAGAGTCCTGGTCCAGTCAAAGTTTTCTTTACGATTGTCAACAGTTAGCAATCTTGTGATAATCGAGGAAGACTTTCCATACTTAGCAGGTTTTCGCGCTTAAAAGGCTCTATGAAATTGGGGCCCAGACCACGGTCTGGTGCCGGTAGACGGTCTGGTGCCGGTAGACCACAGTCTGGTGCCGGTAAACCACGGTCTGGTGCCGGTAAACCAGGTCTGGTGCCGGTAGACCACGGTCTGATGCCGGTAAACCATGGTCTGGTGCCGGTAGACCACGGTCTGGTGCCGGTAAATCACGGTCTGGTGTCGGTAGACCACGGTCTGGTGCCGGTAAACCACGGTCTGGTGCCGGTAGACCACGGTCTGGTGCCAGTAAACCACGGTCTGGTGCCGGTAGACCACGGTCTGGTGCCGGTAGACCATGGTCTGGTGCCGGTAGACCACGGTCTGGTGTTGGTAAACCATGGTCTGGTACCGGTAAACCACGGTCTGGTGCCGGTAGACTACGGTCTGAAATCCAGACTCGTGGTCACGTCATCAACGGCTGTATAACGTATCAGGTCCGTCCTGTGTCCACTTGCTTGAGCTTGATTGTCCTGATTAGGTGGCTTCCGTCAGAAACTGCCCAAATTCTGAATGGGATTCCTGTGGCTCACAAATGGAACACACATACCTAAATCTGCATTCTTGTGAAGACATTGCTTTGTTCTCGTGCACTATACAACCGTGTGAGAAACTATGTTTTAAAAATGCTCCCATTTCAACCACATTCACTTTTCTGGGTAGAAATTTGGACTGTGTGTCCCTTTTATATAACACTTCGATTCTTACCCATCACAAATTTCCCATTTTTGAGTTATTTCAAAATATGAGTCTTGTGAAAACCTTGTGGAGACCTACATGTATACACCATTAGAATTTCCCTGTGGAGACCCATTCAACCTATTGGACTAGGTCTTCACAAGGCACTAGATTCGCGTGCAATAGTGACTATCTCAATGACCTCCCTTTTCTTACAACGTTTGCCCTGCATTCTGCACCACTGCGAATCAAGACTCAATCAGAACTTTGTGCGATCTTCCCCCCAAACAAATATGCACACAGATATAATTTACACTGGCTGACATTTTTTTTTTTTGCAAAACAAAAAACCAAAGTAGTAATCTACAAAACAGATGCTTCACTTCTAGACTTCCTGAGGAAACTTCACACTAAATTCTGCAAATTTGTAGAAAAGAAAGAAAGAAAGAATGAAAATAGTTCTGGAACGGTCTCTCACATGAGCACTGTCTGCATTGGATTTTGTTGTTGTGAAATTTATCTCTTGCCATTGTTGTCTTTTGTTGTTGCTGTTCGTCATGAATAAACTTGTCTAAAAACTAGACAAAGCCTCAGGATTTCTGTTGAAATATGCAATGGGTACTCAGTTAAGCAGACTACCAATGTACCACATTGGGAGTTTATTGCATGTGTGGCCTGCACAGTGTGCGGGGTAAGGTAGGGTAGGGTAGGGTAGGGTAGGCTAGGCTAGGCTAGGCTAGGCTAGGCTAGGCTAGGCTAGGCTAGGCTAGGCTAGGGTAGGGTAGGGTAGGGTAGGGTAGGGTAGGGTAGGGTAGGGTAGGGTAGGGAAGGGCAGGGAAGGGCAGGGTAGGGTAGGGTAGGGTAGGGTAGGGTAGGGTAGGCTAGGGTAGGCTAGGATAGGGTAGGGTAGGCTAGGGTAGGGTAGGCTAGGGTAGGCTAGGGTAAGGTAGTGTGGGGTAGGGTAGGGTAGGGTAGGGTAGGCTAGGGTAAGGTAGTGTGGGGTAGGGTAGGGTAGGCTAGGGTAGGCTAGGGTAGGGCAGGGCAGGGTAGGGTAGGCTAGGGTAGGCTAGGCTAGGGTAGGCTAGGCTAGGGCAGGGCAGGGTAGGGTAGGGTAGGCTAGGGTAGGCTAGGGTAGGGTAGGCTAGGGTAGGCTAGGCTAGGGTAGGCTAGGATAGGGTAGGGTAGGGTAGGCTAGGGTAGGGTAGGCTAGGGTAGGCTAGGGTAAGGTAGTGTGGGGTAGGGTAGGCTAGGCTAGGGTAGGCTAGGGTAGGCTAGGATAGGGTAGGGTAGGCTAGGGTAGGGTAGGCTAGGGTAGGGTAGGCTAGGGTAGGCTAGGGTAAGGTAGTGTGGGGTAGGGTAGGGTAGGGTAGGCTAGGGTAGGGTAGGCTAGGGTAGGCTAGGCTAGGGTAGGCTAGGATAGGGTAGGGTAGGCTAGGGTAGGGTAGGCTAGGGTAGGCTAGGGTAAGGTAGTGTGGGGTAGGGTAGGGTAGGCTAGGGTAGGCTAGGGTAGGGCAGGGCAGGGTAGGGTAGGGTAGGCTAGGGTAGGCTAGGCTAGGGTAGGCTAGGCTAGGCTAGGCTAGGGCAGGGCAGGGTAGGGTAGGGTAGGGTAGGCTAGGCTAGGGTAGGGTAGGCTAGGGTAGGCTAGGCTAGGGTAGGCTAGGGTAGGGTAGGGTAGGCTAGGCTAGGGAAGGGTAGGCTAGGGTAGGGTAAGGTAGTGTGGGGTAGGGTAGAGTAAGGTAGGGAAGGGTAGGGTAGGGTAGGGTAAAGTAGTGTGGGGTAGGGTAGGGTAAGGTACATGTAGGGTAGTGTAGGACATCAGGTTAGACACAGGACTCAGTCATGACACTCTCAGCATCACTATCAATGTAGCGGATGCCTTGATGTGTGGCTCTAGGCAGGGTAGCACTGGCATAGACTCCACGGACAAACGGTCTCTGCTGCGAAGCAAAGCCCCCACAATCCTCTGGAATGAGAGAGAAACAAAACAAACAAGACTTTTTTTAATGATAAAAAAAAGGGCAAAGTCTAGTTGACTATTTGGGAAGGCCGCCATCTAAGGGCCGGAGAGCTCAGATGGTAAAAGCGCTGGTATGCATTGCAAGATCAGAGGTCCCGCTTCCGTCCCAAGTTTTCCCTGCAATTTTTCAAAATGGTGGAATATTTGATCAACGATCTGGATGATTCAGCTCTTCAAAAAAATTGTTCCCAGTCAGCTTTTTCTATATAATGTTTGAAAAAAAAAAAAACATGGTAAGAGCGCCGGTACGCAAGTTAAGTTGTAAACGAATGAAAAAATTCCCCTCTGCCTTTGAGAAAGGTCCTGCTAGGATCGAAACGTCAGGCCCACTAAATTTTAAGAATGAAAAAATTGCTTACCGTCACTGAGGTCATCCTGCGACCCGATCCGCCGGCCCATGCTCTGCGACCTCTCACCCCTGAACCCGCCTTTGGCCGAGGTCAGGCCGTTGCCGTTGGTGGTGGAGACGGCAGAGACGGCGGCCGCGACTACGGAGGCGTCCTCGCCGCTGGCCCCCTGCCGGCTCCCGCGCAGCGCCGGCAGACGGCAGATCCAGTGGTCCGAGCCGGAGGAGCAGGTGGAGCTGCTGCTGCTGCTGCTGCAGGCGCTGCCCAGGCTGCGGCGGTGGTAGAAGAGGATGTAGGCGCTGGGCGTGACCACGCCCTCCTCCGACAGCGGCGTCACCTTGGCGTCGTCGAAGTTGTACCACTGGCTGTCGGCCGGGTTGCGGCAATACGCTGTTGAGAGAATCACCGGTAAAGACGAATTGACTCAATTGTTGGCAGGCTGCCGTCTGAGAGCTGGATAGTTTAGATGGTTAAAGAGTGCTGGTGCACTAAACCAGAGGTCTCGGGTTCAAGTCTCGGTCCAGTCAAAGTTTTCTTTACCCTTGGTCATAGGGGAGAGACACAGCAGACAACATGTCTGCTTACATTTTACATTTCTCTCCCTTTGAGAAGGGTCCTGCTAGGATCGAAACGTCAGGCCCACTAAATTTTAGATTTGCATTTTGTCAGTAAGCAGTTTGCAACATTTTTGTATATTAAATTATATGGGGTTAGACAGGCCAGAGTAATTCATCCATGCCTCCCAGTCAAGTCCTTAAAAGGCAAATAGGAAGTAATTAACCCCACTGCTAATTAATGTAATATACTTAATGAGTTGCCTATTCTTATTGATCCATACCGAGTGCTTGTAATTAAAATAAAAAAATCAAACGTTACCAAGGGTTTAAATAAAAGAAAAAAAAAACAGATAAAAAAAATTGGAGAGCCAGACCTTTTGTTCTTAGCAGGATCTGTCTCGGGACCTTTCCTCAGGATCCTAGCAGAAAGGTCCTGCTAAGATCGAAATGCCAGGCCCTCCTCATATTTAATACTGACATGTTTGCAATCTTTTTTTTGCATATCACTCCAAAGATAACCATATCAAGTATTAGCAACAGACTTTGCCTTTGAGTCACCAACAATTTCGGAGTTGAGACTCAGGACTGAGTCATGGTAAAATGAGACTTGAGTCAGACTTCAGTCTGAGTCAGACTTTGAGTTTGATTGGAGAAGAACACACGTCAACCAGTATTAATAATTCTTCCAATCACTTAAAGCCGCGTTTCCACTGGACTTATTTTGGTCAAAGCAACCGAGACGATGGTTACTTTTTCCCATTTTAAGTCCAGTGGAAACGGCCCAGTTAAATTTCCTCTCGGTTACTTTAACCGAGCAGAATGGTTACTTTTACCGGCCAACCTCTTCCCAGTAAAAGTAACCAGGTAAGTGCCGATTAGTCCAGTGCAAACGCACCACTCGGTAAAATGTGACTCTGTAAAAAAAACCATCCGGCCTATGACGTAACATGTACATGCACTATGCACAACGTCTGCTTTGTGTCGCACGCTAAATGTCCACATGTACATTGTGTATCCGGCTGACACTTGACCCTCATGAGCCGTTATATTGCCAGCTCGGTTACTTTAATCATCGTCTCAGTTAGATTGACCGACTCACAAGTCCAAGTGGGAACTACGGTCAAATTTGAGCATCGGAAATTTAACCATCGTCTCAGTTAAATTTTAGTCCAGTGGAAATGCATCTTAACCACTTCGCGCCGGGGGGTTTTTCAGCGCCGATGACCGCCATACGGGGGTTTTTGAACAATGCATCATTTTAAAATCTTGCTAAAACAATCGGAACAATATATTTCTGTGAAATAAATCAATAAGGGTATACTATGGGTACAAGAGAGTAAAACCTGGCACAATTCGGACGTCGTTGTGGCCTTTGTCAAGAGATTATCCGTTCGAAAAAGGGCCCTTTGTGCGTCGTCAATGGACCGTAACGGACGTGTGTGTGTGGGTGCGTGTACGCTGCTGACAATCCCTGACCGCAGACTCCAGCCTCCACCCCAGGCAGTCAAATCTTCGAGTTGGTCGGCCACAAACGAGCGTACAGATTACGGTAAAGAATGTGGGGGGAATTCCAATGCCAGACCGACGACCGTTGGGCTGTGTGGCATGCAAAGACAATGTGCCCCGCGTGCTTTCAGCTGCAGCGCGGTATCCCTCGATCCTCCACAGTAAAAGTCCCACAATTGCACAATTACTGCTTCTAATCTTGCAATTCATGTGGCAACGTGCGTCAAAAAGGGTCTTTGTACTGATTCATATTGCTTTGTTCTTAGCTGAAAAGAGTCTTTGTTTAGAATGTGGACAATAGTGGTGCCCGGATTCGGAGGGCCCCGTTGCAAAGGCAATCCAATTGACCTCCGGATTCGGAGGTCCCGGCGCGAAGTGGTTAAGCCTCTCAAAGATTTGGAAGACCTGACATTTCAATCCTCCCAGAAACATTCTCAATTTCTGGAAGACCAATGAATCCAGAACTCATTGAGAGATCTTTGACTCTCTCTCTCTCTCTCTGATTTCAAACATCTGAAACATTCCACGACTTTCCCCCAAAAAATGCAACAAACCAGCAATGCACTGGTTCAGCTAGAGTTGACGTTGTCACGCAACCACTGCAGTGGTTGAGGCAGTGCACTGACTCACAGTTACATAGCTTCTGTTCAAACTTCAGGGGGGGAAAGTCCATCGCACTTAAAGCAACGGGCATTTATGGAGAGTACATTGTATTTGCATTTGGTATCAAAAATTTGTGATGTCAACAAGAAATCAAATTTCAGCTATTCTGGGATGTCTTTTGGCAGGTCGCAGCAAAATTTGAAGAAAAAAATTATCCGTCGGAAAATTTCCATATTTATTACTGGTCTGGTGGGGTTCAATTGTAGTCCATTATACGTGTACGTAGTGTATTGATGATTGCAAGAGTGCACTGTGGTGGAGGAGTATGCTGGAGATAATTTGAAGTGAGAAGACGTCAGAGTTAATCGAATGTATGCTAGCGGATGGCAGCAGTTGTGAATACAAGTGTTACTTTTATCAAATTTTATTGCAATTGCTGTCTATTATTCTTTATTAGATTCTAAGTACATTGTAGCACCTTTCTCAAAGGCAGAATGACAAGGGCCAAAATAAACAGCAAAGGGGACACGTAATTTGATAGAGATAACAGAAGATGAACACAGGAGGAAAGCTGGTAGACAGACCGGGGTGAGATCAAAGGGAAGAGCAAGCAGTAGGGAAGGGATCGCAGTAGGGAAGGGATCAAAGGAGGAAAGCTGGTAGACAGACCAGGGTGAGATCAAAGGGAAGGGAAAGCAGTAGGGAAGGGATCAAAGGAGGAAAGCTGGTAGACAGACCAGGGTGACATCAAAGGGAAGGGCAAGCAGTAGGGGAGGGATCAAAGGAGGAAAGCTGGTAGACAGACCAGGGTGAGAATAAAGGGAAGGGAAAGCAGTAGGGAAGAGATCAAAGGAGGAAAGCTGGTAGACAGACCAGGGTGAGATCAAAGGGAAGGGCAAGCAGTAGGGAAGGGATGAAAGGAGGAAAGCTGGTAGAAAGACCAGGGTGACATCAAAGGGAAGGACTAGCAGTAGGGAAGGGATCAAAGGAGGAAAGCTAGTAGACAGACCAGGGTGAGAGCAAAGGGAAGGGCAAGCAGTAGGGAAGGGATCAAAGGAGGAAAGCTGGTAGACAGACCAGGGTGAGAGCAAAGGGAAGGGCAAGCAGTAGGGAAGGGATCAAAGGAGGAAAGCTGGTAGACAGACCAGGGTGAGAGCAAAAGGGAAGGGCAAACAGTAGGGAAGGGAGAGCAAAGAGAAGGGCAAACAGTAGGGAAGGGATCAAAGGAGGAAAGCTGGTAGACAGACCAGGGTGAGATCAAAGGAAAGGGCAAGAAGTAGGGAAAGGATCAATGTAGGAAAGCTGGGGATGGGATAAGTACAAAGTTTATAAATGACATCGGCAAGCATAAATGATCGACAAACTCACAAACTCATCTCTAACTTCAGTTGTTGTTTCTTTTCATTGTTTTTTTTTTGAAGTTCTCTACAGTTCCATTCACCAGAAACACGAGCAACTAAACAGACATGAACTGGTGACACAGTGAACGGATGTGTGCACAAAGCACAATTCAATCAAGGCCTGTTCTTGATTTTTATTAAATGCATTTCACTTCAGGCCGGGTGGTGGGGGGGGGGGGGGGGACAGATTGAATAAAAACTTGTCAATTCTTGTATTATTTGTTTTTGGGGGAAAGGTTTATACAAAACGGTTTGGCAGTTGTAACAAAAGTGTGCATGATTTTTTTTTTTTCGTAGCCGAAACCTTTGGTCCAGGATGACAGTGACAATGACCAATCCTGAGTCTTCTGGATGAGATGTGGGGTGTGTTCTGGGAAGACTAAGATACATGCAGGTTTTTCACTTTTCCTTTGTCTTTCTTGGGAGGGGGGGGGGCTCGGTGGTTTCGGCGGATCGGTGGATCAGAGAAACACACTGCACATGTCTGGTCAAATAAAAATAAAAAATTAAACATATGCTGATGAATACGGACTGGGCAGTGTTCAAGTACGTTTATAAGAGCTCCATGCATATTGCAGAGCGTATTTGACCAACGTAGGCTCGAAGAGAGAGGGTGCTTCACCGCCGTGCTCAAGCTACGGGGTTCCTGCGTTCCTGGTCGCCCCAGGGGCTCCTGAGTGCCGCCCGCTAGCTGCGGTCCCGAGTGCTCCTGCTCCCCTGGGTGCGGCACCGTCGTGCTTCGGTGTCACGCCCATCGCGGTACCGACACCCTGGCTGCCCGGCTGGCAGCCGCCCTGGAACTGCAACCTGGTCAAGGCCGCTGTCCCAGTGCGTTCTTGATGAACTGCGCCTCCGTTCCAAGGGACACCATCAGCCGTCGGACCTTCGTCCCTCGTGACTATCGCCCGACCCTAAATCCCGCCGAGTGACTTCGACGCACGCCCACTCCGTCACGTCGCCACGCCCAATCTCCACACCGGCCAACTGTCTAATTTTTGGTTCGTTCTGTACTGTTATATTGTATCTAATCGTTGTTTTGTTGTGAAGATGTCGTAATTAATTCAGTTCTAGAAATAATCAATATTGTTCATGTTACAACCTTGGTCTGTCGCTGTTCTTTCCGAGTTTGGATTTTGTGTCTGCCCAATTCTGATCGTTCAACCCGAAACAGAAATCTGGACTTCGTAACATTCAGTGTTTCATCGGGAACTCTCTGTAGATACAGTATGAATACCACAAGCTCCAATGGCAGTGAGTTGACAGATGTATGGTCGGGAGATGCCGGTCAGGGTCCTGATTTCGGATTGACCGATGGGTTCCTGGTGTTGACCATTCTGGGGGCGGGCGTGCTCTGCGTGTCCTGCCTGGTCGCTCTCCGCCGGGCCGGCGCCATCCCGGACACCACCCGGGCGTTCATGGCGTCCTTCACCGCAGCCGACCTCGGCACGGTGGTCGCCTGCGGCCTGCCGCTGCTGGCCACGGAGGTGGCCGGCCGCTGGGTCCTGGGGCCGCTCCTCTGCCGGCTGCAGGGCGCCGCGTGCACCGGCACCTCCCTCATGGCCGGCGTGTCCCTCATCACCCTGACGGTTGATCGCTACCTGGCCATCCTCCACCCGCTGCGCTACGGCGCCCTGGTGACGATCGGGAGAGCCGGCCTCGTCGTGGCCGGCTCCTGGGCCGCGGTGGCCGCCATCATCGTGGCCTGGCGCGGCGTTCTCTCGCCGATCGCGATCACCGACAACGGGCGGTGCGGAGAAGAGTGCGGCGACTGCGTCTATCTCTACCTGGCCATCAACTGCTTTCCCATGGCCACCGTTCTGGCGCTCTACGTCCGCATCGTGGTCGTGGCCCGGCGTCAGGCGCGACGGATCGCCGCCGAGACGCGGCTGGGCGGAACCGCGGCCGAGCCAGTGGCCCGCCAGCGGCCGGCCAGCGTCAAGTCGGCCACCACGCTCCTCTTCTTCCTGGCCGCCATCTTCGTCAGCTGGATACCCCGGCTCGTCGTCTATCTCCTCGTCGGTCAGCGACTCCTGAAGGAAGATGGCGGCTTCCGCTACTTCTCCGCCGTGGCCGGCTTCACCAAGTGCTGGCTGAACGTCCTCATTTACTACTGGCGGGTCAAGGAGCTAAGGCTGGCACTCCTCAGTCTCCTGCCCAAATTCAGAAACCGATTAACCACGGAACTGACATTGTAGAAATATGGCAAGTACTGCTCAATCCCCTGCCCATATTTCAAAGCCGTTCAACACCGGAACTGACATTGTAGAAATATGGCAAGTACTGCTCAATCCCCTGCCCAAATTCAGAAACCGTTTAACCCCGGAACTGACATTGTAGAAATATGGCAAGTACTACTCAATCCCCTGCCCATATTTCAAAGCCGTTTTACACCGGAACTGACATTGTAGAAATATGGCAAGTACTGCTCAATCCCCTGCCCATATTTCAAAGCCGTTTAACACAGGAACTGACATTGTAGAAATATGGCAAGTACTGCTCAATCTTGTGCCCACATTTCAAAACCGATTTACCCCAGAACAGACATTGTAGAAATATGGGAAGCACTACTCAATCCCCTGCCCAAATTTCAAAACCAATCAATCCCAGAACAGACATTGTAGAAATATGGCAAGTACTGCCCCATCCCCTGCCCACATTTCGAAACCGATTAACCCTGGAACTGACATCGTAGAAATATGGCAAGTACTACTCAATCCCCTGCCCAAATTTCAAAACAATCAATCCCAGAACAGACATTGTAGAAATATGGCAAGCACTACTCAATCCCCTGCCCATATTTCAAAGCCGTTTTACACCGGAACTGACATTGTAGAAATATGGCAAGCACTACTCAATCCCCTGCCCATATTTCAAAGCCGTTTTACACCGGAACTGACATCGTAGAAATATGGCAAGTACTGCTCAATCCCCTGCCCATATTTCAAAGCCGTTTAACCCCGGAACTGACATTGTAGAAATATGGCAAGTACTACTCAATCCCCTACCCACATTTCGAAACCGATTAACCCTGGAACTGACATCGTAGAAATATGGCAAGTACTGCTCAATCCCCTGCCCATATTTCAAAGCCGTTTAACACAGGAACTGACATTGTAGAAATATGGCAAGTACTGCTCAATCCCCTGCCCACATTTCGAAACCGATTTACCCCAGAACAGACATTGTAGAAATATGGCAAGTACTACTCAATTATCCTGCCCAAATTCAGAAACCGATTAACCCCGGAACTGACATTGTAGAAATATGGCAAGTACAGCTCAATCTCCTGCCCAAATTACAAAACCAATCAATCCCAGAACAAGCATTGTAGAAATATGGCAAGCACTGCTCAATCTCCTGCCCAAATTTCAAAACCAATCAATCCCAGAACAGACATTGTAGAAATATGGCAAGCACTACTCAATCCCCTGCCCAAATTTCAAAACCAATCAATCCCAGAACAGACATTGTAGAAATATGGCAAGCACTACTCAATCCCCTGCCCAAATTCAGAAACCATAGCATCCAATAGGTCTGTTTTCAATAAGTCTTCACGTATTCTGATATTTGGCTGTCTCTACACACATTTGAATACCCGTAAAATGTTAATTTATCATTTATTCTACTTGTATCTGATTTTAAAGTTTCACTTTTCATTTATTCTTGTTTTAAATTACTTATCTACGGACAGAGCGCAGATTAGGAAATTATAAACTATAAAACGATATTTAAAGATCCTATTCCTGTAATTGGCGGTGTGGTAAATAAACAAATAAATGTATTGCGAAATGTTTAAGGTATCTAAGTGACTTGACAGGTGTTTTTGATATTTCTGCGTGTTTTTGGAGATTTGAAGGTAATGCAATATCTTCAGGTATTCTGACATTTGGCTGTCTATATACACATTCGAATATCTCTAAAAGTATTGCGATAGCTCCTCAGGTATTGAGATATTTCTATGGGTATTTGGAGATTTAAGGCAAATGAAATATCTCTGTAGGTATCTCCATAGATATTGAGATAACTCCGCAGGTAATCAGACATCTTGCGTGTACATTGGTGGATATGAAAATTTACATTAGGAAAATAACTTTCCTCATTCAGTACTTTCCTACTCCCCCAAAAAATCGGTACTTTGAGAGAATGAGTCCCAAGCCTAATGATGCATCGTAACTCAACTTACGATGGATAACCCATCGTAAGTTGTGATAGAAGCCTTACGATGCATCGTAACTCAACTCATGATGGATAACCCATCGTAAGTTGTGATAGAAGCCTTACGATGCATCGTAACTCAACCTACGATGGATAACCCATCGTAAGTTGTGATAGAAGCCTTACGATGCATCGTAACTCAACTTACGATGGATAACCCATCGTAAGTTGTGATAGAAGCCTTACGATGCATCGTAACTCAACTTACGATGGATAACCCATCGTAAGTTGTGATAGAAGCCTTACGATGCATCGTAACTCAACTTACGATGGATAACCCATCGTAAGTTGTGATAGAAGCCTTACGCTGCATCGTAACTCAACTTACGATGGATAACCCATTGTAAGTTGTGATAGAAGCCTTACGATGCATCGTAACTCAACTTACGATGGATAACCCATCGTAAGTTGTGATAGAAGCCTTACGATGCATCGTAACTCAACTCACGATGGATAACCCATCGTAAGTTGTGATAGAAGCCTTACGCTGCATCGTAACTCAACTTACGATGGATAACCCATTGTAAGTTGTGATAGAAGCCTTACGATGCATCGTAACTCAACTTACGATGGATAACCCATCGTAAGTTGTGATAGAAGCCTTACGATGCATCGTAACTCAACTTACGATGGATAACCCATCGTAAGTTGTGATAGAAGCCTTACGATGCATCGTAACTCAACTTACGATGGATAACCCATCGTAAGTTGTGATAGAAGCCTTACGATGCATCGTAACTCAACTTACGATGGATAACCCATCGTAAGTTGTGATAGACGCCTTACGATGCATCGTAACTCAACTTACGATGGATAACCCATCGTAAGTTGTGATAGACGCCTTACGATGCATCGTAACTCAACTTACAATGGATAACCCATCGTAAGTTGTGATGGGCCGTATGGTTTCTGTGCATGGCTCGTCGTCTTGCAGATACAGTAGGTCGCAAGTTACGGTGAGTTTGGTGAAATCGACCCCATGTTGCATAGCTTAACTGATAAGAATGTGCCCCAGTCCCTCAGTGTTGTGCAAGGTTTTTTTATGTTCTTCAGAGTCTCCTCTCTGTTTTCCCGGAACTGAGGGATCGACTGTGATCCATCACATACTGTGCCGTGGTCAAATCGATCGCTGGGGATATACGACAGTTAATGGTTGACTGCTTCTTCTGACTGGTGCCCCCACCCTGGCAAAGACCAGTTGACTATTAGGGAAGGCCACCATCTACGGGCTGGTTAGCTCTGATGGTAAAAGCACCGGTACGCTAAAAATCTTAAGATCTGGATAACCTCATTGTAGTCAGTAAACAGTGTGTAAACATTTGTTGTATTAGTTGTTTTAGAAAAAATAAAAAAATAATTGGGTTTTAGGAGTTTATGCCCAGATTTAGAGACTGGAGTAGCATCTGTTTTACACCAATAGTTGCATATCAATTCGTTTCCATGGTCGTAAGTTACGATGGGTTTGGTGGAAAGGGACCGTCGGTCCCACAGCTGCGGTTACCGGTGAAGATGCACTGATGCGCAGCACGCGGGGCGCCGGCGGGGTTTTTTGGCTTACCGGTGTAATGGCCGCCCTGCATGCTGCCCAGGTGGTTGCAGACGGCGTACAGGTCGTAGACGTGCTCGGTCACGTGGTGCGTGCGCCGGCGGTGGATGTGCCGCCACGGCGACCAGCCGGTCAGGGCGTTGAGCGAGGCGGCGTGGGCGTTCTGCTGGCGGCGGGCGATGTACTGCGACATGTTCAGGTTGTGGACGGGAAACTCCACCAGGGTGCTGAGCTTGGTCCGGCTATTGCTCATCTGGAAGGAAAGGAGGGGAGGAAGGAGGGGGTGGCAAAAGGGCCAGCAATGAAACAGTGACGTAAAACCAAACCACACTTCGAACAAATCGAACCACACTTCACCAAATACTGGGCCTACTGGCTCATTTACATGTAAACAGAAACTTGTAGATTTAATGGCCCGATACAACATTGGTAAAGGTCAAAAGATTGCCACAGTTTGTGTCTTAAACCATTAAACATCCCAAAAAATGACCTGTTACATGGTGTCACCGCAAACCTTCCACTTGGTACTTCCACCATTCAAACCTTCAAATCTTATCTATTTTCCTTGTTTTCTTCTTTGTTTCCTTTTTTGTTTTTTCATTTCCCAAATCCGAACCACACTTCGCCTAATACTGGCTCATTAAACCAGAAACTTGGAGAATTAAAGGCCCGATACAACATTGGTAAAGGTCAAAAGATTGCCACAGTTTGTGCGTTAAACCATCAAACATTCCACAAAAAAAAACCTGCAAAGGTTTTAGCTCAAATGGTAATCTGAGAAAGTAGAAAAAGGCAAAACAACGTCACGGTTTTCGCACCATACGTGTAGTGTAAGAAATAGTTTATTACTTATGAATAATAAACTATTTGTCTGAGTGAGTGTCTGATGTTTAAGTGAAAATTTAGTGTTTTAGTGAAGATTTCAAAATGTTTCATCAAAATGTGTCAGCTTCCAGGATCATAAAATGCACCTAGCAGAATGTTCAATAGCGAGGCTTTGAGGCTGGTAAGCATTTTTTTTTCCCAAAAAGTTTAAAATGACCTTTGGAAATGCAAACAAAATTCCACTTTTCAAGAAAATGGCAGCATTCCAAGCACTACAAGTTCACAGCATGTCAGATACTGGCATTTACATGGACATGTACTTCCACTCGAGTGAGTTACTTTAACGATATTCTTCAGGTCCAAATTTGGTGTGTAGGGGCTTTAATAAGCGGCTCTACGAAATTGGGCCAGTCTCTCGCCACATCCCTATAAAAGGGGTCGCAGAAGACCGTAAAAGATGGCACGAGGTCGTCAGGCAGTCATTGGTGGTGCCTCAACGACCCGGATAGGGTAGAATAGGAAACTGCACAGTCGATATACATTTGTATGTCTACATGTAGCTTGTATAAAAATTACCGGTACTCATAATGTTTGCATGTGTTTTAATGCTGATTATCAATTAAATTCATATAAGACTTGAAGGTATGCATGGTGGTAATACTAAGTGGAAGGTTTTCGGTGACACCAGGGTTCTATTTCATTAGAGGCAGGAATATTCCTATCTGGGACTTAGGAAGAATTTCAATTCGAATTCCAGAAAACAAAACCTGAAGCATCATAGCATCAATGTTCCTATTTCATAAACCAATGTAGGTCATCTACTAGGAAGAATCCATTTCCATCTCTGGACTGAATTTGTGTCTTAATTGTCATAAGTTTAGACATTTCATTTAGCACATTGCTCTCTTAATTTAGGAACATTTTTTTAGGAAGATTCCTATACCCTTGTTATGAAATAGAGCCCAGGTAGCTCTTGTGGCTGTGAAAAGAGCCAGTAACTCAATGTTTCGGGCAGTGGATAGCTACATGGTGTCACTGCAAACCTTCCACTTAAAATTGAATCAAAACAAAATTGAATTTGTCTCACTAGAAGGCTGTCGTATTGGTGGGTGGAAGATCAATCCAACTATTACTTGCCAGTAGAATCAATTTATTCATATTCAGCTCGACCATGTGGCCTGCGCTGTGTGGAAATACATTTTGCATGTGTAAGCGCGTGATCTGCCATCGTTCTTGAATATTGATTAATTATCGACGGGCAGAGAGGGAGGCATGAAACCTGTCACCATTGTGGAGGGGAGGGGAGGGGAGGGGGGAATTAGCTGAGAGGGAATTTAACAGCTGGCAAACATTACGCTCGTTTCCCCTGTCCCAAATCAACGCAATATTTTGAATCGTGATTCAAACTCCACTGTTTTTGTGTGTGTGGACATAATAAATTAACCTGTTACATGGTGTCACCGCAAACCTTCCACTTGGTACTTCCACCTTCAAATCTTATATATTTCCCTTTTTTCTTTTTCTTTTTCCCTTTTTTTAATTTCCTAAATTTCTCATTTTAATTTTTTTTTTTTTTTCAATCCCAAAATTTTGGTTTTATTCCCCCCCCCCAAAAAAAAACGTTTTAAAATTTTTCAAGAATTATAGTCAATTTTTCCTCTATTTGACTAAAGGTTGTTCTGTCCTATCCAACACAGAATATCTGCCTTGGAACTGCGGTCAAAAGCGCCCTCTATTGTCAGATACGAGCCAGCCAGCCATTCGAGAGCATTAGCAGCGGCAGCCAGTTCTTAAGGCAAACGGCGATCAGTCAAGCAACGCTGAGTGACTGTGAGGGCGGTATTCGTTTCCTTCTGTTGTTTTTTTTACCTGCTTGAATCGCTTCAGATGGATGATGAGGATGTCGGGCAGGGACCAGAGGCTGAGTCGCTTGCACCCCTGCTGGAGCTTCTTACAGAAGGGACAACTCCATGCATTGTCTGGGCCCAGCTGAAAAAAAAACAAAAACAAAAAAAAACGGGAAAACTTTCATCACAATGCGATGCCAAAAATGTTCCAAACTGTGGTATTAAAGGCACTACACAACGATGGTAAGATCGAAAAACAAAAGATTTACATGATTTACATGAAACTTATACAGATGTTTATAGTAGAAACCTTGCACTGGAATATGCGTCTAAAATGCTGTAATTTTTTAGAAAAGAGTAAAGAAATCGTTTTCGTCTCACCGAGATCTAAATGATTTTTTGGAACAATGCGTTAAATACTGCATTTTCGTGAAACAAATGAAGCGGTTTTTCAATAATTTCTCAAGAATCGGTTGGCGGATTGAGCTGAAATGTTCACAGGTGTGCTATTTCATGCGTATGTTGGATCAGACAACATATGGATGCTATTCTTTGACCTCGACCAATGTTCTGTTATCCCTTTAAAGGGAGGGTGCACTATTTGCAAAGTGCCCAAAGATGACCCACTAGGGTAGAGAGAGATACCCACTAGGGTGGAGAGAGATACCCACTATGGTGGAGAGAGATACCCACTAGGGTGGAGAGAGATACCCACTATGGTGGAGAGAGATACCCACTAGGGTGGAGAGAGATACCCACTATGGTGGAGAGAGATACCCACTAGGGTGGAGAGAGATACCCACTAGGGTAGAGAGAGATACCCACTAGGGTGGAGAGAGATACCCACTAGGGTAGAGAGATACCCACTATGGTGGAGAGAGATACCCACTAGGGTGGAGAGAGATACCCACTAGGGTAGAGAGAGATACCCACTAGGGTGGAGAGAGATACCCACTATGGTGGAGAGAGATACATGTACCCACTAGGGTGGAGAGAGATACCCACTAGGGTGGAGAGAGATACCCACTAGGTGGAGAGAGATACCCACTAGGGTGGAGAGAGATACCCACTAGGGTGGAGAGAGATAGTACCCACTAGGGTGGAGAGAGATACTGTAGTGCCCACTAGGATGGAGAGAGATACATTTAGTATCCACTAGGGTGGAGAGAGATACCCACTAGGGTGGAGAGAGATAGTACCCACTAGGGTAGAGAGAGATAGTACCCACTAGGGTGGAGAGAGATAGTACCCACTAGGGTGGAGAGAGATAGTACCCACTAGGGTGGAGAGAGATAGTACCCGCTAGGGTGGAGAGAGATACCCACTAACGTGGAGAGAGATAGTACCCACTAGGGTGGAGAGAGATACATGTAGTATCCACTAGGGTGGAGAGAGATACCCACTAGGGTGGAGAGAGATAGTACCCACTAGTGTGGAGAGAGATAGTACCCACTAGGGTGGACTGACCTTTTCTTCCTGGGTGTACAAGTCCATGCAGTCGGCCAGACTAGCCTTGACCGGCTGTTGGTGTGCCTGACGGTGCTGCTGAACGCTGGGATCCTCCTCGATGAAGATGCTCAGCACCTTCTGCGAGAACCTGCCATGAGCAACCGCAAAGACAACCGTACAGTTTAGCCATACACAGTACAACCACAATGTATAACCATGCAGTACAACTTAACAGTACAACCATGCAGTACAGCATGTAGAATGAATACACAGTATGACCATACAGTACAACCATACAAGACAATCATACAGTATAAGTTATAACCATACAGTACAACCATACAGCACAACCATACTGTGCAATCATACATACATGTACATGTACATGTAAGTTCTATACTGCCTACCTAACCCCCCCTCCCCCCCAAAAAAAATAATAATAATAATAATAAATAAATAAATAATAAAAAATAAAAAAATAATAATAATAATAATAATGCAAAGAAAACTTTGACTGGACCGGAACTTGAACCAGAGACCTGTTGGTTTTGCATACCAAGCACTCTTACCACTCTTACCATCTGAGCTATCCAGCCCTTTAAGGGCTTTCACACTAGACAAAATCTCAGGGGATTTCGGTTGGGCTATTCACACTATGGCATTCACACTAAGCTTTTCCCCGGGGAATTTTTACCCCTGCTCGGGGGTAGGGTAGAAGGAGAAAAAACCAGGGTTTTACGATTTCCAGGAGAAAAAACCAGGGTTTTACGATTTCCAGGGGGAAATAAGGTCCCCGGGAGTTTCCAAATGTGTCCAGTGTGAATGGTTGCCCGGGGTGTTAGTGGGGTGAAAAGGGCTTTAGATAGGGGCCTAGCCAACTAGTATTTGCTAATAATAATTGTTTCCACCATGCAAACCTTCAAGTCTTTTCTAGTATTTGCTGGGGTGGGGTGCCAGTCAGTCAGAAGCATTTAACCATTACACTTTTGGTTCTGTTTTTCCAATTCTTATCATTGCATCCATGCTAAAATTATAATCATAAAAGAACTAAATGTGTACATGTACTTCAAGGAATCTGTGCTTCTTTTTTTGTTATGCCTTAAAGAAAAACTCTTCACCCACTATACATGTAGAGACAGTAAGACCAAGGTTCAATCACTATCAACAAACTCTTTTCAGCAATTTGACAGATTATTGAAAATGTCCCAGTCTGTTTTCCTTCCCATTGTTCGTTTGACACTCTGACCTACACATGTTTATAATAACAACCCAGTTCTGAAGTCCAGATTCTACCCAACTGAGATTTCCAGGAAAAGAAATATCGGAGAATTGACGCTTGATATCTGGCACAGTTCAGTCCAGATAAAGTGATAAATATTTCGGACCAGTCAAAAAATCAAAACAACCCAAAATCATCAAATTCCGAGGAAGACCGCGAGCAGGATTTGCACAACTTCTGTCGAACAGGCCCAAAATGTCAGCCCCGATAGCTTGCTTAGATAACAGTACATGTAGGTGTATGGTAGATTTCACAAAGCCTTACGTACGTTGCATCGTAACTCAACTTACGATCGATAACCCAACGTAAGTTGATATCGGCCATTATGGTTTCTGTGCATCGTCTTTCCATTGATGGGCTTGATGAAATCGACCATCGGACCTTTGGGGTTACTGGCTCGAAGTCTTTTCAGAGCCGCACTTGCTCACGAGAGAGGCTTACGAACATGGCATCACCGCCAATCTGACGCCGTGAGCTAAATGGCGGCTGTTGCCGGGGGCCTATTTTCGTAGAGCTGCTCAAGCACCAAAATTTTCCTCAGCATGAATAAACCTTCCTCAATAGAATCAGGCGGCCAGCCAAAGTTCCACTTGCATTTCATGCGAAGCAACCGATACTGGAATACGAGTCAAGTACAACAAGCATCGAGCTGAATGTGGTTGGCAATCTTATTTTAACCAGGGAGGACATCTGATTTGAGCAGATTTTCATGCTTAAAGGGATAACACAACATTGGTCGAGGTCAAAGAATAGCATCCATGCGTTGTCTGATCCAACATATGCATGAAATAGCACACCTGTGAAAATTTCAGCTCAATCCGCCAACCGAGTCTCGAGAAAATCGTGAAAACCGCTTCATTTGTTTTGCGAAAATGCAGCATTCAACGCCGTACTGTTTTGAAAAATAGTTTAGATCTCGGTGAGACGTAAACTATTTTCTTTTACTCGTTTCTCCCAAAATACAACATTTTAGGCAGAGATATTTCAGTGAGAGGTTTCTACTATAACCATCTTCAAACTGTATAAGTTTCATATAAATCTGTGAAAATTTCTGTTTTTCGATCTTACCAATGTTGTGTAGGGGCTTTAAGCCGCTCTAGGAAAATTGGGCCCTGACTGTTGGCGACACCTTTCACGACGTCTATGAAAAGAGACGGTCCGTGGTTATTGCCCGCCCTCTTTGGATTTTGCCGAAGGCAGGGAGGCGGGCCGGGGCTGGATAGAGAACTGCCAAGCTGCGGTTACTGTGCAAACACCGTGGAGTGCCAGCCACTCTAGCAATAAGGCGCCCGCCCCTGCCCCGCAGTGTGCTGACAGAATGCATGAATGAGCGAGTCTAAGCATAACTGTGGGCTCGGGCAGCCTACACGCGAGAGTGTGCGGACAAGAGCGAGAGCCGTGTATTGGGCATACGAATGCGCAGGCATGCTTAAGTTAGTATCAGATACGGGGGGCCTTTCAAAGAACGCTGCACAGGCATTGCCCGTGATTTTTCTCTTTTGGGAAGGACTACAAACATGCCCGTACACGGACCAGAACGCCCTGAAACACAGTGTGCAATTGACCAGTGGTCAATTCCATCAAACTCATTGTAACTTACGATCGATCGCAAGATGATGAGTGATGCACAGAATCATTAGAATATGGAAAGGGTTATACATGTACAAAGTTGAGTTACAATGCAGCGTAAGGCTTTGTGAAATCTGCCCTAGAGATGGATTTCACAATGCCTTACGGTGCATCATAACTCAACTTCCAATTGATAACCAGACTACAAGCAGGCAGGGCCTGCATGAGCCCTTTACTTTACTTAAACCAATGTGTTAATCAAATTTCCTGATTAAAAAAAAACAAGGAACAGTGATAAGATCTAGCCATCGTTCCGGTTTCAATCTCCCATTCTTTTAAAGTCCAGTGTGAACGCGGCTTTAAAGGCCCTGAGATTTTGAATGGTTGGTTGCTCACAAGAGCTCTTGGGGAAAGATTCTGGTCTGATTTGTCTGTTCATCTGTCAGTTTGTCGACCTTGTCAGCTGTCTGTTTGCCTGTTAGTCACGAACGCATTCAGTCTATGCAAACCTTGACTTGTGCAAATGTGGGTTTTTGACGAGACAGCTACTCCCTCTAATGGAGTCCCTATGCTACAGTCATCCAGTGATGCACACAAAGACTACTTGAGATGTTTTCAAGGTCACTATTGTGCATGTATCTTCAAGTTTGAGGGCAGACTAGAAGATGGTCCTAGACTACAGCCATCCAGTGTTGCACACAGAGCCTTGCCTCTGATGGTAAGGTTTCAAAGTCACTAAGTTGTGCATACGTATCTTTAAGTTTGAGAGCAGACTAGAAGATGGTCCTAGACTACAGTCATCCAGTGTTGCACACAGAGCCTTGCCTCGGATGGTAAGGTTTCAAAGTCACTAAGTTGTGCATACGTATCTTTAAGCTTGAGAGCAGACTAGAAGATGGTCCTACACTACAGCCATTCAGTGTTGCACACAGAGCCTTGCCTCGGATGGTAAGGTTTCAAAGTCACTAAGTTGTGCGTATGTATCTTGAAGTTTTGAGGGTAGACTAGGAGATGGTCCTACACTACAGCCATCCAGTGTTGTGCACTAAGCCCTGATTGAGATGTTAAGGTTTCAAAGTCACTAAGTTGTGCCTGTATCTTCAAGTTTGAGAGCAGACTAGAAGATGGTCCTACACTACCGCCATCCAGCGTTGCACACACCATTCAACTATTTTCAAAGTCAGACTGGCACCCCACCCCGGCAAAGAATAGTTAAACATTTGGGAAGGGCTGGATACATGTAGCTCAGATGGTAAGAGTGCTGGTACACAAAACCAGAGGTCTCAGGTTTAAGTCTCGGTCCAGTAAAAGTTTTTCAATTGGATCAAAAGTACCCAGTCAGTTTTTCCTTGATTTGTTTGACAAAATAATTATGAAGTAAAAGTACAAAAAAAAAACTGTTGTAAACTGCTCACTGACTAAAATGACCAGCAATACACAAATCTCAAAAGTAAGAGGGCTGACGTTTCGATCCTAGCAGGACCTTTCTCAAAGGCAGAGTGACGAGGACATGCACAGACAGTCAGGGGAAGGAAAGCCCTGACACACATGACAGAGGAAGGACAAAAGGGAAGGGAGTGGGATGCAGATGATGTACTGTACACCAAGGGAGAGGAGATACAAGGGGAAACAAAGAAAGGGGTGGGGAGGATCAAAGGGACGGCAGAGGACTTACGTGAATCGGATGTCGTGCTCCCACTCCACCACTGCCTTGACGTGGGACGGGCCGCCCTCCTCTGCCGAAGACTGCAACAGTCTGAGGAGAAAAACAAACAGACCTCTTTAATGCTGTTGCCCGCAGCAACAGACGAGGGGGGAGCGCGTGCTCACAAAAACATGTGACATAGTAGCGAGCGGTCATCGCTAATGGACAATCAGAAACGTCGAGTGCAGAACGGAAATTCCCGCTGCTGCAATGTACACGTCTTGGTCAAAACGAACTGCCAATATCACATGAAGATATACAGGTACAAGCACATGCCGCATGATATTGCAATATACACTGATAAACTGAGATCTGGTCGGCAAAAATCTCATTCATTGAGGGTTTGCCCTTCCTGAAACATTATTGCCACTGTATGCTCGGTGCTTTGCCCAAATGCCCGGTGATTTGCGTAGGTGTGAATGCAATTCAATGAGGGGTTTGCCCTTCCCAGACGTGTAGTCAACACTGTCATATACTCAGTGGGTTTTTTTTTTTTCGCCAAATGCACGGAGATTTGCGTCGGTGAAATGTCAATTACTGACAGTCTGCCCTTCCAGAAGTGTAGTGAGCACAGAATTGTTGCGCTTACGAAATTGCTCAAAGAAGAAAAAGAAAAGAAAATTCGACTCAAAATACGACTGACGATTGAATCTGAGAGAAGTGCCGTGGCTCAGAAATCTTAATGCACCCTTCCCAACCGGTTAGTCTTTAAGTGCTACCCCGTAAGTTGTTATTCGTCGATTGGATATGGTAAGAGCACATCTGTTGAATGGCTTCTGACACGGCAGGCACCCCTGAAATTGACCAACCCCCCAAACTCATTAACCTTTTTTAGAGGGTGGGAAAGAAATCACTTCGGGGACCGGGACCCAAAAAGCTGAAGGGAATTTCTAAACTAGATCACGCTGGAGCGGGGGTAAAAAAATAAATAAAAAAACCAGCTCTTTGACACAACAGACCTAGGGCACATTTCATCAAGCGGCCGACGAAAGCAATTTTGAAAATAAAAAAACTGAAGAAGCTTGGTGGCGGCAAAAAGACCTCCAGCCAAGATTCATCATCAACCAATCGATTTTTCTCCCTCTGCTCTCCGATTTAAATGTCGCTAAATGCTACTCTCCAATATCTAGACACTGGTAGGACCCCTTTCTTTAAAGGTCGTGCAAACTACTTAAGGCCGCCGCACACGAGAGCTACAGTGTGTATCTGCTGAGAGAAAATTCTCTCGAGGTCGTTAGCTCAGCACGTAGCTCACCATGTGCGCTGAACTTTTGGTGAGATTTCTGCCTCAAGAGGCCGTGAGACCAATATCTATCCTGCTTGATTTTGTTCGCCTCTCGTGGATGAAAACTCATCGTGTGCGGCGACTTGAGGTACGTGCAGAGCACAACAATCACAATTGGCCAATGAAAGCGCACGCTCTGTTCACATGATGGCTTCCAAAAATAGATTTTTGTGCTCAGCACGTAGCTCAAGTCGCTGCACACGATGAGTTTTCATCCACGAGAGGCGAAAAAAATCAAACAGGATAGATATTGGTCTCACAGCCTCTTGAGGCAGAATTCTCACCAAAAGTTCAGCGCACACGGTGAGCTACGTGCTGAGCTAACGACCTCGAGAGAATTTTTGCGGCGGCCTTTTCTGACTTCAATCCCAAAATGCAACTTTAAAAGAGATGTCCAGGCCTTGACATTTAGATCCTAGCGGGACTTTTTTTCAAAGGTTTTTATGAACTGTTCCCTGACTTCAATGGCCAGAGCTGTCTGCCTTCGAGAAAGGTCCTGCCAGGATCTAAAGTCTTCCGGCCCAATACCTTTTTGAGACAAGATTTGAAGGTTTGCACTTTGCATTGTGGAAATAGAAGGAGGTAGGTTTGCGGTGACACCATATATTGAAAATGTATCTTTTGTGAGTGAGTGTGGTTCTGAAAAGAACCTGAGGAACTCAACGTTTTGAACAGTGTACTTGTCTTCTCCTTCTGCTATTCTCACCATGAAAACCTTCAAATCTTAATTGTGGAAATACCAAGTTTGCAGGGACACCATGTATATCATCTCTTAAAGCCCCTACACAACATTGGTAAGATCGAAAAACAGAAATGTTCACAGATTTACATGAAACTTATACAGTTTGAAGATGGTTATAGTAGAAACCGCGCACTGAAATATTTCAGCCTAAAATGTTGTATTTTGGGAGAAATGAGTAAAAGAATTAGTTTACGTCTCACCGAGATCTAAACTATTTTTCGGAACAGTACAGCATTGAATGCTGCATTTTCGCGAAACAAATGAAGCGGTTTCCAAGATTTTCTCGAGACTCGGTTGGCGGATTGAGCTGAAATTTTCACAGGTGTGCTATTTCATGCATACGTTGGATCAGACAACGTATGGATGCTACTCTTTGACCTCGACCAATGTTGTGTAGGGGCTTTAAGAGAAGGAGTGTGGCTCTGAAAAGAGTCGGTAACTCAACGTTTTGGGTTGTGTGTACTCTGCCCATCATCAGGAGTCTCCTGACGACTACCTGAAACGTTGAGTTACCAGCTCTTTTCAGAGCCACACTCCTTCTTGAAAGAGAAGTACTACATGGTGTCACCGCAAAATTTCCACTTAGAAATGGGTATTGTTATGTGCAGTTGAGTATATTTGCATAGTATCTGTCCAAAATCAATGTTCATTATTATCAATTACTATTATTATGTGTACATTATTTACAATCTCAAAAATGAATAGTCTGAAATTTTGATCCTTGCAGGACCTTTCTCAGAGGCAATGCCTGGTCCTGGGCTGGGGGATGAGGTGATGGGAGGGACGGAGGGCAAGAGGTCTGGGGAGGAGGTGGATGTTTACCTGCTGACTGCGGCGTTGTGGGAATGGGAGGGACGGAGGGCAAGAGGTCTGGGGAGGAGGTTGTTACTTACCTGCTGACTGCGGCGTTGTGGAGTGGCCTTGTCTCGTCAGGCATCAGGAAGTGGCGGGAACCTTTGGCATCGGTGACTATGCCGACCCTCATCAATGGGCCCTGAAGGGTAGAGAGAGAGAGAGAGAAGGGCCGAGAGTGAGAGAGAGAATGGCAGAGAGAGAGAATGGCAGAGAGTGAGAGAGAGAAGGGGAGAGAGAGAAGGGGAGAGAGAGAAGGGGAGAGAGAGAGAGAGAGAGAGACAGTTGGAGAGAGACACACAGTGACAGAGGGACACACAAAGACAGAGAGACACCGAGTGACAGAGACACACACGGATCCAAACAGAGGGACATATAGTGAGAGACTAATCTTTGAATATTTCCTTCCCTTCCTTCATATCTAGTCCAATCCATCTAATCCAATGGAATCTTTCCCCATCCCTTCTCTTCCTTCAAATCTAGTTCAATCGATCTAATCAAATGGAATCTTTTCCCATCCCTTCAAATTCAATCTAATTCAATCCAATCCATCCCAACCAACCACATTCATTCAATCCATTCAATCCATCCAATCCGAACCAAACCAATCCAACCAAACCCATCGCATCCCATCCCTTCCTGACCCATCCCATCCCCCTTCCAATCCAATCCAATCCAATCCAATCCAATCCAATCCAATCCAATCCAATCCAATCAATGTACATAACCAATCTGAAACTCCACTGAAAGCATACAAAGCTCTGTGGAGAGCTTCTGTACAGTTCACCATACATGTACACTTCTACATAGGCCTACATGTAAAGTGATTCCGTACCGTATATCATACTGCACCAACGCGTACAAAACACACAATCAATATCGCCATAAAGTTCCCCCGCACTTCTTTCTTCTTGAGTCGCCCTCTCCAGGCACATTTTGATCACCACAAACCCGACTGGCTTCAGGCAGTCAGATCACGTTCCACTGCCGGCCGACAGTAACGTAACGCAGTCTTTCCAATTTCGCTCTGTCTGTGGATCCTGTTTCCGTCCTGCGAGGGATTTCCCGGTACCAAGGAGAAGAGCCCCCCCCCCCCCCCGGGGCTTGGTGGGTTAAGAGGGCTTGGCTAAACCCAATTATGATGTGGGCCGGGCCGAGCACGGAGCCTTCGACGCGACAGAGGACGAGACTACACCCCACGCACCCTAATGGCCTTACTGATGCAGCGGTTCACTGTTGCTGATGCAATCACACACGCCGCACTGCACATAATATTGTCTGAGTTTCCACAGGCAGACGAGTTTCGTCATCCGGCATCACAACAATGTGACCTGCAGTACTGTAAGGTGGCCTAATCTTCTCCAAAAGTCCTTTTCGAGTAAACAGCAACGAAACTCAAAGTAATGTCAAAATACGTGTCAAAATCAATTCTAATCATTATTATTTTGATTTGATTTGGTATGATTTTGATTTGATTTAATATGATTTGATTTGGTATGATTTGAAATGATTTGATTTGAAATGATTTGATTTTGTATAATTTGATTTGGTATGATTTGATATGATTTGATATGATTTGATTTAGTATGTTTTGATTTTGTATGATTGATTTGGTATGATTTGAAATGATTTGATTTGGTATGGTTTGATTTGGTATGAATTTATTTGGTATAATTTGATTTGATATGATTCGATTTGGTATGTTTTGATTTGGTATGATTTGATTTGGTATGATTTGATATGATTTAATTTGGTTTAATTTGGTAGGGTTTGATTTGGTATGATTTGATTTGGTATGATTTGATTTGGTATGATTTGATTTGGTATGATTTGATTTGGTATGATTTGATTTGGTATGATTTGATTTGGTATGATTTGATTTGGTATGATTTGGTTTAATTTGGTATGGTTTGATTTGGTATGATTTGATTTGGTATGATTTGATTTGGTATGATTTGATTTGGTATGATTTGATTTGGTATGATTTGATTTGGTATGATTTGATTTGGTATGATTTGATTTGGTATGATTTGGTTTAATTTGGTATGGTTTGATTTGGTATGATTTGATTTGGTATGATTTCTGATTTGATTTCATATGAAATGATATCCTCTCAAAAATGAGGGGGAAAAGGACCTTGCAATGTCAGCCAGCTGAACGCCCGGCCCGGTATCAATCGATCCTTAAAACAGGAAACATCCGAATACTGGCCCACATTGGTGAGAAGTGTTCCTTCCACTTCACTTACATGTACGTGTACAATCAGGAGCAGAAAGAAGGAGACTCCTGAAGGGCTTACTTCTTCTTCTCCTTTTTTTTTTACATCGAGGAGGTTCCGCGGCACTCAATCAATATTTCCACTGGCATGTCCCATCCTAAAGGATGTGGAGGGGAGGGGAAGGGGTCGGCATCCCCGGCGAAGGGCCAATTAAGAATAGGAAGAAAAAAAACCTGACCGCTTCGGCAAATTTAAAGGCGGCTGTGTTGTTTGCTTTGGGTCGGGGCACAGCGGAACAATGGTGTGAGATGTTGTTTTCTTTCTGTTTGTTTAGAATTCTTTAAGACAGCAGCCATATCTGAGTCGGAGGTCATTTTGTGGTTCAGTCCGTGACTTGAAGTTGATGCAATTAGCGCGGTGAGGGCGGGGGGGAGGCAGGAGAAAGGGAAAGGTAAGCCGGCGTTAAGGATATTCTGCTCACGTGCAGTGTGTTTGGCAGGGCAGTCTATTCAACTCCAATCACCGACCCCCGTCTTGAGAGTTGCGGCCGGCAAGATACGGCTTCTTAGGAAGACGGCGGCAATCCGGTGGGCGAGAGTGGCAAGAGTGGTTTTGGGCATTGCAGCCCCTATTATGGCTAATTAATCATTTCTGTTAAAATTCTGATAAATGATAGTGGGCGAGAAAATTTGAGTCGGTTCTTTTGGGGCTGTTTTTTGTGTGTGTGTGCATGGGAAATTTTGCAATTACTGGTATTAAGATTGATTTCAGGGTAAAATATCAAGGGGATTGAAAGCTAAAATAATTAATTAATTATTTAAAATAGATCCAATGTTTTTAGCTTTCCTTTTTTTGTGGGCCAAAGACGTAACAAAGAAATCTTACAGAAAGCGAGTTTAAAGTGATATGCCAAAATGTTGCAAACTGCTTACTGACTAAAATTACCAAAATGCAAAATCTCAAAATTTAGTGGGCCTGACGTTTCGATCCTAGCAGGTCCTGCTAGGATCGAAACGTCAGGCCCACTACATTTTGAGAAAGCGTGTTTGTTTGTTTGTTGGGGTGTTTGTTTGATTGACAGTGCGGTGCTTGTTTTATATGTCTCCCTGCATGGGCCACCCTCAAGGACACACCCACCATCTGACCACAGCTGCTATTAACCACAATTGTGACCCAGCGCAGCATAATGAGGAATAACCCCCACCTTTGAGATTTCGAGATTTTGATGTGAATGAGTATACCATTAGCTTTCAAATGATATCAAATTTATTTCCGTGTGAACTGTGTTGTAAATAGTACAAGGGGACTTCGCTTGTCATTTGGTACCAGACACAATACAGCAGCACCAAACTAACTCCTCGAAAGCGGCCATTCAAAAAAAACAGTACACAAACACTCCCCTGAAATCCTCGTTTTTTCAACATTTAGAAATGGATTTTGGAAAAATCCTTTGGACATAATATCCTCCAATACATTAACTTTTCGAAAATCCCCCCCAAAAAATAGATTTGTAATCGAATTGAGAAGATACTTTGACTTCAGGCGTTGTTAACTCGAAAAGTGTTTTGGTGGGACATTCCTCATGTCGCTGTGCCGGGTCACAATTGGCTCACGATTTTTCTTTGCGACATAATTTTTGGGCCTGTGTGAATACGAGCCAAAAAAAAAAAACCTGGTTTTTGACTCATGATTCAAATCGCGATTATTTGGACAATGGTAACGGCTCAATTGAAGCGCCGCTACCCAAACCCCTACTCGATTTATTGCCCACTGCAGCGCAGGCCTAAATCCACTCACACCCTGGCCAGAACAAACATCGCCGTGCCGGGCCATCTGTTATTGCGCTAGGACGCTCCTGGGCCTAGCAATAGCCCAGCGTTACCAGGGAACAGGGTGCGGGGATCTTCCACTGTTGATTCGTTTGATCCAAACAAATGAGAGGGGCAGGACGTTTCCATCCCAGCAGGACCTTTCTCAGAGGCCTAATAAAGGTATACTGTAATTAAGGTTGGAGTGATATATAAAAATGTTGCAAACTGCTTTACTGAATACAATTACCAAAATGCAAATCTCAAAAATTAGTGGGCCTGACGTTTCGATCCCTGCCTTTGAGAAAGGTCCTGCTGTCCTGCTAGGATCAAAACGTCAGGCTCACTAAATTTTGAGATTTGTAATTAAGGTTGTTCAATATCCGGAATTTTTGGTTTTGATAAATCGTCACTTATTTAATCAAAATTAACATTGGGTTACATAGATCGGCGTTGTCATAAAACCCAACGTGTCTATCCTTTTTTTTGGTACTGAAATTCTTAATTATAGCAAAAAAACGTGCTATTTTGGTCCGAATATTGTATGCCCGAAGTGAAGACGAACGTACTACTGTACGTCACAATGTGTGGTCGGCCTTGGGGTCGTGAACTTTGAACTGACCCTGCAGTATCTCTGTCTCTCAGCCGTAAATACAGCACTGTCGCATCACCATTTCGATCACCACGCTTGGCAGATTTTGGCCTGTATGTGACGTCACACACTCGGAGGGGGAATTTTGAGGGCAGGGCGAACATGGACTTTTTCAATGTTTGGTGGCAAAATTAATTGGGAAAAAAAATTAATAAAACAAATCAAGCATTGAACAGACCTTCAACTACTTTTCTGTTTTTTGGTAAACTTTTTTAGTTTTGTTGTCGCCCACTAAATTTTGAGATGTTTTGAGAAGTTTGCAACATTTTTGTATATCACCTTTTGAGATGTACTTTTGTTGTTGAAGTGATGAATTTTGTTTCCATGCTCAGAGTTGCAGGGAATTAGACGATTGGCCCAGTGAAGTGCAATGTTCCCTTGGTGGGCTATCGCTCACAAATGCGCAGTTTACACAAAAAAGAAAAGGATAACGCCATTACCTTTGTCAGCACTTGGTCCACATGGCTGCATCCCATGGCTTTCAGGATGACAATACGCAGCTGATGGTTGGTGATACTCCTGTCGACCTCAATAGCTATCGGATGACCGAACCTGTCCAAAATCAATCAAAAATTACTTGTAGCAAACTGTAGCAACCTGGGGCTAATCTCATAGAGCTGCTTAAAGGCCCTACACACCATTGGTAAAGGTCTTAGAAACGCGTCCATACTTTCTCTAATCCAGAATATGCATGAAATAACACACCTGTGAAAGTTTCAGCTCAATCCGACAACCAAGTCGCGAGAAAATGGTGAAAAACTGACTCATTTTTCATCAAACTCTGTCAGCTTCATTTGCTGAAGCACACAAAGTAAGGGTTCGTAGGATCACCTTGCCAACCCAAACCTCACTTTTTTGTTTCATGCTCGGTAAAGAAGAGTGGAATACGAGTCAAAAGCAATGGGCATCGCATTGCGGTGACTGCTGGATTCCAACCATCGTCGATGCTTAAAATGTGTTGTGGAGAGCGCTGGAGCGTGGAGAATCTTTCCCGCCCAGCGTAACTGCTGTGGCGTGAAGAAGTGGATGTTCACTGGAGTGTGTCAGCGTGTGAGAGTGGGTACAAGGGTAGAGGAGACCCAGGAGGCAGACTGTGGGGGGTGGGGGATGCAGCATGGATGAGGTGGAGTTGTCCGTGGGTGCAGAAGACCCGTTTATAAACTGATGTAGACACCGATATCCTGAGGGATCGTCTCACGCTTGAAGATCTTGGCGGCGCTCAATCATCAATTTCCACATTGGACTCTGTAAAATCAAATCCCGGGGGTGGGTTGGAAGTTTGGAACCCAGCCATGGAGTGCGAACGTACCTTCGCCCCGTCTTGCCTAACCCCTGCTGGTTGATGATCACCATGGTGACGACCTCTCGGACGGGCCGGTTGCAGTGGACGTGCAGGTACTCGTGCATCTGGTTGCCGGCGGCCAGGGCCTGGGCGTTGTGGGGGGTCTCGATGGCGTAGACGCTGTCGCTCTCCCGCAGCTCGCTCAGCCGGAGATTGTCGTGGTAGGAGCGGTAGAAGCCGTCAAAGTACACCTCGGTCAGTACGATCTATACGACGGAGGGAAACAGAGGAAGGCCAACCACGGTCACAAACCACGGGTCAGTCTCTCAAGAGCAAAGAAGTTTGTTTGAAGTTTTACGGTTAAGTGAAACCAAAAAAGAAAACTGAAGTGAATACAAAAAAAATGTTGCAAACTGCTCACTGACTAAATTTAAATGACGTGCAATACATGTACATAAATCTCAAAAGTTAGAGGGTCTGACGTTTCGATCCTAGCAGGACCTTTCTCTTTGCCTCTGAGAAAGGTCCTGCTAGGATTGTAATGTAAACCATTGATAAAGGTCCTGCTACAAATATAGGATCAAAATATAAGCCTTTGAGAAAGGTCCTGCTAGGATCAAAATATAAGCCTTTGAGAAAGGTCCTGCTAGGATCGAAACGTACATGTAAGCCTTTGATAAAGGTCCTGCTAGGATCGAAACGTAAGCCTTTGATAAAGGTCCTGCTAGGATCGAAACGTAAGCCTTTGATAAAGGTCCTGCTAGGATCGAAACGTAAGCCTTTGATAAAGGTCCTGCTAGGATTGAAACGTAAGCCTTTGATAAAGGTCCTGCTAGGATCGAAACGTAAGCCTTTGATAAAGGTCCTGCTAGGATCGAAACGTAAGCCTTTGATAAAGGTCCTGCTAGGATCAAAACGTCAGGCTTTCATCTACATGTACATGTACATGTAACTTTCGAAAAAGGAAAACTGAGTTACTGACTATGGGAAATTTTCCTTTGACAGGACAGGAGCTTGAACCTGAGACCTCTAGCGTTTAATACACGTACATGTATCAGCGCTCTTACCATCTGAGCTATCCAGCCCTTAGTAAAAAAGTCAGCTACCGGGTAGTCTTCATAGAGCAAGGAAAGAGACTCTAGATGATCTTTCATCTTTGCCAGGCAAGGGGTGCAAAAGCTGCATCTTCAGTACTCCCCGGAGTGATCCCCTAGCTGCTGTTGCCTCATTCAGGCTAATAACATGCACATGCGCCTGTGCATCCAAATTACCCATGATATTGGATTTGGATGCTGAGTCTAAGAACTTTACAATTTGTACATTATTACATGTACATGTACATGTATGTGCTTTGAAATTCAAATTGAGGTGATTGAAACTTGTCCCACCTGTCCATGTTCATGTACATGTACATGTACAGTACATCCACATGTATACATGTACATGTACATGTACATGTACATGACAATTTCCATGTAGTCATGTACACATACACACAATGTACATGTACATATATGTACATGTACATGTACACGTAAATCTACATAAATATGTGTGAATCCGATATGTACATGTATGCTCAAAATTATGTACACGTGTACATGTTCATGTACTGTACACGTGTACATGTACATGTGTACATGTACATGTACGTACATGTATATGTACATGTACATGTACTGTATACACATGTACAGTGTACATGTACACGTATAATTATACGTGTACATATTACATACATGTACACTGTACATGTACAGTGTACATGTAATTTGCAACATTTGCTAAATTTTGCAGTACAACAATAGAACTGTGTAAAGTGCATGTACATATGTACATGTACCTGTACATGGACTGTACATGCACACAGCACAGTTCAGTACATGCACATTCACACGTACATGTACATGTATGCCTATGGGCAACTCACACACTAGTAGTAACTAGTACAGTATGTGATGGATCACAGTCGATCCCTCATTTCCGGAAAAACGGAGAGGAGACTCTGAAGAAGATAAAAAAAACCTCGCACAGCAGAGCACTGAGGGACTGGGGCACATTTTTATCGGTTAAGCTATGCAAGCAGCACAGCAGACCCAAATGTATACATGTACATGTAACATGGACACAGCACGATTGTTTCGATCCTAGCGAAGGCAGAATGCCTTTGAGAAAGGTCCCGCTAGGATCGAAACGCCAGGGCAGCGAGACTCATCCGTCCTCGGAAGACGGGAGGCCGGCTCACGGTCACTTAGCGCACGGATCCTTCCCGGCCCATTGGCTAGATGTGTTGATGCGTCGTTATGTTGTCCCTGTTCCGCGGCCTCTGCCCCTAATGCCTTTAACGCGGTGCCATACGTGCGCTAAGTGGAGACAAGGTGTTAATGGGCTTTTGGAACGCCCGGTCCACCACGGATGCATCATATCCGGTCCGGCAATAACCCGAACAATGAATCACAATGATCACCAAATGACCTTCCTCAATGACCGAAGATAGAGCCCTGCAGTACATGTAAATTGTAATCAATACACACACTGTACACTGTAGTCTGTACAAACCTGTACATGTACCGCATGTATTGTAAGTGCAGGTACTAACGTGAATACATGTAGATGTACACGCATGTACCTTCATTCCCTTTGACTCTTTTTCGTTCCCCTTTACTTTTCTTTCTTTATCTGTCTATTCCTCTTCTATTTTGTCCTATAGCCATCTCCTCGAGTGGCCTTATAAGACCTTGTGTTTGGCCATCTTTCATAAAGAAAAAAAAAAAATTCAAACCCGCACTGTGTTGAGAAAGGTCCTGCTATGATAGGATCGAAACATCAAGCCCTGTAACTTTTGAGATTTATGCAATACCGGTAATAGAAAGGTCCTGCTTGCAATGAAATGTCAGGCCTCCTAATTTTTGCTTTTTTGGTCATTTTACATTTTTGGCATATTACTGCACATAGCAATAATAAAAATACACAGCATTTACAACTTGTAAATGCTGGCGCTTAATATGACTGTCTTTCTTAGCACACCATTGTCTGTCTACAAATTACATGTACATGTACTGTACATTTACATGTACCAAACACAATGTTCATTAAAGAAATACTATACCAGAATCATGAACCAGAACTGTTTCAATACATGTACATGTACATGTCACAATATTTACTAACAAATTAGGTCAAACATGCAAGGAATACATGTAGGATGGTATGCACCTCCCTTGACCAGCACACATACATGTACATTGTACATGTACCAGTACCCTGTACTGTAACTGTACATTGTACATGTATGTATTCATTGCAAACACTGTGAACTTTCAATCAACGTGCTCAGTGTACAGTATACATGTATGTACTGTATTTAAAGGGTCTCTGCAATACATATCACAGTCAAGCTCATTTTCTGCTGTCATCTAGGGATCTGAAGTGTACAAACATTATTGGCAAGCTTCTTTTTCTTAATTAGTGGAGTCAGAAATTGGTTATCTTTTTTACCGCCTTTAAAAATATCCTGACGAGGGCGCTATTGTAAGGTCAAGTTACATGTACAGTAGGTCCCCTCTCTGTTAAAAAAGTAATAAGAAAAACATTAACTTTCAAACTGCAAAAGAATCCCTCTGGATTAGGTTTGATGAAAAACTCCTTCACTAAATGACTATGAAGCATATATTCTGGCATATCATCATGTTTAGGGATACATACATTATACATGTACAATGTACATGTAGGTCTGCAGGAAAAATCAGTAATTTTCAGAAGCTTTTGTACACAACAAATTGGGTTTATGTTGCATGATCCTGTGATGACATCACAAATTTGCTCATGAATATTGAAATTCTCATTACCCAAAAAAAAAACCCCAAATATTGCAAACATGTACATTGTACATGTACATGTATGTACTGTCTACATGTACATGTACATGTGTATATATGTACAACCCCAGAACGAGTGTGAAAACAAGTTTCATTGTTAGCAACATTGCAAAAGAGGATCCAATTTCATGGAATCCGTTACGGCATAATTCTGTGCTTACGGGCAGTGTACATACCGGGGGTAGCGTACATGTACATGTACATGTATAGATCTACATGTACATGTATTTCATATAATCTGTTAGTAAGACTTTCAGCACTTGAAATACGCAAACCCAAAGAATATCTGCTATGGTAAGAGAAAAATGTTGCTAACGGTAACGGATTCCATGAAATTGGACCCAGTTCTTGGATTGAAGTGATAAAATGTCTATTGAAGAGACCCTTTAAGTTTAAGCGTCTCTGTTGCCCATCATGGGATTGCATGTGTCTGGGTGTGTTACAGTACTTTCCCTCTTGACAGTAATTGGTCGGAGATGGTGCAAGAGTGTTGCATGTGAACGTGGGTGGAATAATCTACATGTGGCCTGGATGAGGGCATGGGGAGAGGGGGCCCCCGGAGCTGTCATGGTAATGGTGTCAACATGTACTCAGAGAAATTACATTGTGGTCACATTTACACTAACACATGTACCTGATGTATGCATGAAAACTACTGTACAACATGTAGGCTGTAGGCTAAAGGCTACAGGTTGTACATGTACATGTACAATGTAAATGACTGTACAAAACTACAAATCATAAGTACTGTAATTATATATTGTACAGTGCACAATGTACATGTACATGTACCGCTACATAGTAGACCACATGCACATGTCAATGTACATGTACATGTACACATAATACATACATGTACATGTACATGTACACGTGCATATCATACTTGCATACCGCTATACATGTACATGTACAGTGTACATTTACATGTACAGTGTACATTTACATGTACAGTGTACAGTGTGTGTACAGTATGTCCACACTGTTGTGTTCATGTACGTGTACATGTACAATGTATACTACATGTATGTACATATGTACAGTGTACATGTACATACATGTATATCTATAGTGTATGTGTACATGTACATGGTGCAATGTATGTGTGCAATGCATCATGTACTGGTACCAGTACCCTTTTACTGTACTGCATACATGAGTACATGTACATGTACATGTACATATGTGCATGTACGTGTACGTATGTACATGTACACATGACATGTACGTGTACGTACAAGTACATGTACATGTACATGTACACACATGTACATACAGTACTGTATATTTGTACATGGCCATAACTACATGTACCTGTAGGTTTCCCTTTGTTTCAAGATACACGAATTGTACTGTACTGTACAAATACTATGAAACTGTGATACATGTACCTGTGCATGTGATACAATGTATACAAAAAGTCACAATGTACCGGTTAAATGTACATTGTGTACATGTATGTATGTGTGTACTGTACATGTACACCTGTACATCCGTGTACATTGTACAGTATGCACTGTAAGCATGTATACAACATGTACAGTGTACAGCCGTACATGGTACATGTACACGTAAATTTATACGTATAGTGTACCTGTATGTAGAGCTGTGTTCCCCATGTGTTCCCATTTCAATATTGATTTCAATTGTAGTAATTAATTTTCGCACAGATGTACCGGTACTGTACATAATGTGTGCACATGTACATGTACATGTACAATGTACACCATACCGGTACATTGTGTGTACATGGAATCAAAGTGTGGGCTCTTCAAGAATTAATATTCTTGCAATTACCATCATACCATGTCAATTGAGTGATTAGCCCCAGCCCTTAGAATGAAAAAAAAAATTATCAAGACCAACGGCCACTGACCTGTAGTACTGTACAGTACAGTGTGAGTTTCTGACCAGCATTTGTTTGATTTCAATCCGCTGTGGATACCCTGCACCCCCAATACTGCCATGTACAGCAGAGGCTAAAGGCTGGCTAGATTCCCCCCCCCCCTCCTCTCCTTCACCCTTCCAAACCAAAAAAGATTAGAGATCCAATTGTTTGCTTGGACGGCGATCAAATCAAATTAAGACTCTCTCCGCTTCCTCTGTCATCCCACTACCCCACCCCAGTACCCCACCCAATCCCCAACTCACTTCCCACAAGTCGTGGTTTACAGTAAGTCAAGAGCCAGTCAAGCTCAACACTGCTCTGTAAGCCATCGCTTCTCCCTCCCCCCCCCCCCCCCCCCGTGACTTACGGAGTTGCCAGCGCATCCGACGGACAGAGTCCACTTAACAAGATGATCGATTCAGGATTTGAGTTCAGACATGTACCGTGGTTTATCCAATAATAAGGTATCCAGTATAGCTGTGTGGACATGTAGTCAATAGGTACAGTCATCCAGTGAGTAGTAGCCCTTTTTAAAGCCCCTACACAACATTGGTCGAGGTCAAAGAATAGAATCCATACGTTGTCTGATCCAACATATGCATGAAATAGCACACCTGTGAACATTTCAGCTCAATTCGCCAACCGAGTCTCGAGAAAATCGTGAAAACCGCTTCAATTGTTTCACGAAAATCCAGCACTCAACGCCGTACTGTTCCGAAAAATAGTTTAGATCTCGGTGAGACGTAAACTATTTCTTTTACTCATTTCTCCCAAAATACAACATTTTAGGCAGAAATACATGTATTTCAATGAGAGGTTTCTACTATAACCATCTTCAAACTGTATAAGTTTCATGTAAATACATGTACAGTGTATGTGAACATTTCTGTTTTTCGATCTTACCAATGTTGTGTCTTTAAGGCCCAAAACCACATCAATTGGCAAGATCAGGAAACATCGATGTCCACAGATTTCCTTCTAATTTCCACAGTTTGTAGATGGTAATGACAGAATCTTCATGTTGAAATCTTACGGTCTGGGATGCTTTACTTCTCGAGAAATCTTCACTCAAACATCTACATGTTCAAATACATGTAGTTTATTACTCGTGAGTAATGAACTATTTCTTACACTACAGAACGGTGCGAAAACCGTGACGGTTTTTTGCCTTTTTTCTACCATCTCAGATTACCAATGGAGCTAAAACCTTCACCAGATTTCTTTTTTGAAATGTTCAATGGTTTAACACACAAACATGACGAACTGTGGCAATCTTTTGACTTTTACCAATGTTGTATCTAAGGGCCTTTATCCATTTCGCACCGTGCCACTTTACAAGTGCCAATGACCGCCGCTAGATGTTTTGCTTAAAATAATGTGCCATTTTCAAAATTCTGCCTTTGACAATGAAATGTACTGTAAATGTTCATGTTCACAAACACTGTACACAATATACAGTACCGGTACATGTACACCTGTACGTGTACATGTACCGGTACATACTGTACAGTGTACATGTACATAATGTATACACTGTACATGTACATGTACCACCAGTTTATAAGTTATAGCCTAAGGATTTTTAATCAAGGCAGGGCATTATATTACACTAAAATGCCTAGAAATGCTCATATCATGTTTGCAATAGTCTCGTGTTTCCCTCATGCGTGTGAGTAGAGTCAGTAGACTTGATACAGAAGAAGAATGATGCACTAAAGATGCACTGCATGTACAGCCTACTTTTTACACGGGCAAAATAATGTGGGATAGATGATGTGAGTAACTACATACAACATTCATGAATATCTACAGTACATGTACACTGTACACATGCACGTGAACTACATGTAGTGGTAGGCCTACATGTACATGTACATGTGTATACGTGTATCTTCTGATGATAAATTTCTTGAAATGTCTAATCCTACAGGGTCATAATCTTTTGAAGATAGATCATTCTCTAAAGTTAGTTCCAACTGTCCAATGTGAAACCTACTCTCCATTAAGATCAGGAATGATTTTTGTTTAAAGAAACAATTCCTCATAACCCACCCCCCCCCCTGTCTTAACTGCTTGACCACTGAGCTGACTGACTTTGTATGCACTAGAAAGCGAGAGTCGCAGGTTCGCATTCCACCCGAGCTGCTTGAATTTATATCATCAGGCATCGGGCAAAGCACTGAGCATTCAATGTTTATCAAGTCGAGCAGGGCATTGAAGTAATAGTTTTCTAAATACTCCCACTGTGTTCTAGCTACATGTACACACATACATGTACATGTACACGTTAGCTGCATACATGTATGCTATGAGAGGTAATGCACTATCAGATGTATTAAAAAAATATTCAGAAAAAAAAAGCATTTAAAAAACAAAAATGGTTATGCTTGATTCCTGCAGCCGATTTCAAAAAGAGTTGCGTTAGATACGCAACTTACAAATGTCTTGCGCCAGAACGACTCTTTTAAGGGATATCTAGCAAAGGCAGCAAAATGTTGCGTAAGTTACGCAACAAAATGTTGCGTAACATTGGAATTTCTTGAAATCGGCAGCTGCAGAGTCTGTGCAAGATGAGGCCTCCAATACTTCAGGCACTTACCCTGGTCACGGCCAGGCTGCATTGCCGCGCGACCTCCGACCTCAGGTCGCCCACCGTGGCCCCGACGTCCATGACGACGCCCACCCGCACCACCCGGGGCTCGCGGTCCGCGTAGACGACGGCGACCGCCACCACGCGGGTGGTGCGCTGCGGGATGGGCAGCGAGACGCAGACAAAGGGGTCAAAGGTGTTGCTCTGCCGGCCGCAGTGGGGGCAGGTCAGCGAGGAGCGGAACTGCGCCTGGAACAGGTCCTGGATGAAGCTGTTGTTGCGACGCATGTGGTTGGCCAGCATCTCCGCCGCCAGGAGCTCGTCGTTCTTGTTGTGACGATTCTGGGAGGGGAGAAGGGAACAGCGGTTTAATCTACCAGGGTAGATGAGGATGGAGATCGTCATCTTCGTCCTCCCCTTATCATTCTCCTGCTCATCCTCATCACCATAATCCCAATTTTCCTCCTCCTCATCCTTCTCATCATCAAAAACATCATACAAACCATCATCATCATCATCACCATCATCTGATCATCATCACCATCATTGATCACCATCATCTGATCATCATCACCATCATCACCGTCACCATCACCATCACTGTCACCATCACTGTCACTGTCACTGTCACTACTACCGTCTCATCACCATTGCCATCCTCATCACCACCACCATCATCACCATCATCACCATCACCACCATCGCCATCACCATCATCACCATTGCTACCATCATCCCCATTCTCCTAAATCATCATCATCCCCATCATCACCATTATCATCCCCATCATCCTCATTGTCCTCCTTATTATCTTCATCATCCCCATCATCCCCATCATCCCCATCATCCCCATCATCACCATCATCCCCATTCTCCCCCTTATCATCATCATCACCACCATCCTCTCCCTCCTCCTGATCATCATTCTCCTGCTCCTCCCAATCTTCCTTAAACTTCCTCCTCCTCCTCTTCTCTCCCCTTCGTCCCCTCCCAATTCTGCTCTCTTCCTCCTCTACCTCCCCCTCCTCCTCATCATCCCCATCACCAATCTCCTCATCTTCCTCCCAGTCCTCCACTCTTGCTAAACACCCACATCCTCAACACTCGCCTCAAAGCTTTCAGGCGGGTGATGAGGATGTGGGTTACAAATGAATCTTATTTTTTTTTTAGCATTATTCATAAATATTCTTGGTCATCTTCACCATCCTCCTGTACATGTTGGCATCCTTTCTCTTTAAACAAGACAATACACCGTATGAGTACAATGTAAATGCATGAAGCTATAATAAGGAAGGAGTTCGAACGACCAGTGGATCAAAGGGACAAACTCCCACGCCGCTGCAGTCAAACAATAGACTGGTAGCTGATGAGAACAAACCGCAGACAGGCCTCATTGGCATTATTTGGTTACGCAAGGTCGCCGAACAAACTGACCCTCGCATGGAATGCTGGGTATTTACAGTCGACTCCCGTTATAACAATGTCGGCCGGACTTTCGCAATGAGCAACCAATTGTTATTGGTGGTAGTGAGATCATGGAGCTATAATAAGGAAGGAGATTCAACGACCAGTGGATCAAAGGTACAAACTTCCACGCCGCTGCAGTCAAACAATAGACTGGTAGCTGATGAGAACAAACCGCAGACAGGCCTCAATGGCATTATTTGGTTACGCAAGGTCACCGAACAAACTGACCCCCGCATGGAATGCTGGGTACTTATGTGCAGTTCAAATGGAAAAAAAATTGTCAAAACACTTTTTTGTCTCCGCCCTAAAAAAGAATGGACGTCACCGGACGGTATTATTTCTTGCACGAACATTTAGACAATTTGTATACTTCCTTTGTTTGTTTGACCAGGGGTGGATTTTACAAAGCCTTACGATGCATCGTAACTCAACTTACGATGGATAACCCATCGTAAGCTGTGATAGGCCGTGTAGTTTCTGTGCACTGCTCATCGTCTTGCGATTGATCGTAAGTTACGATGGGTTTGGTGAAATCGACTGCAGCACTTCCCTTGACAGGAACAGATTACCGGTATGTGATTTTATTACTCCAGTAAGGGGAAGCGCGGCATGGCAGTCTGTGCACAAAGGCCTTTATTACAGTCGCACATCTGAATGGGATTTGGCGGACCGTTCAAACTCCTTCCTTATTATAGCTCCATGGTAAATGTAGTAGTTTGCAGTACATACACGTTTATGTACAACCTTGCATACATGTACACTGTATACAACCTGACAACTAGACAACTACATTGTACACTGTGCACTCTTCCTCTGATACTGAGAAGTGAGCACCCAGCCTACTGTACTGTACAAGTGTACGGTGTACGTACAGGCATGTACAATTTGTACACTGTAGTACATGGATGCAAATAATGCATTCACTACATGTACGTATACAATAAGGTCAAAGTCAAGTTTAATTACATACATTGTAAATCACGGGTAGATGTACTTTCTGTCTTTCAGAGTAGATGACTCACTGCAACAAATGGTTAAAGAGACATACTGTATAGTACATTGTACTCTAGATGGGCACGACAGAACAGCTGACTGCATGAGTGCAAAAATACAACACATGCTTAGTTTCAGAAACCACATGTCCTTATTGTCCTGTGCGTGTTAAAGTGCAGTTACCCATAAATTTACATTTGTATGCACTGCAGCTCAGAAAGTCTAGTCCTTGGATTTTTTTTTTAACAGTTTTTGATCATCCGCAGTCAAATCATCAAAATGTGAAAACTGTTAAAAGGGTTATAACAGTTTAATACAGTAAAATGTACTGTGCATTGGACATCTAATTGTATACTGTATACCGTAATACGTACATGTGTACAAAGTCGTACATGTACATACATGTTACTGCACATATACATGTATGCACAAATAACTGTACCGTAGGTGTGCAAATCTAAACAATTAAAGGGCTGTTGTTTCGATCCTAATTGTACACGTACATATTTACATAGTACATGTACAGTACACATGTGCCGGTACACGTATACTCATTGGGCCAACAAAACAAACAGTCGTGCTTCCGGTTTCCCGGCCGGCAGACTCTATTTTGATGGCGCAACCGCCGACCAGTGATTTAAATCAACCAACACTGCATACATGTAAATCATGTTATTGTTGGCTCGAATATACATGTACATGTACATGTATCTACAGTAATGAAACACTTACATGTAGCAAGTACATGTACATGTGTACACAAATGTACATGACTCAGTTGCCTGATGAAGGTTAGCAACGACACATCGCGTGACTTTGATCACCCTTTCCAGTTTCAACTTATCTACACCACCACGATGAACAACCTCTTCATTTCTACATGACTCAGCATAAAAAAGTTCCCCCCAAAAATATGTCCCTACCAAACTACATATTTTCAGATGTAATAGGAAGCACAACTACATGTACATAACTACATACACTGTACATGTACATGTGTGTATTTTTTTGTTTGGCATAGCCATTTGAACTTACTGTACATGTACATGTACATACTCTGTATACATGTACCTGTACATGTACATGTACTACATGTATTGTACACATTACAATGAGATGGCAGCGTGGAGCTTTGTCGGCACCCGTACGGCAGAAGATGCGTAGAGAGCATTGCGTGTCCTTAACCTCACGTACGCAAGGTCTGGTATTAAACCAGGCATCTAAGTTTGATCAGAGTATTTTCGATGATCCCTTTCTTTTCACGAGATGACGTCATGTCAGAGAAGTTGGGTGTACATATGTACATTGTACATGTACATGTACTTGCAACGTTAAAAATTCCCAAAACGTGTAGAAAGTTAGAAACACAGAAAATAAACTTATTTGCATTCACGATATTGAAACAGAGTCTTAAAATTAAGCCAAAAGCAATTTTTGTTAATGAACTGGTTTTTTTAATAAATGCACAGGCCCTTTAATCAAGGTGGTTTTTGGTATTCTGGTATTAGGCGAGCCTCCTTGCTTTAATATGCTGCATGTACATGTTCATGCATGTACAGTGTGTATGGTCGATCTATATTTCAATCACACAGTTACATGTACATGTAAATTTTTTCATCATGTTGTTTAAAATAAATCAGTGTACTGTAGACCTCCATGTACTGTACAGCGAGTGACTAATGCTTTTTCTATTGCATTGTGTATTGTACACACTGTACATGTACATGTACTTCAAATGACCATGGCCGCATGTTTACACATTAAATTCCTATACAGATCTGTACGTATAATGTACGTATGTACACTGCACTAGTCTTTCCTCAAGGCGTGCGTGCCATGCGGTCTTCTCCGGTTTCAGTTGCTTGCGGCTACACAACAGCGGTAGCCAGGAGGGGACTTGAAACGAGGCTAGCGCTGCGCTTCATCCACGCAGCACGCAGGGTATTATGCGGCTCAAAGTGGACATTTCCCTTGGGGGGAGGAAGTGGAGATGACAGATCTTGTCAAGCCAATTTCTTAGGCCAGGAGATGCTCAACATTTTTGAAGTATCAGACAACTCCGGGCATCTCCCAACAGGATACCGGCACTTTCGCTCAGGACTGCGAGAAATTACCGGTACATGAATGAGTCGTGAAAATGCGTGCGAAAATCCACAAAAATCCACTTGAATAAATATCCACAATGTTTTCTTTTATTAATTGATTGTACTCTACTTTTGTAGGGGGGAGTATCACTTGATTGTTTTGTGAAATCCGGTTCTTTTCAGAACCACACATACTCACAAAAGATAATTTGGCAGGGTGTCACCCCAAACCTACATGTAATTCTTCTGCTATCCTCACCATAAAAACCTTTGAAGTTTGAACAACTCTCAAGTTTGTGAAATTGCAAAGAAACTTCGACTGGATTGGATTTGGACCCGAGACCGCTGGGTTAATGTACCAGCCTTCTGTCCAATTGAGCTACACATACAGTGTACCTGTACAACAATGTATCCATCTGTACAGCATCACTTGATTGTTTTGTGCAAATAGCAAAGAATATTTGACTGGACTGGGACTTCTAGCTCAGTGTACCAGTACTCTGTCTACCTCAGGAGCTATCCATTTTGTAATTCATAAAGAATATAATGTACCCTTTCTCTTTGGTTTAATTTTATTGTTTTGTGGAAATAGCAAATAAAGTTGGACTGGCCTGGGATCTGGCGAAGGAACTTTGATTAATCGCGAACAAAGAGGACTGCAGTCGATTTCACCAAACTCATCGTAACTTACGATCAATCGCAAGACGATGGGCGATGCACAGAAACAATCCCCATGGCCTATCACAACTAACGATGGGTAATATCCATCGTAAGTTGAGTTACGATGCATCGTAAGGCTTTGTGAAATCCAGCCCTGGACTGCAAGACTCGACCGGGATTCGATCCGGAGCCTCTGGTTTAGTAGGGTTCACGGACTCATTCCTGACTCCTGGGATAAGGGTTTGCAAACTCCTGGGATTAGGGTCCACAGACTCCTGGGATTAGGGTCCACAGACTCCTGGGATTAGGGTCCACAGACTCCTGGGATAAGGGTCCACAGACTCCTGGGATTAGGGTCCACAGACTCCTGGGATAAGGGTCCACAGACTCCTGGGATAAGGGTCCACAGACTCCTGGGATTAGGGTCCACTGACTCCTGGGATTAGGGCCCACAGACTCCTGGGATAAGGGTCCACAGACTCCTGGGATAAGGGTCCACAGACTCCTGGGATTAGGGTCCACTGACTCCTGGGATAAGGGTCCACAGACTCCTGGGATAAGGGTCCACAGACTCCTGGGATTAGGGTCCACAGCACAGACACCTGGGATAAAGGTCCACAGACTCCTGGAATTAGGGTCCACAGACTCCTGGGATTAGGGTCCACAGACTCCTGGGATTAGGGTCCACAGACTCCTGGGATTAGGGTCCACAGACTCCTGGGATTAGGGTCCACAGACTCCTGGGATTAGGGTCCACAGACTCCTGGGATTAGGGTCCACAGACACCTGGGATAAGGGTCCACAGACTCCTGGGATTAGGGTCCACAGACTCCTGGGATTAGGGTCCACAGACTCCTGGGATAAGGGTTATTTTAGTAAGTTTGCAAATTTGTTTGCATAATTATTAATACTAATATCTTTCCTGCAATTTAATGGGAGGGGGTGGGTTACAGAGGATAGGGCCTGTCCTCCCCTGGCTGATTGAGAGCAAGAAAGAATTCATCCTACACGTACCTTGACCTGTTTGTACTTCTTCTTCGGAGCACAGTTCAGGTCTTCGTGCACCTTGTCCAGGAGCCAGATGAGGAACTCCTGGGCGTCGTGCTGGTCGTTGCCACGGAACTGCCCGCTGTACTTGGACACGATGCGCTTGAACTCGGTGGTGTGCTGCGGCAGGTACTGGCAGGACCAGACCGACTTCATGAGCAGGGCCAGCTGCTCGGTCACCTCGCCCCGCGTGCCGAACTTCTTGTTGTTCTTCTTGCTGCGCCGCATGTCCTGCCGGTACAGCTCCAGGACGAAGTACTCGGCCAGCATGTCCGTGTTGCTCAGACACTGGACGATGGCGTTCATGAAGCAGGTGTTGCCGTGGTTGCGGAGGCCGGCCAGCCCGGGGACCTTCCCGTTGAGCCGGACCGGATTCGAGCCGACCGGGGAGAGGTGGACGCCGCCGGGGCTGAGGTTGATGTTGTCCACGGAGACGGCAGCCGCGGCGACGTTGTCGCGCCGCTGGCGGTGGTGAGCGCCGCCCGCGTCCTCGGTCGGACTCTTGGCCTCGTCCATGCTCCGGATCTGCCGCATCATCTTCTGGATCAGGCTGCCGAACGCGCGGAAGGACGGCTTGTGCGATTTTTTCTTCTGCGGGCTGAGCGAGTTGTCCGTCGAGAGGCTGCCCCGGCTGCCCAGACTCGGTTGCCTCGGCGACGAGGGGTTGGGGCTCGGCGAGAGTGACCGCGCGCTCTCCAGGACCGCCCGCCGGTCGGGGCTGTCGTTGAGATTGCGGCGGAGCGGGTGGTCGTCGGCGTAGCTCACGACGTTGGGTCGGCTGCCGGCCAGCGACTGGTGGACTCCCAGCTGCGAGCGGTGGCCGCCCGCCAAGAAGTTCTCGCGGACGTTGTTGTGCGCCCGCCCCGCGCCGTTGGTCAGCACGGTCCTCGGCAGGCTGGTGGACTTGCTGTGGTTCTGCTGCTGCTGCGGCCAGAACTCCTCCGGCTCGGAGTCGAAGGAATCGTAGCACGCCCTGGCCCGGGTCAGGCTCATCCTGTCGGCCGCCAGGGCCGAGGCCGAGACCGAGCCGCCCGTCCTGTAGGACCGCGGCAGCGTGGACTCGGCCCGGTAGGCGTACGGCCGCGTCATCATGTCCGGGGTAGCCGAACGCGGCAGCGCCCGCTCACCGTGAATGCACTCCACGTCGGCCAGAGGCGCCCCGGCGACTGACGGCTTCGACTCGGTGCCGCTCATCGCTTTCCTCGGGGAATTTTTTTTTTTTTTTTTCCTCACCTCTCGACAAATTCCTCCCCCGACACTTCTCCCTTCTCGGTGTTAAAACGTGAACCCCCAGTGGGACGCGGGGGCTACCTTCCTCCCGTCTCCTCAACATTCACCGGCTCCCTGCGTCATTCGGGACCGGCCGGCCGCGGGGGGCAAACGGTGGGAATTGCGGTGAAAATTTCAATCTTGCGAGCGGGGCATTCTGCGGTTGATCGTGTTTACCTCGGAGAGACCGCGGCCATGATTAACTCAATTGTTCTTAAATACCGCCCTCTATTGACATCAAAACACAATGATCGATTTGGTTATTGAGGAAGTGATAAGTTGACAGGAGGAAAACACGCGCGCCGTCTTTCATGGAAACAAAAACACAATAGATGTTTGTTTATATTTGCGGAAACTAACGAGATTCGACCGTTCGAAACTGTCCCTTTGATCCTCCCCACCCCCTTGTTTGCTTCCCCTTTGATCCCCCCTCCCTTCGTGTTTGCATCTGCATCCCACTCCCTTCCCTTTTGTCCTTCCTCTGTCATGTGTGTCAGGGCTTTCCTTCCCCTGACTGTTTGCTGTGTGTACGTCCTTGTCACTTTGCCTTTGGGGAAGGTCTTGCTAGGATCGAAACGTCAGGCCCTCTAATTTTGAGATTTATGTATTCCAAGTCAGTGAGCAGTTTGCAACAGATTTTTGTATTTACTTCACTGTTGGAAACAACGAGTTAATGAGAAAGCAAATGAAAATGGAAGTACAGTGTATGGGCTAATCGCTTCTACTTAAAATTTTAAATAGCTCTATGCTATGACAATGGAGGATTTTCCTTCCTCCATGCTATGACCTTGATGCAAATTTCGTACAGGGTAATCACGAATAAAATCTTTGTGAGTTTACAACTTGTACGAAAGCTATAATTATTATTTCTACCTGATTTCCCTTGATTTCACATAATTTGGACAAATCCATGTACATTATCGCGTGTAGTTCGGTGGGGCGCCCTCGCTGAAAATCCCAATCGTTTGGATTTTTCAGAATGTTACCGGGCATTGATGTGTTGATAGGCAGAATCAATGCAAACAAAATCTACTGTAAAAAAAAAACTACACGAGCTTCCTTAGCGACGACTAAATCTAACAAGTCTTTCGTTTTGATAGTGTTTAAGATTAATATTGTGTTTTTGATGAGGAAACATTGTTCCGGCTACCTTTCCAAGTAATCAATGTTGTTGGTACAGTAACTTTAGCCCTTTTACAACTTTTTAAACTTAATATTTGGGGTTTTGACAAAATCCAAAAATGTTAACAAAGGAGTAAAAGGGCTAAACTTACTGCAGCTATCAATGTTGTTCTTGGAAACAAAACTTTCAAAAATTAGGAGGGTTTTAAGTTTGGATCCTAGCAGGAAGTGAAACAGGTTACAAAAAGATGCAGGACTTTCAGTATTGCCCTCATCATTAAATTGAGGATAAATTAAAGTATATAAAAGCATGGATACCGACTAGGATTAAAACAAAAAAATATATAATTTCTAGCCTTTAAGAAAGGTCCTGTACTTCACCAAGATCATTGGACTGCACTGATAATAACAAAGTGGAAATTTTATTCAAACGTTCCCTCACTAATTCGCCACAAAAATGAGAAAGACAAAAGAAAACCATCTTAAAACACACTAGGAATTCTGTTTATTGGTCTACATGTCTACTTGCACTGTCCACAAAAGATTGGCAACACCGAGGAAGAACTGAGAGCCGGTTGCCAAGGCAACTGTACAGAAAGTTAAAAATATCAATGTGAACCGTCCATTCAAAACAGCAACATCATTTTTTGTTTATCTATGTACATTACTATTCATTGAATCATCCAGTCACTCAGCATGATTAATCCTCATCTAAAATAACAATGAAATAAAAATTCAAAAGAAGTAATTTTCTTAACCTAATTTTACGCAATGGACATAACCGTTACCACTGGAGAAAGAATAAGAAAGTCCTAAATCTTGATAAAAAATAAAATAAAAAAACGACCAGCGCAATCAACTACGACTTAAAAAAAAAAAAAAAAATGATGAAAAACTGACGGCGAACTTTTGAAGAAATTGAAACCAAAAAAATCGGCAAAGAAAAATTTGGACTGGAGTAGGATTTGAACCCAAGAACTCTGGTTTTGCGTACCAGCGCTCTTCCCATCTGGGCTATCCAGCACTTAGATGGTGGCCTCCAAAAACAAAGTCATTAGACTTCTTGTATCTGGTCCAAGAGAGTGTCTTGCAATAAACTCCTTTTCATTTTTCAGGAAGGAAAAAACATAGGTGAGGTTGAGAAAAATTTGTTTCCAATTTTAGGTGAGTGATATCTCTGCTAACTTGCGAAGAAACTCTTTTAGTATTAAGGCCCTATACAGCAAAAACAGCCCAATGCTGATCCAACAAATGTTGTAAATTATTATCCAAGTTCCTAATTTTTTTAAATTTAAAGTGACATGCGATTTTACAACAATTCTGTCGTTCAGCGTGATGCCACAGAATGGCATTCTGGCACCTGATTGGTAAGTTTTGCTGTTTAACGCCACTCCCTGGAGTGAAAGATTCCTTTTGGCGTGAATGAAGTGTCATTTCACAGCTAAATTAAAAATCCATTTCTCTCTCCTTTAATATATTGTTGAAGATATTGTCATGCAACTGTATCTGTAGAAAATTCATGTAAAAACATTTTTAAAATTTGACATAATTCTTACCAGTCCATGGATGCTCCGTAATAGGTTTCACTCCAGTTGCAGAGAGTGAGCATGTTAAATTCAAAAGCCCCGGCTGAAAAACAAACCAATCTTCCCTTTTGGAACAACTAATCCATACAGTTTGTCTTATGTCAAAAATTGTATCATTTTTTTTTCAATCTTGGGATGGTTACTTTGCTTGATATGTATTCAAAAGAATATCTGGGTTTTTCATTTGCCAATTTGTACCAATTTCTAGATCAAATGTTACTTTTATTAATACAAAATGGTAATAAAATTGGAGGAAAAGATACATTTTCCTAATAATTATCACAAATATTAAAATACACAAAAACTGGTGAAAACGTTATGTACAAGCTGAAAAGGGTGTTTTTTTTTTTTTTTTAAAGCAGGCAGCGAACAGTTGACAAGTTTGTATTCGTTTGCATCACAAATTAACCTTTCAATCAAAGAGCAACATGACTTTGACTGGAATTGGATGTGACCCTTGGCCTCAGGTTAAGATGTACATGTACCAGTCCTTTAACCATTTGAGCTATCCATCCCTTAGATGGTGGCCCTCCCAAATAGGCAACTAGTCTTTGGCACACCAGTGCTCCTACCATCAAGCTATCCAGCCCTTAGATGGTGGCCCTCCCAGATAGTCAACTAGTCTTTGCTGGGTTAGTGGCACCAGCTAGAAGCAATTCAACCATCTGAGCTATCCAGCCCTTTGTTGGTGGCCCTCCCAGATAGTCAGCTAGTCTTTGCTGGGTTAGTGGCACCTGCCAGCGAAGCAATTTAACCATCTGAGCTATCCAGCCCTTAGATGGTGGCCTTCCCAGATAGTCAACTAGTCTTTGCTGGGTTAGTGTTTAGGTTAGTGGCACCAGCCAGAAGCAATTCAACCATTTGAGCTATCCAGCCCTTAGATGGTGCCCTCCCAAATAGTCAACTAGTCTTTGCTGGGGTGGGTAGCCAGAGCAATTCAACCATTAACCACTTCGCGCCGGGACCTCCGAATCCGGAGGTCAATTGGATTGCCTTTGCAACGGGGCCCTCCGAATCCGGGCACCACTATTGTCCACATTCTAAACAAAGACTCTTTTCATCTTAGAACAAAGCATTATGAATCAGTACAAAGACCCTTTTTGACGCACGTTGCCACATGAATTGCAAGATTAGCAGCAGTAATTGTGCAATTGTGGGACTTTTACTGTGGAGGATCGAGGGATACCGCGCTGCAGCTGAAAGCACGCGGGGGGACATTGTCTTTGCATGCCACACAGCCCAACGGTCGTCGGTCTGGCATTGGAATTCCCCCCACATTCTTTACCGTAATCTGTACGCTCGTTTGTGGCCGACCAACTCAAAGATTTGACTGCCTGGAGTGGAGGCTGGAGTCTGCGGTCAGGGATTGTCAGCAGCGTACACGAACCCACACACACACGTCCGTTACGGTCCATTGACGACGCACAAAGGGCCCTTTTTCGAACTGATAATCTCTTGACAAAGGCCACAACGACGTCCGAATTGTGCCAGGTTTTACTCTCTTGTACCCATAGTATACCCTTATTGATTTATTTCACAGAAATATATTGTTCCGATTGTTTTAGCAAGATTTTAAAATGATGCATTGTTCAAAAACCCCCGTATGGCGGTCATCGGCGCTGAAAAACCCCCCGGCGCGAAGTGGTTAACTGCCGTATATCTCCAGGGATCACATCCCCGCTTTAATCATCTGCGATCTGTTTTTGCCTCATATTTGTCATCACGTATTTAAAAATTGCTTGATAAATTTTTTTTTAAATGAAGAAAAAAAAAGAAGAAAAGATCTAATTAAAGCAAAAAAAACACGAAAAAAGGAATGTCATAATTCCTAGTTAAAAATTATTTTTGTTCAAGAGAGAAAACCTCACAAAAGTGTTGGCACTGGCAAACAAAATGACAGCAAGATTTGTTGACATTGTTTGTACTATTTACAGCACACTGTTGACAACTTGGAATCACATGATAACATTGGTTTTTTTGAAATGGCAAGGACAACTGCTGTTTGCTGGTTGCTCCATGATTCCCACGATTACCATGAAACAGTCGTAGAGTTTGTAAATCTTAGGCAAGTACAGGAAGGAAGTGAAAATTGTATTTCCAATATGACTTCAATGCTGTTGTTTTTTTCACTTTTCAGCTATGGCATATGATTCAGCAACTGGAACCTGACAATTAGTTTTATTAGAGGCAGAGTAATAATTACTTCTTCCGATAAATCCCTAGAATGGAACACCAATCTTCCAGGTATATATACATGTACACACCACTTCCGAGAAAATTTTGACATTGTCCAGTAAATCAAAGCAACTGACCTAGTTCCTTGACTCATGCCTCACATCAATACTGATCATAGCACTGGGTACCTGACTCTTTAATCTGTGTACAATACGTGCACATATATCGCTGGCGGGATCCTGAGAATCAAAAGGTCCTGCTAGGATTGAAACGTCAGGCCCTCCTAATTTTTGATTCTTGCATTTTGGTCATTTCAGTCAGTAACCAGTTTGCAACAGTTTTGCATGTCACTCCAAACTAATTTGAGTTTAAGCAAGAGAGTTGCCTTACACCAGAAGCATTTTGTCTTTTTTTTTGTATTTTCCAGATTGTTAACATGGTTAACGTTCCATCCAAGGATCAATGTCAGCTATAGAGGTTTTTTCACACGACGTCACTTGACCACCGGAGACTAATCAGCATGTCTGCAGGACCAAATCTGCGGAAGCGCATGCAAATACCAAATCTGAGCACTTCCATTGGACATTTTGACGAATCGAAGACTTGCGCATTCCAAGTAGGCCGAAATCTGCGCGAATTGAACGCTGACCGGCAAAAAATGACGCGACGGAAAAACCTCTATATTGAATCACCGCGAAGCCGCTGGGCATGGACAGAATGTATAATTATCCGGAGGAAATCAGAAATGTTCCATTTGAAGAAGGCTTTTACCTAATGGCATGTATTTTCAGAGTGCTTCATAATTGTGACCCGCTCTGTGAAAATGAGTCAGATGTTGCAAAATTATAAAATTGGGATATCTATATAGCTGGATAGACCTTAAAAACAACTTCATTTAGGTGTGTGTTGGATATGCATAGCATGACAGCATGTTGCACTCCAGAGATATGGCAGTTTCCAAAATCCCTGTTTTTCATCTCCACCAAAACTCTTAACAGAGAAAACAAGCATTAAAGATACTGTATTGTCAGATATCCTAAGAAGTTTCTTTTGTCAATGCGCATAGCATTTTCATGATACAAATTGTTACTTCTCATGAAGGATTACGAAAGTTAAGAACCTAAAGAATTCAGAAAAAAAAAAAAAAGGGTGGGGGGGAAGTGAAAAAAAACCCCACCCTTTCAACATTGAATCGCCCGTAACGCATTTTCATGTCGGGCAACATCTGACTCATTTTCACAGAGCAGGGCTGGATATCACAAAGCCTTACGATGCATCGTAACTCAACTTACGATGGATAACCCATCGTAAGTTGTGTTGGACCGTATGGTTTCTGTGCGTCGCTCACCCCCTTGCGATTAATCGTAAGTTACGATGAGTTTGGTGAAACCGACCCCTGGTCACATATTTCCCCGTTACCGGTTCCCGCAGCGAGCTGCTGCATTGCATTATACGTGCGCACTGGAGCCGGAGGTCGAGACAGTTGACGACGACGACGACGCGGCCGCACCTCCGTGCTGCCTCAACTCCTCCGCGTCCTCCCCGGTCTCCTTGGCCCTCTTGTGGCGGCTCCGGCGGCCGCCTCGCGACCCCTGACCCCCGGCGTAGCGGCCGGCCATCGGGACGTTGTCCGGCGGCTTGGGCCCGGCGGGCTGGCCGTGACCCTTGCCCGCCTTCTGCTTGTTCTTGAGCACCGTCAGCGAGACGTGGGGGTAGGTCTTGGTGATGCGACCCACGGCTTTGGTTCGACCCTCCCTACGGACGAGAAAAAAAAAAAAAACCCATCAAGGCGCTGGATCAAAGACCTGCTTTCTCTGCCTATCTGTCTGTGTCTGTCTGTCTGTCTGTCTCTGTCTCTATCTACCTGTCTGTCTGTCTTTTTTGTCTATTTCTGTCTGTCTCTCTATATGTCTGTCTGTCGGTCTCTGTCCTGTCTGTCTCTCCATCTGTCTCTGTCTGTCTTTATGTGCCTCTCTCTGTCTGTGTATAGCTTTCTCTGTCTGTCTGTCGGTCTCTGTCCTGTCTGTCTCTCCAATTGTTTGTCTGTCTGTCTGTCTGCATGTGTCCCTCTGTCTGTCTCTGTGTATGGCTGTCTCTCTGTCTCTCTGTCTGTTAGTCTCTGTCTCTCTGTCTGTTAGTCTCTGTCTCTCTGTCTGTCTCTCCCTCTGTCTGTCAGTCTTTATGTGTCTGTCTTTATGTGTCTGTCTGTCTGTCACTCTGTCCGTCGGTCTCTGTCCCTCTGTCTGTCTCTCCGATTGTCTGTCTGTCTCTATCTTAATGTGTCTCTCTGTCTGTCTTCATATGCCTCTCTGTCTGTCTCTGTGTATGGCTGTCTCTCTGTCTGTTAGTCTCTGTCCCTCTGTCTGTCTGGATTGAGAATGTCTGTCTGCCAATATGACTCACCTGAATACCATACGGCTGTCTGTGTGCAGAAATTCTGGATTCTTGATGAAGCGGAATCGAACCTGTGCCTTGTCTCCTGTCCTAAGATGCTCCTTGCTCATGTAGATAATAGAGGCAGTTTGTCGTATACTACCCACGTGGACTGAAGGAAGGAAGCAAGCAATTGGATACAAATCCAAATGAATTCATCCTGTAAAGTTCTCCACGTATCATTTAAATTCTTTCTGTCAAATTTTCCGGGTTTACAAATAGCCGTTGTTTGCATCTGGTGATAGTGTATGCATATGTATGTGTTTGGGATGATACCTAGAGAAACAGTGTCTATTGGAATAACTGCTTATGAATGGTACCTTCACATCACAAATCAAATTATTCAATTGAAATCAATTTAAACAATTAATAAATTGAAAAACAAAATGAAACAAAATACAACAAATATAATGACCAAAAAAACCCCAAAACCAAAATAAAATGAAATGGAGTAATAAATAGAATTAATACAATAACAATTACAATGAAAGTAAAAGTAAACGAAAAATGAACAACGAAACAAATACGAAAACGAAACAAAACAAAAACCAAAAAAACCAAAACGAAAACAAAACCAAAACGAAAAACGAAAACGAAAAAGAAAAAGAAAAACGGAAACGGAAACGGAAACGGAAACGAAAACGAAAACGAAAACAGAAAATACAAATAAAATTCAAAATCATGAAGAGGATAGTGAAGAAAGAGTTTGCTGGTGTTGTATCGGGTATGGTCAGATTTTGGTCGGGGTAGTGACCCATGTACTTACCCATAGCCTGGTAGCGTGTGCTTATCGTGGTGGGGTGGTGTAGGACCAGAATCTCACCGTCAAACTCCCAGCAGGCCTCAGGGTTGGACTGGGGGGACACCATCACCATGCCTTTCCTGATGTGGGAACGCTTGATTTGCTGCAGGAGAGAAAAAAAATGATAAATGAATGAAGGAATATGCAACATTGTTGCAAACTGCTTACTGACTATTAAAATGACCAACATTCAATGGTCAACCATTTTAAGGACCTGATGTTTTGATCCTTACTGGACCTTCCTCAAAGGCATCCTCTTCTTCCTCCACTTCTTCCTCATCCTCCTCTTCCTCCCCATCTTCCCCTCCCCCCTCTTCCCCATCCTCCTCATCCCCCTCTTCCTCCCCACCATCCACATCCTTCTCTTCCTCATCCCCCTCTTCCTCCCCACCATCCCTATCCTTCTCTTCCTCCTCATCCCTCTCTTCCTCCCCACCATCCCCATCCTTCTCTTCCTCCTCATTCCTCTCTTCCTCCCCACCATCCCCATCCTTCTCTTCCTCCTCATTCCTCTCTTCCTCCCCACCATCCCCATCCTTCTCTTCCTCCTCATTCCTCTCTTCCTCCCCACCATCCACATCCTTCTCTTCCTCATCCTCCCCATTCTCCTCATCCCCCTCTTCCTCCCCACCATCCCCATCCTTCTCTTCCTTCTCATCCCTCTCTTCCTCCCCACCATCCCCATCCTTCTCTTCCTCCTCATTCCTCTCTTCCTCCCCACCATCCCCATCCTTCTCTTCCTCCTCATCCCTCTCTTCCTCCCCACCATCCCCATCCTTCTCTTCCTCCTCATTCCTCTCTTCCTCCCCACCATCCACATCCTTCTCTTCCTCCTCATTCCTCTCTTCCTCCCCACCATCACCATCCCCATCCTTCTCTTCCTCCTCATTCCTCTCTTCCTCCCCACCATCCCCATCCTTCTCTTCCTTCTCATTCCTCTCTTCCTCCCCACCATCCCCATCCTTCTCTTCCTCCTCATTCCTCTCTTCCTCCCCACCATCCCCATCCTTCTCTTCCTCCTCATTCCTCTCTTCCTCCCCACCATCCACATCCTTCTCTTCCTCCTCATTCCTCTCTTCCTCCCCACCATCACCATCCTTCTCTTCCTCCTCATCCCCATCCTCCTCATCTCCTCACCATCCCCATCCTTCTCTTCCTCCTCATCCCCCTCTTCCTCCCCATCCTCCTCATCCCCGTATTCCTCCCCATCTTCCCCTTCCCTCTCTTCCTCATCCTCCCCATCCTCCTCATCCCCCTCTTCCTCCCCACCATCCCCATCCTTCACATCCTCCCCATCCCCCTCTTCCTCCCCATCCTCCCCTTTCTCCCACCACCCCTCTTCCTCCCCATCCTCTTCCACCCTCTTCATCACAAGCTGAACTACCAAGTGACAGGCACCAACCTTCTTCAATGCAAATGAGGCGGTCTGCCCGCCCTTGACCATCCGTACGGGCATCCGCTTCCTGTGTATACTCTTGACGATGACCGGCTGGAAGTTGCCCTGGGGGTCTGGGCCCAGGAGTAGCGTCTCATTCAGACGGATCAGTCCCTTCAAGGTGGTGCCAGACACTACGGTCCCCACGCCCTGAAAAAACAAAAGTGCAAATGCCCACAGATTAAAGGTGACTGAAGGGTGAGGAGGATGAGGAGGAAGAGGAGGGTGAGGAGGAAGAGGAGGAAGAGGAGGGAGGAGGAAGAGGAGGAAGGAGGGAAGAGGAGGAAGAGGAGGAAGAGGAGGAAGAGGAGGGGGAAGAGGACGAGGAAGAGGAGGAAGAGGAGGGGGAAGAGGAAGAGGATGGTGAGGAGGAAGATGACGAAGGGTAGGAGGAAGAGGAGGAAGAGGAGGAAGGAGGGAAGAGGAGGAAGAGGAGGAAGAGTAGGGGGAAGAGGAAGAGGAAGAGGAAGAGGAGGGTGAGGAGGAAGAGGAGGGTGAGGAGGAAGAGGAGGAGGAGTGTGAGGAGGAATAGAAGGAAGAGGAGAATGAGGAGGATGAGGAGAAAGAGGAGGAGAAGGGTGAGGAGGAGGAGGAGGAGAATTGGGAGTTTGATAAGAAGCAAACTTCTGTCATACAAATAAAACAATACGAAAAAACTTACCGGCACTGAGTAGGTTTCGTCGATCTGGAACTCTGCAGGCTCCTTGATGTCGCAGTGCATGCGGGTAGACAGGAGGTTCAGGAACGTCTTGAGCAGGGGGAGGTTCTCTCCGCTGACGTTGGACACTTGAAAGATGGGACACACCCTGAGAAAAAAATCGGACACATACGGATTATTGGTAAACATGCACAATGTTAACATTAAAGTGCTGTTGTCGCAATGATTTTTTCATGTTGACATCATGTCGACAAGACCTTGTGAAAGAGTTAACAATTTGGCTTCATAATGCATGCTACATTGTAGGCTGTTTTAATAAACAAATAATGCATGGCTAAAATCCAGTTGCCTGATGAAGGTTAGCAGTTAGCAACCGAAACGTCGCCACCAGCAACGACACACCGCGTGACTTTGATCACCCTTTCTACTTATCTACACCACCGCGATGACCAACCCCTTCATTTCTATCAAAATCCATTGTTGTGATGAATGAAGGGACGGATGGAAGGATGGATGGAAGGATGGATGGAAGGTGGGGCGGTCGGAGGGACGGATGGATGGTGAGTTGGACGGAAGGACAGACAGACAGACCGACAGACCCACCTCTCTGAGCTGAAGTTGGTGGCGGCCATGATGACGTCGTCGTGGTTGTTGACCAGGACGGGGATCTTGCGGCAGCCGGGCGACTTGAGGATGCGCTGGAGGAGCTTGAGGGTCTCCTGGAGGACGTTGGGCGGGCACATGTCAATCTTGGTCACCACCACAAAGACGGGGACGCTCAGGGCCAGGGCCAAGCCTAGATGCTCCTTAGTCATGCCGATGATACCCGCATTGCTGCCAATCTGAAACACAGGAACAAACAACAAAACCATCAAACCCAGATCGACGATTTTAGCTTCATACAGGCATGCAACTCTTGAATTGTAAAAAAAAGAGGAAAATGTCCCAATGAAACTGCGAGCGCGAAGCATTGGGGCGGCTAAAGGGCCCCCGAAAATTTTGGATTCTAAATGCTCTGTGGTGCATTCTGAGCAGTTTGTGACAACTTATGACTTTAAGCTGAGTGACAGATTTTAACCTTTTTCAAGGCATACACCTAGAAAATTGATTTTTTTTTTACACAAAATGAAAAGTAAACATCAAAGTTTTTAACCTGATCTCAGCATGTGTTTTAAATAATAGTTAGGGGAGAAGAATTTTTTAGAAGAACTTATTATTATTATTATTATTTTTTTTTTTTATGGCCGAATAACAAAAACCGTGGAAATCCGCGGATAAGCGGAAAAGTAGCATGCCTGTTCGTATAAAGAAAGCTATACCTCGCCCAAACCTGCGTCGGTGAAAATAATTCTAGGTCGTCGAATTCAACGATTCTCTGTTGTTGCATATGTAATATCCTCCGTTAAGCGCAAAAATTCCGCGCTAGCTCTTTAAAGCCCCTACACAACATTGGTCGAGGTCAAAGAATAGCATTCATACGTTGTCTGATCCAACATTTGCATGAAATAGCACACCTGTGAAAATTTCAGCTCAATCTTTTACTTGTTTCTCCCAAAATACAAAATTTTAGGTAGAAATATTTTGGTGAAAGGTTTCTACTATAACCATCTTCAAACTGTATAAGTTTCACGTAAATCTGTGAACATTTCTGTTTTTCGATCTTACCAATGCTGTGTGGGGGCTTTAAGCGACGAATCCTTGCTTACGCTATCTATGAAATGAATTCTGCGCTTACAGCATCCCGTCAGCATCCCTTTAAGCAGAGCCATGGAACTGGGCCCAACTCTCCATTCTGGGAGCAAAATGAGGTACGCCCGTGAGCAAAGAGACGGCTCTGTCTAATTCTCTGCAAACCTCTCTGCAAACCTTTCTCTGCAAACCTCTGACTGACAGTCTCCCTACCTCCCGCACTCACCATGAGCATTCCAAAGTCCGGTGCGTGGCCCGTCATGCCGAAGACGGTGGTCTTCAGGTATTTCTCGTGGCCGGCGAGGTCGATGAAGGTGATGACCTTCGAGGCAGTCTCGCATATTCTCAGCCAGTCCAGGTTGCCGCCTGAAATTTTCGACAAAGAAACCCCCGCAAATAAGTTGACGGTGCTTCAAATGACGCCTCTTTGAAATTAAGGCCCTGGGGTGGATTTCACAAAGCCTTGCGATGCATCGTAACTCAACTTACGATGGATAACCCATCGTAAGTTGTGATAGAAGCCTTACGATGCATCGTAACTCAACTTACGATGGATAACCCATTGTAAGTTGTGATAGAAGCCTTACGATGCATCGTAACTCAACTTACGATGGATAACCCATCGTAAGTTGTGATAGAAGCCTTACGATGCATTGTAACTCAACTTACGATGGATAACCCATCGTAAGTTGTGATAGAAGCCTTACGATGCATCGTAACTCAACTTACGATGGATAACCCATTGTAAGTTGTGATAGAAGCCTTACGATGCATCGTAACTCAACTTACGATGGATAACCCATCGTAAGTTGTGATAGAAGCCTTACGATGCATTGTAACTCAACTTACGATGGATAACCCATCGTAAGTTGTGATAGAAGCCTTACGATGCACCGTAACTCAACTTACGATGGATAACCCATCGTAAGTTGTGATAGAAGCCTTACGATGCATCGTAACTCAACTTACGATGGATAACCCATGGTAAGTTGTGATAGAAGCCTTACGATGCATGGTAACTCAGCTTACGATGGATGACCCATCGTAAGTTGTGATAGAAGCCTTATGATGCATCGTAACTCAACTTACGATGGATAACCCAGCGTAAGTTGTGATAGAAGCCTTATGCTGCATCGTAACTCAACTTACGATGGATAACCCATCGTAAGTTGTGATAGAAGCCTTATGCTGCATCGTAACTCAACTTACAATGGATAACCCATCGTAAGTTGTGATAGAAGCCTTACGATGCATCGTAACTCAACTTACGATGGATAACCCATCGTAAGTTGTGATAGAAGCCTTACGCTGCATCGTAACTCAACTTACGATGGATAACCCATCGTAAGTTGTGATAGAAGCCTTACGATGCATCGTAACTCAACTTACGATGGATAACCCATCGTAAGTTGTGATAGAAGCCTTATGCTGCATCGTAACTCAACTTACGATGGATAACCCATCGTAAGTTGTGATAGAAGCCTTATGCTGCATCGTAACTCAACTTACGATGGATAACCCATCGTAAGTTGTGATAGGCCGTATGGTGTCTGTGCGATTGATCGTAAGTTACGATGAGTTTGGTGAAATCGACTGCAGGTCTTGTACAATTGCCCCGAGGTCAGGTAAGGCTCTTTACCGTGGGTGTCCGGCTTGTTGACGACGTTGCCTTTGCTGTCGAAGCCGAGGATGTCGTTGCCGACGCTGCTGGTGCGCCCCGATTCCACCTCGTGCTTGTGACGGAAGAGCTTCTGGCGGGCCAAGCCCCGGCCGTTGTCCAGCTCGGCGTGGGTCAGCACGCCCAGCAGGGTGCTCTTGCCGGCGTCCACGTTCCCGACCACCGCCACCCTGGGGGAAAACCGAATTTGCAAAAGAGCGATGCGGTCAGAGATCTGAGACGGACGGACGAGATCAAGAAACAGGATCGCAATTGGGAAACAGCATCAGGATCCCTGATCTGGGTCAGGGATGTAAATCTTGGTCAGGGATATGAATCTTGGTTAGGGATGTGAATCTTGATTAGGGGTGTGGGTCGGGGATGTGGATATGGGTGAGGGATGTGGATCTGGGTGAGGGAGGTGGATCTGGGTCAGGGATGTGGATTTGGGTCAGGGAGGTGGATCTGGGTCAGGGATGTAGATCTGAGTCAGGAAGGTGGATCTGGGTCAGGGATGTGAATCTTGGTTAGGGATGTGGATCTGGGTCAGGGATGTGGATCAGGGTCAGGGGTGTGAATCTGGGTCAGGGATGTTGATCTGGGTCAGGGATGTGGATCTGGGTCGGGGATGTGGATCTGGGTCAGGGATGTAGATCTGAGTCAGGGAGGTGGATCTGGGTCAGGGATATAGATTAGTATATGGATATGGATCAAGATCTACATCTGGCTCTGGATCAGGATGTTGATGTGGGTCAGGATCTGGATCTCAGAAGTATAGGACGTAACCATGCCGGTTTTTCACAAATCTGTATTGTTTCCTTTCTAAACCCCCATTTGCTGTGAGATAGTGAGAGAGCTCAGACTTCCGGACTTCCAGACGGCCTTACCGGACTTCCACAAAGTCCCGCTGGTCCGCCCGCTTCCGGACCAGGAAGTCGGCGACGAGCCCCGTCTCCAGGGAGCGCTCCCGGAGCCGGATGGTGTCCGCCTCCAGGGAGGTGGCCAGGCAGTCCAGGGTCGCCACGGAGGCGTCCATCTCCTCACGGCTCAGACCGCTGTCGCTGCCGTCACCTGGGGGGTCAAGGGGCCAAAGAAGACTTTCAGTTCACTGTGCGATTTGAAGCTTTGCACGGTGGGAGTTACATAGGATGTAGGTTTGGGGGAATATCGTGGGCTAGTCTCTTCATCAGAGGTGTGGGTTCTGAGGAGAACCGGTGAGTGTGGACTGGACGTTCCGGCCAGTGTGCTCCGGCCATCCTCAGGATAGTGTGCTGGACTCGAGTGGGGAACAGGATTTAGTGAACTAAGTTAGGAGTATTATTCACCATCTCCCCCCCCCCTGGACCCCCCCTCTCTCTCTCTCCCTCCCTCCGCTCTCTCTCCTTCTCCCTCCCCCTCCTCTCCCTCTCCTTCCCCTCCCCTCCTCTCTCTTCCTCTGTTTCTCCTCTCTTCCCCTCTCCTCTCCTCTTCTTCACCTCTCCCTCCCCTTCATCTCCCCCTCAACCCGTCACTATCCTTCCCCCTCTCCTTCCCCTCCCCTCCTCTCTCTCCCTCTGCTTCTCATCCCTTCCCCTCTCCTCTCCTTCACCCCTCCCCTCTCTCTCCCTCCCCTTCCCCCTCCTCTCCCTCTCCTCTCTCTCCCTCCCTTCTCCTCTCTCTCCTTCTTCCTCTGCTTCTCATCCCTTCCCCTTTCTCCCTAACCTTCATCTCCCCTCCCCCTTCCCCTTTCCCCCTTTCCCTATCCTATCCTTCTCACTCTCTCTTTCCCCTCTCTCTCCCCCCCCCCTTCTCCCTCCCCTTCTCCCTCTCTTTTGCTAAGCAAAACCAAAGACCCCGATCCAGTCAATTTTTTGGTTGTCATTTCCACAGCTGTCCAATAGTTCTCAGTCAGGTTTTTCCTGTATTTGTTTTGTCTTCCATGCACTGTGTACTGAGTAACATTGCACCACAGGGCGGCAATGCGGTCGCTAATCATAATGTGTCATTGCGTGGGCGGTGGGGCTTGCTTTCCTGACAGTGCCTGAGGGGAAGGGGAGACACAGACGACGACTCACCGCCCTGTCCTATCTCGTAGATGGTCTCCCCCTGTCCATCGTCCAACCGCTGCTTGAGCTGCTTTTGCAGAAGGTCAAACATTTCCGTGCTCGGACTCACAAGTTTGTTCTGTCGGTTAAACAGACAAAAAAAAGGCCTCGTGACCTCCAAGATGACACAGAACAGACAAAAAAAAGCCTTCGTGATCTCCAAGATGACAGAGAACAGACAAACAATGGGTTCACGATCTTCAAGAAGACCCAGAATGGCCCAAAATAGGTTCATGACCTTTAACTTAAGAAGACGCAGAATGGACCAAAAATGGGTTCAAAACGGACAAAAAATTGGTTCACAACCTTAAGGGAAAGACCCAAAACGGAAAACAAATTGGTTCATGACCTTCGAGAAGAACCAGAACGGACAAAAAATGGGTTCACAACCTTTAGGAAGACCCAGAATGGCAAAAAATGGGTTCATGAACTTCAAAAAGACCCACAACGGACAAAAATGGGTTTGTGACGTTCAAGAAGACCATGAATGAACAAAAATGGGTTCACGACCTTCAAGAAGACCCAGAACGGACAAAAAATGGGTTACATCCTTTAGGAAGACCCACAACAGACAAAAATGGGTTCATGATCTTCAAGAAGACACAGAACAGACAAAAATGGGTTCATGACCTTCAAGAAGACCCAGAACAGACAAAAATGGGTTCATGAACTTCAAGAAGACCCACAACGGACAAAAATGGGTTTGTGAATGTTCAAGAAGACCATGAATGAACAAAAATGGGTTCACGACCTTCAAGAAGACCCAGAACGGACAAAAAATGGGTTCACATCCTTTAGGAAGACCAACAACAGACAAAAATGGGTTCATGATCTTCAAGAAGACACAGAACAGACAAAAATGGGTTCATGACCTTCAAGAAGACCCAGAACATACAAAAATGGGTTCATGAACTTTAAGAAGACCCACAACGGACAAAAATGGGTTTGTGATGTTCAAGAAGACCCCGAATGAACAAAAATGGGTTCACGACCTTCAAGAAGACCCAGAACGGACACAAAATGGGTTCACAACCTTTAAGAAGACCCAAAATGGACAAAAAAGGGGTTCATGAACTTCAAGAAGACCCACAATGGACAGAAATGGGTTTGTGATGTTCAAGAAGACCCCAAATGAACAAGAATGGGTTCACGACCTTCAAGAAGACCCAGAACGGACAAAAATGGGTTCACAACCTTTAAGAAGACCCAAAATGGACAAAAAGGGGTTCATGAACTTCAAGAAGACCCACAACGGACAGAAATGGGTTTGTGATGTTCAAGAAGACCCCAAATGAACAAGAATGGGTTCACGACCTTTAAGAAGACCCAGAAGGTCGACAGACCCCGACACCTGATCCATAAGGCAACTGTGTGGAAACTTCTATGACTACTAATTTGAAGGGTAACTAGCCAATGCATACTCAGGCTCCACAAATCTGCTTTCTTCACACGAGCCTGTGCAGTATGACAGATTTTAGTTCACAGCACGTCTGCATTGTGACTCTTCGCCTACCACACCTTCTAACACTCTCACTAGTTCTGATATATACATGTACAGCTAATTTGAGGGCCATCTAATCAATGTCTATTTGGGATCCATGCATGTACTGTCTCCGCACTAGACTGTCCAGCATGGCAGATTTTAGTTCAATGGTGTTATCCATACCTCTAGTCTCTCTTCAGAATGTGTACAAAAGTTATGCTATCCCTGCCACACCTTCTAGCACTCTCACTAGTTCTGATATACTACTAATTTAATGGTCATTTAATCAATATCTACCTTGCCTCCACAAATGTGACCGGCTCCACAAAAATGTGTATTATGTGCCAACATTTAAAAATTTAGTTATACATAGGTGAATTGGTTACATTATAAGCTTTAAATTGATGCAGGTTTGAAACCCATGGCATTGTGCATTCTGGAGATATATCGATATTTGCATATATTCATATATATTGTATAATTTTTACGAAAGTGCTTTCAGAGATTCTATACAGCCCTTTAAATATAATGCATTGAAAAGGAAATATGCCAATTAAAGAAACTCTCTTGAATGCCCTAGCAACAGTTTTGTTCCTTTGCAGCTATCATACTAAAAAAATAATGGAAGTACAGCGTGTATTTATATGACAGAAGCCAATAAGCCCCCCCCAAAAAAAAAAAAAAAAATTAAAAACAAATTCACAATGTGATTTTTTTTTTCCCACTCCACCTACTAACAGACCTTTACAACATGTTATAGCAAAGCGCCCCATAATCCCCTTTTTCGCAGAGCGGGTCACAAACGTACTGTCTGCGGTGTGCACTAGCCTGTCCAGCTGCTGCACGGCAGATTTTCATTCATTAGTGTCAGAATCCAGACCTGTGGCTCTCTGCGACGGTCACAACCGAGAATGGGGAACAGCACGACCATGGCAACGGCCATTGTTCCCCAGAGATTCCCCCCGAGATGTAAATATTGCAAACTGTGGTCCAACACCAATAATTGACTGGACCTACACATGTATAGGTTATAAACACGTAGTTAGTTTACAGGGAGTAATCATTGTTTGCTTATTCCATTTCTAGTGTTGTTTTTCCACCATTCAGTAGCCTCATATTCTGACTTTAAAAATCCAAAATTGTAACTTCTCCATAACTACTGGCACTTTAAGAAATTTCTGGATACAATTTGGAGAATTTTACCGAGCTACAAAAACACTGCCTACTTACGTATGTACCTCATTTTGTAATCGGAAGTTGAGCTATTTTTTTTTTTTTTTTGCCTGATGGTTGTGTAGGGTATTCTCTATTTTTTGTGGGGGGGGGGGGGGGGGGGGTTGGGGTTGGGGTGGGGTCTACCTTCTTGGACAATCCGTTGATGAGGTCCGCCTCGCCGTTGGCCAGCTCTGAGCTCTCGGGGGCAAAGAGGTGGGCGCCCTCGGGCATGTCGGGCGTCGTGGGCGACTTGACCGCCCCCCGGCCGGGCGACTCCGGCTGGAAGTTGTTGACGATGGCCGCGCACATGGCTAGACTGGTCGCCTGTCCCTTTAAGAGGAGGGGAGACAATATTAAGAGGATGAGCAGGCCAATCAAGAAATCAACCGATGTGAGATTTTCTTTGTTGGTCACTTGCCCAAGTCACTTGGAGACAATTTGATTTTTGATTTTTTTTTGCCTCAAACTATTCTATCTGAACCAAAATATTCGATTTTTTTCCGATGGTACCGACTTCGGCGCCAGTCTTTTCTCCATAACTACCCGGTACTGGCACAATTTCTGGATACAATTTGGTGAATTTTGTTGAGCTACAAAAATGCTACCTACATGTACTTACATTTTTTTGCCCAAAACTATTCTATCTGAACCAAAGTATTCAATTTTTTTCCGATGGTACCGACTTTGGCGCCAGTCTTTTCTCCATAACTACCCGGTACTGGTACGATTTCTGGATAGTATTCGATTTTGTTGTGCGGAATGCTTACTGATGGTGCCCACATTTTTGACTGGTCCACGTTGAATTGTTACTTCAGCTACATCCCTCTTGCGGTTCAGAAACCAATCTGATTGTGCCGGCTCATACAGAGTGACCCAGCTACGAAACGACCTGCCTCTGAGGAATTCAGGCTAATCATAAGGAAGGTAGCAAAGTCAAAAACAGAATGATATTCAATGAGGAATTTTTGCCCTTCTCGGTGTGCACGTGTCAAGTTGGGAAAAATAAAACCCTCACTGAAGTCAAGAAGAGTTAAGCATTCTGCATCAGGCCACTTTTCTGTTCACGGACGGCTACACAGGATTTTTTTTTTTTTGAATAATGAGCCATTTTCAAAACTCACCAAACAACCAAGAACAATGAATACCTGTGAAGTAAATTAATAAAGAGTAGACCATGTGTGCAAGTGAGTCAAACCTGGAGCAATTGGATGTCTATTTGGCTGTTGTAACGCTCCATAAAGTTTTGTGCTGCCCTGAAAACAGACTGTTTGAATCTACTGATGCCTGGATTCAGAGGGCATAGAGCATAAACCATCGGAGGTCCCGGAGCGTAGTGGTCAAGTTAAGAATAGCCATGACACCATGTTCTTCTGAGGAGCCCAGAGTGACTCACTGTTTCAGAAACAGGAGGCTCTGTCTGCCATGAGCTCTGGCAGTCTCTTGACGACTCCCAACAACAGAGTGCCGTAACCAAAACTGGGTTTCGGGACTGGGAACTGGGAACTAAGTTAGTTTCTCAGAACTCCACAAGCTAAAAATAAGGGGGGGGGGAGTGGGAAAAATCCCTGGAGATTAACGGTTAAATGCTTCTGACTGGTACCCACACACCGGCAAAGATTAAGTTGACTATTTGGGTTGCTAGGGACGAAGAGCTCAGTTTGTAAAAGTGCTGGTACACATGTACGTTAAAACTTAATCCAAAACTTAATCCACAGGTCATGGGGTCATGGGTTCAAGCCCCATACAGTAAAATTGTCTTGGCAAATGTTTTTTTTCAAAACATTTGAAACTTTCTTTTTTGTTTTCCTTTAGGCCTACTTTGTTTACTAATTTTTTTTTAAATGATTGAACACTTTGTCACTGTCTGGCACAACCACTAGACCCCAAAATTGGACTTACAGTATTCCCCAAAATCATTATTTTGTGAAACGTTGGTGTCAACTGGACAACAGTCAGCAGTGTCAGCATGCAGCTGTTTACAAAACATGCCTTTCACGATTCTTGCATACAGTACGCTTCAAATGTATGCATCACAAAATCACGATTGGGGGGAAAACTGTAAGTCCATTTTTTTTAGCAAGTAGTTGTGCCAGACAATATTTACTTTCTATAAAATAATAATAGGTGGTCTATTGTGAATCTATGTTTTTTGTTCACCCTTTTACGGTGAGAGTATTAAACTATACGTATTAAGGCTGTTGTCGTGAAAAAAATTCTTGTCGACATGTCGCGAGAATTTTAAGCCAACTGTCGACATTGTCGCGACAGAGATCCAATCAAAATTCTGTAGTCACTATATCGGAAGTTTTGTAGGTAATAAACGAATGGGGCATGTCAAACCGCCATAGTTGTGAACTTGTGAAATTAGTTTTCATGGATAATCTTAATTTCAATCCATTTTCATATTTAATGGCTTTCATATTTAAGATTATACAAAACAAAATAATTTTTGTGCCGATATTGGGTGTTACAGTCGTAATTTCCTAAAGAAAATAATAAAAAAGCGATTGCTCATTGTTTATTCATGACGTCATCGGTCGGCGATGCGTGCGTTCTCACTGCAAGAAATAATGAATATTTATGAATTCGCTGCACAGCGGCTGCAGTGGTTTTCCTATTGGCTATGCACATGGAAGTTGGAGAACCAGATAGTTTCAATGAAAAGAAAAGACGTCACCGTCCGCACCTAGCTAAAGGTAGCCGCGTATTGGGCACCCAAAAACCAGCCGCGTATTGGGCCCAAAAACGGCGGAGGCCGCGTATTCAGCCATACATTCAGACAAACCTAGAACCTATGCGGCAAAGGAGGCCTTTTTCCGATGTACAAAATGTACTTCCGGTCCGTTTTTCAATGAAATAAAATACGCGGCCGCCGGGATTTTGGCCCCAAACATGCGGCTTCTTTCAGCGTGGTACCGACCGCGACGCACGTGCGATCTCATTTCTCGATCCTTCCCTCGGACGTCCACGATCTTTCCCGGTCTCTGCATTGCACTGGTATCCCGTACGCACGTGTATTAAATGCATGCGATGCAGCGACGTATACCAGCTACTGTACTGCTGACGACCGGCCATAGAAACGTGCGCTATACAGAAGTGACAGTATTTACACATGTACATCGTAATGGTAAAATGCGTTCGGTGAACGATTTTCTTTGGTCGCGTCACGATCCCTTCAAACTTCCAACATATTTAGTAACTATTATTTTGCGGCGTGGATAAGCAAAAATGTAATGCTCAGCGCACAATTTTAGGATTTTTTGTTCCCTTTATATTCCCTTCTTTTCAGAGATTGGCCATTATGACTAGAGGTAGGCTAATGTATTTTATTGTTTTTGTCGCGACATCCGAAAAACCTTGTCGACATGTCAGAATATTTTCTTTGTCGCGACAATGTCGACAAAAGCCTTGTCGACAACAGCCCTAGTACGTATCACCTGAAAAGGCCACAATGCAATTGCCAGGTGAATATAGCCTCCCCCTTAGAAGTGGTATTCATGAACACTCTGATTTACTCTGATTGGAGAATAAAGCATACATGAATATGCAATGCATGAACATGATGTCATAGACAATTGGCCAATCAGACGAAGGGACCGTTTGTGTAAAATGTTGGGAAGAATGCCTTTGCCCGCTGAATATAACCTGCCTAAAGTAAAATCTTGCCTACATAGTTTACAGTTGGTACCTTCCTTATATATTGAAATGACCAAAATTTACAAAATTGTCAAAAATGAAGAGGAGCTATCACTTTTGTATCAGTTTTATTTTTGCCGGACCTTTCCCATATGGTAGCATCCACCTCAACTTTGAGAAATATTCTGTAAAAGTGTAACAGATGGAAATATCAGGGACACCAACTTGTTAAATTGTAATTAAAATACAATCATTACATTGATTTACAATACCAACCACTTACCAGGTATTTAAGAATTCTGACAAGCATTGGCATCATTTTCCTGAAAACGCCAGTATAATAAAATTAAAAGTCATACTCATAGTCATAGTGTACTCACCTAGTTATAAAAGCTAGCTTAGGCTATATAGCCTAATGTAGTTCTTGATTGAGGTCTGTTAAATGTGTAGTTCTCAGTATCGTTTCCCCAGATTTAGATTTTGTTGCGGCCGACGCTCTGCCAACTGCAGTGCAGTTTAGTTTCCTGATACTGAAGACACGGCAGTCAAGTTGGTTCCGAGACAATATCCAGTTATTCGACTCACAGAGGAAAAACTGCAAATCGGCGGGTGGCACTCCAAATAAATTTTCCAACTCCGAAGCTCCAACTTTGGCAAACAAACTAGTAATTTGAAAACAAACTCAATATGAGGTATGTATATTTAAGCAATGCAAATTGTAGACCTATATTAGCAGTAAGAAAGAGAGATACTTGCACAGCTGACTTTGAAGAACTTTAATAGAAGGAAATTGAAGCATCCACAAATTTCGGTTGTTTTTCTAACATTGCATGTTTTTATGTCCGTGACAAACGCGCCTTCGGTAGCAGAGGCATCGTCACTTTTGAGAGCTCAGTCCGTCATGGAAGCCGCCTATATCGGGCCATCAGATGATGCAACTAACGGCAACTGTCAGACTGCCCCGGGAAGAGTCGTAATTGGGAGGAAGTGGCGGTGGGTACTGGCAAGAAAGCGATGTTTTGGGCCCAACAGATTGTGGGCAGGCTGTGTTGTGGTCGTGCAATACTTGGCAATAACGTTTGTTGGCATCTACCCTAGCGTAAATAAGGACGCGTGAACCTTCGCAAAATTAGGGAAGTCCCGCATCAATGATTCAATTAAAAGTTTTAAATTTTGTCATAAATGATCTATTAATGGACCAATTTGTACTTAAAATTTGGTACATATATTATAAAAGAGAGTTGAACGGGTTTCCAAAGCATATATATACATAAACGACATTGCATATTCAACTATTTTATCATAAAACACACCCATTAGCAAATGAAACTGTCCAAATGACACTAACGCAATGTCAACTCTTGGGGGCGCTGCAACAACTAAAACTATCTTACTTTTATGCTTGTGTTTATGATGTAAGATTGCGTAAATCTACAAAGTAGTATAATCATGGAGGAAAAATTCCTCCATGGTATAATTATGTACTTTTCTTTGCAAACAGGTGTACATGTAAATGATGTATACTCTCACTCAAGTCCTTCTCTGGTTGCTATTGACAAACCCTTTCAACGATGAATTAAAATGTGTCTGTTTGGGAATTATGAACATTTATATGTTGATGTCATGAAGTCAAATTGAAACAATGACACGTTTTTCACTTTTCAAGATCATTTCATGATTTTATTCATCTGCCGATACCACCACACATTTTTTTTAAGCCCACACATCCAAAATCCTAGCAGACAGTGCTGCTTCTGCCCCCACAATTCAATCACATTTTATTACTTTAAGCAACATAACATCTTCTGTAAGTTTGGACAAAGATGATCACGTTGCATTTGTTGGCAAAGGAACATGAATATTAAAAAACAAACATGATGATTTTTGGGACAAATTTTGTCCCAAACAGAATAAAACACTTTTGTCCAGGTAAAAATATGGTCATTTATTTAGGAAATTGTACATAGTACAATTTGCAGGGCATCTTAGACCATGTTTTGGTGCCTTGAAGTACATTTCATCTTCAAATTTCATATCGAGTAATAATGATTATGCAAAAATGTTGCAAGCAGCTTACAGATTAAATTGATCCAAATACAAATTTCAAAAATTAGGAGGGCCTGACGTTTCGATCCCAGCAGGATTTTTCCCAAGGGCAGAATGCCTGATTTGAGAAAGGTCCTGCTGGGATCGAAATGTCAGGCCCACCTAACTTTTAAAAATTTCTATTAATTCAATAAGCACATTAAAATAGTGGTAACATTAAAATATATAAATGTTTAGCAAATGACACAGGAGTTGTTTATGCTTCAATACTTCTGTTTTCAAAATGGCACTCTTCAATCAGAGATTACATAATGACTCGTGTACCAACCAGGACATGATTAGCTGAAACTGGCCCCTGAGATACGCCACAAGTGAACAATTGCTCTTTGGGACATTAACATTAAAACTGGAAAAAATACTGTACCATTGGTCAGGGACAAAGGTCAATGTCCTTCTAATTAAAATGTGCTGTTCAATAATCTTGCAGTGTCGTGATAGTACCCCGTGTTCTTAGAACCTGACAACTGTGTGGGTCGAGGTTCGAATCCCACCCCAGCTAAACTTGCATTTGGATCCTGAAATGGCAACAGGTGTGCATGTGAAGAAGAAAAAAAAACCCACATGAAATTGATGGATCACCCTTGCTCTATGATCATACTAATACAGCATTGAGACTGCAGTTACTTGCTGCTACTGCCGACCCAACACGAGATTTCAAGACCCTTCTCAACTCTGGAGAGTAAAAAACTTTTAGAAAACACACTGCTGCTTGTATCAAAACATTATTTTTTCACATTGAGTACACATTGCAAAGACATTTAGATAAGTTCTGAAGGTTTGCATGGTGGGAGTACAAAGTGACACACTCCAGTGAACTTTCACCTCTCCACCGCACGCCCCAGTGGTCACACTGGGCAGGAAACCTTCTCCACACTCCAGCAGCTACGATGGACGGGAAAGAGGGTTTGAAACCAGCAGTCTCCAGTCATGACGACGGGCAGAGTACCCAACGCCCCAAAACGTTTCTTTAGCTGCTCGTTTCGGAGCTGTTCCATCTCACAGGAGATGGTTTACATGGTGTCATCGCAAACCTTCCACAAAGATGTTTAACAAATGATACTTACCAAGAATTCTGCATAGGACTGGGCTTAGGTCTAGTGTGATAAGATGATATACATGTAAGACCAAATCAAACAAATCTGAAACAAATCAAAACAAAAGAAAACAGAATAAAAAATTGAAACAAAACAAAACAGAATAAAATAGAGAAATGAAACTAAACAAAGCGAAAGCAAAAAAGGAAAAGGAAAAGGAAAAGGAAAAGGAAAAGGAAAGGGAAAAGGAAAAGGAAAAGGAAAAGGAAAAGGAAAAGGAAAGGGAAAAGGAAAAGGAAAAGGAAAAGGAAAGGGAAAGGGAAAGGGAAAGGGGAAAAGGGAAAAGAAAAAGGATAATGAAAAGGAAAAGGGAAAGGGAAAGGGAAAAGGAAAAGGAAAGAAAACAGAACAAAACAAATAACACCCTTCAACAATTCAAGTATAAATAGCAACATTGAATAAAACAATCCCTCTGTCAAACAGCAATTTCACACACAACATCCCCCATAGGCAATACAGCATGGTATGGATGGTAGCAAACCAGATATAAGGCAAGATTTGAATCAACGTTTGTCATCTGAAGACAAAAAAAAACAAAGAGCGACTAATTATGCAAGCTGGGAAGGAGGCCATTGTTTGCGGTCTGAACATACATCCCGGACCATTGATTTTATATATTTTTTTATGGTACTCCAAATGCAACCAGCCTCTGGAGCCAAGATGTGATGGGAGTGACGTGATGAGGCCACTCTGTGGTTTCAGAACAAGCCCAGGATAGTTTTCACAAAGCCTTACCACACTCGCTCTTGAAGGAGATTAAATGCACAAACTATTTTTCGAAATAGATTAGCTACGCAGTGTCACCACAAGCATTCTACACTGTGTTTCCACTGTGCAGGCCTTCAAATATTACCGAGAAATCTGGGCTGGATTTCTCAAAGCCGTACGATGCATCGTAACTCAACTTACAATGGATAACCCATCGTAACTTGTGATAGGGCTGTATGGTTTCTGTGCTCATTGTCATGCGATTGATCGTAAGTTACGAAGGGTTTGAGGAAATTGACCACTGGATAGTCTACAGCAGGGCCATTTCCAAGGCCCCTAATAAATGCGATTATTTGGATCGTGATTTGATCGCGATTCAAACTCCACTTCTGTTCTTTGAGCACGCAATAAACACGATTATTGGTGGGATTTGAATCACGATTTGGACTCCACTATTAGTGACACCTTTCCAAATAATCGCGTTTATTTGTTGAAGATACTATTACGGACATCTACCCCCAATGTTGCCAAACCAGTTGAAGTAATCAGAAAGAAATGTACGACCCGCAACCAGACTAAATTGTGATAGCACAAATCTCTATATCTGAATAGGTGGTGGGATCTGGTGCCAGACCCAACGTGGGCTACGTAGCATCTCCCTGTGTAATAGTAACAGTCTTTTAGCCCATAAAACAGGATTCTCTACCCTGTACCTGAGGTATCATTCAAATTTAGAAAAAAATTGTTAAATGCTTAAGACCATCAGCAGCTTCACATTCACAAACAAATCATTCAAGTGTATAATCAATCAAGTGTATATATGTCGCATCGTTATAATAAATGTCCGCACTTTGTAATGAGAAAAAGCCTCAAGTCTTTATGTACATAATATAACAATGTTGAAAAACACATTCAATCTTGAGTAAAAAAAACCGAAAAGTACCGACATAAATGTATTCAAAAACAAAACATAATCATCTTTCTGCTCTTAAATTTGAAACCAGTGATTGTACCCAACTAATGGTATTCGGGATTGGCGATTTAAAAAAAAATAAAAAATATATATACCGTGCCCCATCCTGGCAAAGACTAGTTGACTATTTGGGAAGGCCGCCATCTAAGGACTGGATAGCTCAGATGGTAAGAGCGCTGGTACGTTAATCCAGTAGTCTCGGATTTCAGTCCAGTCAAAGTTTTGTTTGACATTTTTCAAATTGGAACCGGAAGAGCAAATCTTTACCCTGTTTTTAGGTACACTGGAAGGTATACACTGCTAGTTCTACCAAATTTTGAGCCATAGGCACTTAATGTAAAAATTGTAACAATCTGCACCATTTTTCTTTCTTTTGGCGGGAGTAAGCTTCCCAAATTTTGGACAAACCTAGCTGATTCAGATTTATGAGAAAGTGATGGCCGACTCTCATTTAGGGTCTGGGGTCTCGGCTCAGGATCTGAAAATGGAACCCGGGGGTGGTGGAGGGGGGGGGGGGGGGTGGTGTTACAAATCATGCTTAGAAATAATGTGTGCAAAAGGGCTGTGTAAGGAAGTTTTATCCACGTGGCTGTTAGAATTTGGACTAGTCTCCCTGACCATGTCGTTGGTACAATCTCCTGCTCTGCTCTTCAAGCCTTCAAATGACCGAGTACCGGTACATACATTTCTCCTTACATAATCAACCAATTCTTTTTAAGCATTCATTTTACCATAACTTTTTATAACTTTTGAGGTGAGAAAATTTCAGAGACCATTGATTGGCCTTCGGGATTTTTATCTTAAATTCTTGAGGGCTATTGTTCAGCTAAGTGTTTTATATGTATAAAAAAAGAAGAAGCATTGGACAAGCTTTGTAATTACACCCGCACATAGGCCCTTTGTCTTATTTGACAATACGATCACAGTGTCTTCAGCTTGCACCTCACAGCAGACAAACAATTCCACTTAAAAAACAACAATATAAAAAAATTGGGTCTCGTAAAAAAAACACCATATATTATGCATGATATAAAAAAAGGGACCATTTTAGTACAAGCGTTTTGGAGGAGAAACAATTATCAGTACCGTTAACGTGGATCTGAGCGCTTTGCGCACTCTGAGTTACTCTCATAATCCGTCGTAAGTCGGCGTACCGCTCACTGGTTTTCGGCCGGCGACCAGTTTGTTGGATCTGTTGGCATTTGAGGATCTCGACTGCAGCCTGGTCGGTTCATCCCTAGTGTAAAAAGGAAACAAAACAAATCGCTGTGAAAATAGCTGAGGGAATTTCACAGGACCGGGGCTGGATTTCACAAAGCCTTACGATGCATCGTAATTCAACTTACGAATGATAGCCCATTGTAAGTTGAAATTGGCCATATGGGTTTTTTTGTGCATTGCCAAAGTCTTGCAATGGATCGTAAGTTACGATGGGTTTGATGAAATCGACTGCAGGACTCGAACCCGAGACCTCTGGCTTGAACATACCAGTGCTCTAAGCCAGAGTTCTCCTGGTCCTGTCAAGCATTCTTGGCTGTTTTCAAAAAATTGTTTGGCAATGACCAGGGGCACCGAGGCAATGACCAGGGCCCAATTTCATAGAGCTGCCTAAGCGTGAAAATCTGCTAAGCAGGAAAAGTCTTCCTTGTGTATTAAGCAGGATTAGAAAGTGCCCCGCAATGTGATGTCCATTGCTTTTGACTTGTATTCCACTCTTCTTTGCTTAGCGTGAAACATCGGTGAAGTTTGGGTTGGCAAGGGGATCCTGTGGCTCATGACTTTTTGCGGTGAAGCACATTTTGGCACTTAAAGCCCCTACACAAAATTGGTCGAGATTAAAGAATAGCATCCAAACTTTGTCTGATCCAACATATGCATGAAATAGCACACCTGTGAACATTTCAGCTCAATCCGCCAACCGAGTCTCGAGTACATCTTGAAAAACCGCTTCATTTGTTTTGCGAAATGCAGCATTCAACGTATTGTTCCGAAAAATCTCAGGGTGAGGCGTAAATAATTTCTTTACTCTTTTCTAAAAAATACAGCATTTTAGACAGAAATATTTCAGTGCGAGGTTTCTACTATCACCATCTTCAAACTGTCTAAGTTCTCATGTAAATCTGTGAACATTTCTGTTTTTCGATCTTACCAATGTTGTGTAGTGCCTTTAATACCGCAGTTTGGGACATTTTTGGCATCACGTTGTGATGAAAGTTTCCCATGGTTTTTTTTTTTTTTTCATTCAGCTGGGCCCAGACAATGCATGGAGTTGTCCCTTCTGCAAGAAGCTCCAATCTTACCAATGTTGTGTAGGGGATTTAAGCGGCTTTCTGAAAATGGTTCCAGGGTACATGACTTACATAAAGAAGGGAAAGACAGCCAGAAGCACTTCTTTGCAGGGGTTATTGGTCAGTCTATTGGTGTTCTCAACGTGGTAATTGACGACACGCCGGATGTAATGCTGCAACTTCTTCCTCCTGTCCTCCACAAATTTGGAATCCTGGGGAAAAAAAGGACAAACTTCTGACACTGAGACGACAGGGACCACACAAAAATAGGGTGCAGGTTTTAAAAAATTTAATAACATTTTAATCCAACCTATGAAGGTCTTTACCGGGGTGGGGGGGGGGGGGGGTGCCTGTCAGAAGCAATTCAATCATTAACTGCCGAATATCTCCAGGGATCACACCCCCGCTTTCATTCAGATGTAAACAACCAATTGTTGTACACCTGGCCACAGCAGCTCGGGGATCACACAAAGTAGACGCAGCTTTTTCAATTCAAATCATACAAAGGAAAAACTGACTGGAAACTTTTGAAAGCAACATTTTGAAGAAACAAAAATGGCAACAAAAACGTAGACTAGACCAGGACTTGAACCCGAGACCTCTGGTTTTGCGTCCCAGCCCTCTTTCTATCCAAGTTCAATTTCGAACGGCTGAGGTTTCGATCGTAGCCTGGACCTCTCTCTGGGAGAATGGTCCTGCTAGGATCGAAATCGCCTCAGCCTCTCGACCTTTTAAAAAAATTGTCCAGATTCAATCGACAAAGACCTCCGTGTCCCATAGAGCAGGAATGTCTTGCAAGCCCAATACCTTGTTGCCGACTGCCTTCTTGGGAGGAAAGTCAAAGGTGTTGACGATGGCGTTGTCCTTGCGTATCTGCAGGTGAAGGTCCCTGAACTCCGTGTAGCGACGGTAGACGTTCCACTCCTCATCGCGGATTCTGACATAGATCTGAGGGAGGGGGGGGGGGGAGGCAGACCAACAATTTAGGTTTTCCATACTCATCGTAATAAGTGCTTCGTGCTTTGCCCTATTGCCTGCTGCCAAAAAATACAGGGAACAACTCCTGCTGGTTGAGGTTGTGTGGCAGATTTGAAAATGTATAGCGGCCAGTATTGTGTTGCATCATAGATACCGTATATAACATGATGTTTGTGTCGAGGAGAAATCACCATGCCACACCATGCCACTTCCCATGCCACTTCCCATGCCACTTCCCATGCCACTTCCCATGCCACAGCCCATGCCACTTCCCATGCCACTTCCCATGCCACACCCATGCCACACCCCATGCCACTTCCCATGCCACACCCCATGCCACTTCCCATGCCACTTTCCATGCCACACCCCATGCCACTTCCCATGCCACACCCCATGCCACTTCCCATGCCACACTTCATGCCACACCCATGCCACACCCCATGCCACTTCCCATGCCACTTCCCATGCCACTTCCCATGCCACTTCCCATGCCACTTCCCATGCCACACCCCATGCCACTTCCCATGCCACACCCCATGCCACTTCCCATGCCACACCCTATACCACTTCTCATGCCACTTCCCAAGCCACACCCATGCCACACCCCATACCACACCCCATGCCACACCCCATGCCACACCGCATGCCACACCCACACCACACCCCATGCCACACCCCATACCACAGCCCATGCCACACCCCATGCCACACCCCATGCCACACCCCATGCCACACCCCATGCCACTTTCCAAGCCACACCCCATGCTACACCCCATGTCACATCCCATGCCACACCCACACCACACCCCATGCCACACCGCATGCCACACCCATGCCACAGCCCATGCCACACCGCATGCCACACCCACACCACACCCCATGCCACACCCCATGCCACTTTCCAAGCCACACCCCATGCTACACCCCATGTCACATCCCATGCCACACCCCATACCACACCCCATGCCACACCCAATGCCACACCCAAATAGCCTGTTATTTCACCTGGTAGACATGGAAGGCATCACTCCCCTTCCCCCTGAGGAAAGCAGACGGAATCCAGATATTCACTAAAGCTCGATGGTTGGACGGATTGGAATCACTGTACATCAGAAGAAAACAAACAAGAACAAACAATATCTCTGTCAAGAAAATTGGACTAACCCGGCAAAGACTAGTTAACAATAAGGGAAAGAACACCATCTAAGGGCTGGATAGCTTAGATGGTAAGAGCACTGGTATGTTAATCCAGAGGTCTCGGGTTCCAGTCAAATTTTGTTTTTGTCAATTTTTAAATTTTTTCAAGAGTTCACAATCGGTTTTTCCTTTGTTTGTGTAAAGATCTGACAAGACCCACGATTTGAAGAAATGCTGAAATGCATCTTAGGAAGGGTGACTCATCCTATGTCAAGACGCTCAACTTCTGTAAAGGACAAATTCTCTTCTTCCTCTTATTCAAATTTCGTCGTACATGCTTGTCATTTCTCTTTCTCCTGGGTATTTCATTTTTGGGGTATTCCTGTTGAACTTTCAGTCAGAAGCTATTCAACCATTAACTGCTGTTCATCTCCAGGAATCACACCCCGGCTTTTAATGACATACAACCAACTAACTGTAGTAAAACCTTTGGTTTATGTTCTAAAACAGAGGGATTATGTTCTAATCGGTGTAAGACCTTTCTCAGAGTCAAAAAAGAACGAGGACAGAACCACAGGGGCAGGGAGGCAGGCATATTATGACCGAGATGACAGAGGGGATGAAGCTGGTACGAACCTCTCAGCGCCGTAGTTCAGCATGGCAGCCGTCTGGTCCCGAGGTAACTGCAGACAGAGAAGGCCGACGTGTTTCAAGGAGGGTTTGCAGAGTGAAATCAACAATGGGGGAAGTATGCAGCGACACCAGGTTAAAGGCCCTACACACCATTGGTAAAGGTCTTAGGAAACGCGTCCATAATTATGTCTAATCCAGCATATGCATGAAATAACACACCTGTGAAAGTTTCAGCTCAATCCGTCAACCATGTCGTGAGAAAATGGCGAAAAACTGGCTCATTTTTACATCAAACTGTGTCAGCTTCCAGGATCATAAAATGCACCTAGCAGACTTTTCAATAGCGCCACCGTGCGTTTAACTGGAGTAAAGCTTGAAACAGTTACCAGTCATTCTGAATGGACCATGTTTGAGTTGTGCAAATGGTGTGTAGGGCATTGAAGGCTGGTAAGCATGTTTTTTTTTTCCAAAAGTCATTTTAAAATGACCGTTGGAAATTCATACAAAATTCCACTTTTCATGAAAATGGCAGCATTCCAAGCACTACAAGTTCACAACATGTCTGATACTGGTATTTACTTCCACTTGAGTATTAAAGTTACTTCAACAAAATTTGGATTTCTAAAAATTTAGTGGGCCTGATGTTTCGATCCTAGCAGGACCTTTCTTAAAGGCAGAGTGACAAAGACAAAACAGATACATGTACACGAAGGAAGGGGGAAGAGAGTGAATAGGACACGGATGAGAAACAAAGGACAAAGAGTAAAGCTGGTAGGGTGTAGGGTGAGATCAAAGGGAAGGGCAAGGAGTAGGGTAGGGATTAGTGAGAAGAGGGGGAAAGATCAAAGAGAGAAGTGTGGAGGAGTGAACACAAAAAAGGATTATCAGAAAGCTGCATGGTTTTAGTCATTACCAAATCATTACATTATGGAATTTAAGTAATTTCTTACGAGAGCCAAGTATACTGGAAAAGGCCCACAGAAAAATTCATGTCTGACATTTGATCTTGGACCTTGGACCTATATCAGGGTAGGATTGAGAGGGAGGGAGGGGGGGGTTATACTAACAGGTCCCCTGAGGTCGATGAGCTCGTCCTGGAGTCTCTTGACGGTCAGGTCTCTGGCCTTCAGCTGTCGGCTCAGGAAGTCGTTGAACTCCATCAACTCCCCGTGCATCTCGGCCACTTGGATCAGCTTGCGCTCGTAATCCTCCACCTCCTCGCCGCTGGGACAAGAGAAATGGCGACAGTTCGTTACAATGAATGCCGCAGCAAGAATCTATGGTGTCTACTAGACTCTGCTATGGATCAGTGAGAATGTAATTCAGTGAGGGTTTGTCCTACCCCGATCTGTAGTTAGCACTGTATGCTCAGTGCTTTGCATCAGTGAGAATGTAATACAATGAGGGTTTGCCCTACCCGACCTGTAGGTAGCACTGTATGCTCAGTGCTTTGCATCAGTGAGAATGTAATTCAATGAGGGTTTGTCCTACCCCGATCTGTAGTTAGCACTGTATGCTCAGTGCTTTGCATCAGTGAGAATGTAATTCAATGAGGGTTTGTCCTACCCCGATCTGTAGTTAGCACTGTATGCTCAGTGCTTTGCATCAGTGAGAATGTAATACAATGAGGGTTTGCCCTACCCTGACCTGTAGGTAGCACTGTATGCTCAGTGCTTTGCATCAGTGAGAATGTAATACAATGAGGGTTTGCCCTACCCGAACTGTAGTTAGCACTGTATGCTCAGTGCTTTGCATCTGTCAGAATGTAATTCAATGATGGTTTGCCCTACCCGAACTGTAGTTAGCACTGTATGCTCAGTGCTTTGCATCAGTGAGAATGTAATTCAATGAGGTTTTGCCCTACCCGAACTGTAGTTAGCACTGTATGCTCAGTGCTTTGCATCAGTGAGAATGTAATTCAATGAGGGTTTGCCCTACACGACCTGTAGTTAGCACTGTGTGCTCAGTGCTTTGCATCAGGGAGAATGTACTTCAATGAGGGTTTGCCCTACCCTGACCTGTAGTTAGCACTGTATGCTCAGTGCTTTGCATCAGTGAGAATGTAATTCAATGATGGTTTGCCCTACCCCGACCTGCAGTTAGCACTGTATGTTCAGTGCTTTGCTTGACTGCCTGCTGATTTCTGTCAGTGCTATGGTAAATCTTACCTTCGATGGGGTCTCACCTCACCATTTTTCTGTGCAGCATTTTTGTGGCGCACGACTTACGCACCATTTGTGAGTTACGTAACTTAAAGGCCCTATACAACATTGGGAAGATCGGAAAAAATCGATGTCCACAGATTTCCTTCTAATTTACACAGTTTGTAGATGGTCATGATAGAATCCTCATGTTGAAATATTACGGTCTGGGATGCTGTAGTTTTCGAGAAATCGTTACTCAAACACCGAAATTATTTTTGATCTCAATAAGTCAATAAATCCGTTTTTCGGGCGATTCGTTGAATGCTGCCCTCACACGACCGTTAAAAGATTGTCATTCTTACTTGGTCAACGGCCGCAGTTTGTCCGAAAAAATGTGCTAGTGCACACACACGGGTACGGTACACACACGTGCATTATACATGTACTGTACACACACATGTAGTGCACACTGTGTACAGTTCGTGAAGTGCATCGTTACGCGTATTCATTCTGTTTATATCACGCTTATAACTTATACTCAACTTCTGAAACTTCTTTTGGAAGGTTAATAATCTTTTGACCTTTCAAAATGGAGAAAAGTTCGAAAGGAAATCGTGGAAGGCCGAAGAAGCACATGTCAGAAAGCGCCAAGAAAAGGTCGAAAGCGGAGGCTAATCGGAAGTTCCGTGCATCGCACGATACGACGACACTCTGTCTACTCTTAGTCTTAGTCTTACGCCATCCTTCTTGAAACGCTGGAGGTCCAAGGCAAATGAGCTTGGAGTATCCAATGCAAAGCTGGCCGAAATCATGCTGGATGGCCTAGAAAAGACGACCAGGCCTTCGACTGCTAGCCTCAGCCCCAACCAACCCAGCACAAGTACAGGAATGTGAGTAAATAATATATACTTAAAAAATGTAGATTAAAAATATTTCTAATAATATAGTAATAATTCTACATCATGTATATTCATTTCGGCAAGAGTTGCATACAGAAAAGTGCATGAAACAAGGTACTACTGTAGTACAGTACTAGTACTTCTAAAAAGTACTACTACTACTACTAGTACTACTAGTACAGTAGTACTAAGTAGTAGTAGTACTAGTACTAGTAGTACTAGTAGTACTACTAGTACTACTACTCATAGTACTAGTACTTAGTACTTCAGTAGTACAGTAGGAGTACATTTTTTAATTTGAGTTTATTGAGTAAACATGGAAGAAAAACTTAATAATTTTGTTAATCAAACGTGGTGATTTGACCCTAGCACTTGGCACTTTAGTCAGTTTAGATAGCAGGACCTGCACCGGTGTTGAAGACATATAGTATTAGTAGCTTAGAAAGGTCCTGTTTGGTATATCCAATACTGTAATACTAGTAGTAGTAGTAGTACAGTTACTTATAAAGTATATAGTATTACTCAGTATAATTAGTAATATAGTTGCGGTAACAGTAACCCTCTAAGGACTGGACAGCTGAGATGTGAAGAGCACTGGTGTGCAAAACCAGAGGTCTCAGATTCAAGTCCCCGTCAAGACAAAGTTTTCTTTGCCATTTTTCAAAAGTGTGCTAAAGTTCCAAGTCACTTTTCCCTTATTCGTTTGTCTAAAATTATACATGGTTTAAAAAAAATCAACATTCCATTTGATGTAAGTGGATTAAACAGGACAATAATTTGAAATTCACACAGTGAAAATATTTATTGTGCGCAAAGGGCCCCTGATACAATGCATGTATACAAGTACAGTATTACTTGCCGCAAATTTAATCACACATTCCAACTTTTTTTTTCAGCATTTGATGTCAGGAGTCATTTGAAGCTTCAGTCAAAGCTGGCCAGATGATTGTAAGCAGATTGATTCCCTCCCGGACAAGACTTCATCAGAGTTAGTGCAGTATTGCTACAATCTGAGGTAAATACTGAAACTGGCCACAAAAGCTGGGTTTCCTCAGAGAACACTCTGAAATTCACTCTGATTACTTGAGATGTCGATTCTAAATCAATATACAATGCAGACTAAACAAATCAAATTTGATAATGTCAGGTCATCCCTTTATAAGAGAATAAGAGTATGTTCATTCAAAAAATACATTTCTTGTACAGGTTTCTAACGAGAGGATCATAGTGGATGCTTTGAAAAAAGAGACAATTGAAGAGAGGAGCCAGATGTCCCCCACCTATTAGCATCTCAAAGTGACAATACGTTCAACAAGTATTACGGAGCTTCCAAGCCAGCCTTTTCCAACAAGAACAGCGTGTGAGCGATCTTTGCAGAGCCTATCGATGTTGCACAAGGGATCTTCATTAATGTTGACACCTCATTAGCAGTTGAAACATGACATGATTGGCAAGAGAAGTGACTAGGCCATGAAATAACCAGAAATGCAGATTTATCTCAGATGACTTTCACTTTTGCAGCAGATATGGCAATGATCCAAATGAGTTCATAATTGTGTGTGATAATTGGTTTGGTGTGTGTTTCATTCAGTTGAAGGGGTGAATAAGAATGAAACAAAGTCTCAAGGCAGAAACCACTGCAGTGTGGAGGCACTCAAGTGTGGCCAAGTCAGGGGTACAAAAGGGGAACACTAAGGTAACAGTACCTTCTGCAGACAGACAGGCTTACTAAACCTAGTTATTTTGACAATTAATAATTAAGCATGATTCTGATTGATGACTGCAGCTTTCTCTAATTAGATCATTACTATTAGTGGGGTTTTTTCCAAACAGTTTTCTCCTAAGAGTTTTTTTTTTTTTTTTTTTTACTCTGCAATGTACGGATCAATTAGACATCAACTACTGCAAGAAACTTAGTGATGAACAGTAGCTTAAAATAAATTTAGAAATCATTGAGCTGTAATTTATCATGTAACCAAACACTATTTGTGCAATTGTTATTTGATAACGGGTTTAAGTCTTGGGGGTATTGTATTTTTTTAGTTTGAGTTTTCGGTTTTCCTTTTCTGGATTGTTTTCCTAAATTCAAAAAAACAATGTGATATTTTTTATTTTAGCAGGTTTCACCTTTGAAGGGAAAATGAAAGTGGCAAAACAGATAGGAAGGGGTAGAGGCCACTGGATATTGATGATCAAAAAATGACTAAGATTGAAAGCTGGTAGTTTTAGTCTTAAAGCAGTTTGCACTTATTTTACTTATATTTTTGTAAACAGTTTTGTTTTCTGTTGAGAACAATGTTATTGCCCACAAGCAGTGTCATTTGTTGACTCTGGCAGATGCTGCAATTGACATCACGGAAACAAGTATTCCATATTGAACAATCAGTATGCCCTTACTTTGCCTCAGGTTGTTGATACATGTACTATTAATGGTAATGTACTTACATTATTTTCCCCATCTTATAAAGTCAGGTATATTAAATAAACAGAAAACAGGATTTATGAGAGTGAGTGTTCCATCAACAGTGACGGGCAGTAGACCATAATTTGTACATAAAAGTAAACATACTTGGGTGTAAAGGATTAGGGCCTAACAAAACATTGTAATGTTGCTTGTAAGATTTACCTTTAATTTCATGGACATTTTGTTATGAATTAGGACAATAATTAAATGTTACTGTTCTTAAGCTTTCACGTGTATTATTCCATACTACATGTACGTGTAATTTTATGAAATTTTGAAAATTAAAAATTGTTTTGTTTTCATACAATGAGACATTATCTTTCAATTGTTCACCTTCCCAGCAAAATATAGAGATACAGTAGCTGTAAACGTTGCTGCCACTGCTCACGTAGAAGATTAACCCCCTGTTGCTGAGGAGCCAATAATGATCCCCTACCTCTGCCTCTTCTTCGAACTCTTCCCACCCCCTATTTCGTGTCCTTGCCCTTCCAAGTTCCAGTGCCTGCGTGTTCCCCTCTGCCCCGGCGTAAACTTTGCGGGAGTAGCCGCCAGTCTTCCTCGGCTCATCATTTTACAACCTCTTTACTAAAGTACTTGCGCATTTTTTTTAGAAACCTTTCCAATGGTATGGACATCGATAAATCTAAACGAGACCCATTTTTATCTTTCAATGGAAGCAACTAGGAGCGACACGCTAAGCAAATGTAATTGAATGTTTATTTGTAAAACATTGTCATTTTTATGTCCTGAAACTGGAGCTTGAAATCCAGGGAAATTTGTTGGAAATTGCATTAACTTCAAAAACACCAGCCAGTAGCAGTACTGGCAGGAGGGTACGAAGCTGGCCATGGACGAACATGATTTTCACGGGACACTCACTCCGCAACCGCAACCCTTTCCTTTGCGCATGTACAATGTACAGTACATGTACATGTGCATGTACACACATGTACACTGTACATAATACTTCACATCAATACGTGCTATGCTAGATAGTAGGTACATTTAGATGGGCTACACATAACAGGAAGGGGGGGGGGGCAGGAAAGTACCCGACTCTTTCTCTTTAGTCGGTAGCTCTTCTAATTCTATCGCTGGAAGCCATTTTCGCGGGCGTGACCGATAGGAAGACGTTCCGACTTTTGTAAACAGACTCGATCATCGCTCTCGATTATGCTATGCAATTGAATTTTCATGTCACTGTCTTGATTATACGTTCCACTAGCTATATAATCCACGCGTGAGCCATAAGTTGATTTCGATCCTTTCCGGCTTTTTTTTTTGGGGGGGGCGGGGGTGGAAAAAATAACGTCATTGACACATCACACTTTTGCCGGGGATGATTGGTGAAGAACGTGGCACTGAAAGCTGTTCGCGAATCGAAGAAGTCGTATCTATTGATCGAGGACCTGAGAATTTTCTATTTCGAAATGTCATAGCCGGAAGCTGCAGTTGGAGTTCGAACAGGACGGATAAATTAATGGGTGTTCTGGTCCTAGCTGGGTTCGAAAAAAAAGCTCTCTGAACCTGAATAGATTTTGTTTATGCACGCAAGTCAAAACTAACCATGGAAGAACTATAACATATAGGCTAATATGAACTAACGTAGGGTAACATTTTTCAATGGTTGGTTTGGTAATAATAATTTTACCGGCGTCGATGTCATTTCTGAGGCCTTTGGCTCTTTAGATGTAAATGTAACTCGACCGGTGCGCTCAGTTTCAGAGAAGACTGTGCACTTTTTACCAAATTTAGGGAAGTATTTTCTCTAATATAGGTATCAGGGCAGGGAGTTATCGGTTTAGAAGTTGCTGATGAACCTGCATGAGTATCAATAAAATACGAGGATAACGTCATTTATTAATTCCCCTCATCGTCAGATCGGGCTCACTACCGGTGATAGCAAGAACCATTGAACCAAACCCCGGCTGTGTATGGGACATAGACGAGTCAACCATGGAACTTTGAGTCAACTCTTGAAATAGTATAATTCTAACAACAATGTACATGTACATTACATGTGCCTGTACAAGAAAAAGCAAAATGGATAACGCCAAACGTAGCCGTGCTGAGCCTCAAACGACGCACACTTTACCCATGGACCTCTATGCATTGACCATAGGCATTAGCATTACCCTCGCGTCCTTGAGTTTACTTTACATGGACATGTACAGTACAGTACATGTACACACAGCTGTGTCGAATCATACGGTTGAATTTGCTAGCTGGCTGAAAGAAAAAAACCGTTGATGGCAAGCCAGATAACCTATGGCCACTAACAGCTTACATGTGTACCAGATTGAAACTAGCTGAAATACGGTCAAACGGTCACACTACGCAACGAACATTACGCCCAGTGTCTACTCCAACGAGTTTCCATAATCATTCACGTAACAACCTCTACGGTAACACCATGCACGCAGACGGCCATTCGATCGTACGTGCATAGGTACGGTACGTCTGTGATGAAGACATAATCAACACAGATCAGTCATCGATAATATTGAGGGCGCTGTTCAAAAATTCAGTGGAATCTTCTCGTTTCTTACAGACCGGTGAGAAAACCGTGACGGTTTTTTGCCTTTTTCTCCTTTCTCAGAAAACCGTTTGACCTAAAACCTTCGCAGGATGGCTTTTTTAGAATGTTTAATGGTTTAACACACAAACTGTGGTAATCTTTTGACCTTTACCAATGTTGTATAGGGCCTTTAAGCAACTTTTCTTGAAATCGGCCGAATCGAGGAGAATGTAATTCAAAGAGGTTTTTTTGAACGCAGACACATGTTATATCTGCTGATCACTACTCACCTTCGATGGAGGCCTTGTTTGGGTTCCGGAATCGGTGGCTGGAAATCAGAGGCTCGAATTCCCGGAAGACCTTCATCGCAGGGGGAGGGGGGAGGGGGGAGGGGGGAGGGGGAGGGGGAGGGGGAGGGGGGGAGAGAAAGAATAACTTAAGGGCTTGGCATTTTCATCCTGGCACGATTCTTTCTCAAAGACAGAAAACTTTTTTCAGAAACCTTGCTGCTAAGACTCTAAACTCAGAAAAACTTGGTGCCGAGAGGTCAATTTCACTCCGACCTTTACCTTCGACTGCCTGAGCGCCCTCTCTCCGCAGCATCTGCACGGCGCCCACGTACTTCTTCAGCTGATGCTTCAAGACGTCGTTTTCCCTGAGAGAGTGACAACCGACAAGAACACAACTTAAAAATGACACTGCGTGGATCGACCGGCGCGTCACAGCGTGGAAGGTTTGCAGCGACACCATCAGCTGTAAATCAGTTCCTGTGAGATGGAGTGTGGCTCTGAAGAGAGCCGCTAACTCTGGTATATATAATAGAATAGAATATCTATTGTTATTTGTATATCAAATACATTGAAATTTGTCTTGGCCTTGCGAGCATTTAACATAAATCCACAACAATTAATAAACAGAAACCAAGGCAACTAGCCACTTTTAATGAAAGGACCACTCTATACAAAACAAACTATATTCATACAGAAAGCTGAGGAAATACTAAAAACATTAAGAACATCAAAACATACAAACATAAACAACCAACAAAACAATATTTACACTTGACCATTCACTAGACGTACCGCACTGAGATAAAAACTGTTCAGGAAACAATTGGAATTAGCTTGGACAGTTCTGTACCGTTTACCTAATAGGGATGTAAGTGACCGACAAAGTTTTTTCCTGAAAATCACTGAAGGCCAATAAATTGTGCAACTGCGAGTGAGCGCTTACGCAACCAAGAGATTCAAAGCAGGGGCGCAGGCACCCTTCAGTTTTTAGAGGTTTTAACAGATAAAAATGAGCAGTTTGAGATACCCGTTTGACATAAAAAAAAAAAATATTTCCGGAAGTCATCTATTCTTCCTCATATTACTCATGCAAAGCCATGATGGCAATTGTTTTTGTTGGTGTTTTTTTTTGGGGGGGGGGGGTTGGTTTTGGGGGGATATTTCCAGGAAACAGTCATATTTACCTGGTGAGTGCAGCCAGTTGTGTCTGGAGTTTCTCCTCTTTCTCCTGAGTGCTTCGTTTCAGCTCTTGTAGTTGTCCGCGTACTTTCGCCGTGTGCTCCATCTCACTGTCTAGAAGGCTGCGCAATGACCTGGGAAGGAGAAGAGCAGTGAGAGTTGCGGACAGTTACATGGTGGGCTAAGGGTTGGTTGGGTTGGGTTGGGTTGGGTTGGGTTGGGTTGGGTTGAGTTGTGTGGGGCTGGGTTGGGTTGGATTGGGATTGGGTTTGGTTGGGTTTGGTTGGGTTTGGTTGGGTTGGATTGGGATTGGGTTTGGTTGGGTTGGGTTGGGTTTGATTGGGTTTGGTTGGGTTTGGTTGGGTTGGATTGGGATTGGGTTTGGTTGGGTTGGGTTGGGTTTGATTGGGTTTGGTTGGGTTTGGTTGGGTTTGATTGGGTTTGGTTGGGTTTGGTTGGGTTGGGCTGGATTGGGTTGGGCAGGATGGGTTGGGATGGGTTGGGTTGGGTTGGGTTGGGTTGGGTTGGGTTGGGTTGGGTTGGGTTGGGTTGGGTTGGGTTGAGTTGGGTTGGATTGGGTTGGGTTGAGTTGGGTTGGGTTGGGTTAGGTTGGGTTGGGTTGAGTTGGGTTGGGTTGGGTTGGGTTGGGTTGAGTTGGGTTGGGTTGAGTTGGGTTGGATTGGGATTGGGTTTGGTTGGGTTGGGTTGGGTTGGGTTGGGTTGAGTTGGGTTGGGTTGAGTTGGGTTGGGTTGGGTTGGGTTGGGTTGGATTGGGATTGGGTTTGGTTGGGTTTGGTTGGGTTGGGTTGAGTTGGATTGGGATTGGGTTTGGTTGGGTTGGGTTGGGTTTGATTGGGTTTGGTTGGGTTTGGTTGGGTTTGGTTGGGTTTGGTTGGGTTTGGCTGGGTTGGGCTGGATTGGGTTGGGCAGGATGGGTTGGGCAGGATTGGTTGGGATGGGTTGGGTTGGGTTGGGTTGGGTTGGGTTGGGTTGGGTTGAGTTGGGTTGGGTTGGGTTGGGTTGGGTTGGCTTTGGTTGGGATGGTTTGAGTTGGATGGGGTTGGGTTGGGTTGAGTTGGGTTGGATTGGGTTGGGTTGGGTTGGATTGGGTTGGATGATGGAATGGGATCGGAGTGGGTCAGAGTGGGTTGCAGTGGGTTCAAGGCAGCCTGGAAAGGGTTGAATTGGGTTACAATGGGCTGGTTTGGGGTGGGTTGCATTAATAGCAGTATTGTTACTTCAGGCTGGGTTACCTACTTCTACCACTACTGAGCAATGTGCTTTTGATGATACCATCAAATTAGTGCTCTCTTGTCATGAAGATTTTGTTCAGTTGGTATGACTCACCTGTTTTCTTCCTGCATGTCATCATTGCGATTCATCATAGCAATCACTGCCTGCTTCAGCTCATCTGAAAAAAAATGTGGCCAGGGAAAAAACTGTAAGTAGACGCTGTTTATACATGAGCATGTACAGTATCAACTTCCACTACCATTAATACTACCACTAACACTATCACTATCACTGCCACTGCCACTGCCACTGCCACTGCAACTGCAACTGCAACAGCAACTGACCCATTTTGCCTGCTGGCATGTACAGCAGCACCAACTAAGGATCGACGGTTCTTGATATACAAAAAATGCTGCAAACTGCTTACTGACTAAAATTACCAAAATGCAAAGTTCAGTGGGCCTGAGATTGCAATCCTAGCAGGACCTTTCTCAAAGGCAGAGTGACAAGGACAAAACCGATACAAGAAGGAAGGGGAAAGAGAGTTCTTGTTCTTGTGTGCTTTGGCAGTTCTTGTCTGCTTCAGGCTAGTTTCGGTACGGTTCCGAAGAGGTGGTTCGTGGCATGCACATGCACCTACTGCATTCAATTCATGGAGAAGAGACTCACCATTTGTCATGGCCTGGTAGGACGATGAGTTATCCTCTGGTGTTCCTGGGTAGGCCGTGTTCTGCAGGCTGCAAAAGGACATGCATAGACACTATGAACAAATACCAGCACATGTATAGGTGCCTGTAGCTATATACGAGTACCATTCAAGAGAGGGACTCATTTGTGTTGGGTTCGGTTGGTTTGGAGATACAGTCCATACTGATAGACCGATTGCACGACCACTGTTTACATGCCATCGCGTGACTTATAGTGGGTATTTTTTTCATCTTATTTGGTGCAGAGCAGCGATTGAAATGCAAAAAGAAGAATGTGGACAATATGATAGTCTTCATTTCCATTTCTGTTCTGCACCAAATGAGATGCAAAAAAACACCCACTATAGTACAAGTCACGAAATGATGGCATGTAAACAGTGGTCACACAATTATTGGTCTATTGTGCTGGATTGGGCAGAAATCACAGAATTTGGTTAGACCGGATGTAACATCCTATGGCTTGACATTTTATATGGTACATGTAGTTGGTACCCATTTTTAATTTTCCTAGTGTATTTTCATTGTAAATTCAAAATAATTTGGCCATTTGACTACAAATTTTGTATGTTTTTAATAAACCAACTAATAAAAAGAAAGAAAATAAGTTCTTGAAATTAAAATATATATTACCTGTCCTTGAAGCTTTTCTGGGCCAGAAGCAATCCCAGTGCGGCGTTTTCCGTCTCAGCACCATAGCCCAGCATACTAGAATCGGTCGATTGCGTATCTGCGCACAAACACAACCCAAAGAAAATCTGGTGAGAAAAATCCAATTGGTATCTTAATGAGTGCTCAGTGCTTTGCCCGATTTGCCCGATGCTGAAAAAAAAATACAGGCAGCTCGATGACCAATTTCTGACTTCACTAAGAAAAAGAAGCTTGCCAATATGTTTGTACACTGCAGATCCCTAGATGACAGGCAAACAATTAGCACGACTGTGATATTTATTGCACAGACCCTTTAAGTTCCCTTACTCACTCCATGGGTTTACAAAAGAGAGGCGGCGATATTGCCTCCCTCGTACCTTGCTGAGAGGTGGAGTCATCATTCACTGGATACATGGCCACCTCAGACTCCTCCTCTCCAGAGCCGCTGATGATGTGAAAGCTCTGTCTGGAGGTCGACGACCTGGGCGCTCCGCCCTCCCGGCCGTTATCGCCGGACACGCCCATGGGCGGGGTCGCCGAACAAATGGGCGGGGTCTCCTCACCTACATCGTTTTGGAAACTCTGGTTGATAGGCAGTGCCATGGTCACTCTGCCTTCTTGGCTGCTGTTGCCGACCACGCCCGTGGGTTGATTGGCCACGCCCATGGGTTGGGTGGCCATGCCCATGGGCTGGATAGCCACGCCCACGGGGTGGATGGCCACGCCCATGGGTGGAGTAGACGCACCCGTGGGTTGGATGGCCACGCCCAATGGTTGGGTGGCCACGCCCATGGGTTGGATGGCCACGCCCGTGGGTTGGGTGGCCATGCCCATGGGTTGGGTGGCCACGCCCAATTGTTGGGTGACCACGCCCTTGGGTCGGATGACCGCGCCCGTGTCAGGCTCCGCCCCTCGGCTGGAGACCTCCTCCTGAAGGCGGAGTCGATCGGCCACGCTGTCCGCGTCCAGCGCGCCGTGCATCGGCCCGTAACGGCCGGCCAGGGTGGCGCTGATGGGCGTGGGGGGCGGGGTCTTGGCCGGGAAGGAGGTGGCCAGCTGGGCGTCGGCCTCCCGCCCGTCGACGCCCACATCCCCGCTCCCCTCGGACCCCGACAGGCTGGCGGCGCCGCCCGCCGGCAAAATCCGACCGAACGCCATCGGAATCTGGACGGGGGCAGTCTGAGGAGCTTCGCCGCGGTGGTGACCGGCGTGCCCGTGCACGCCCTGACCGCTCGGTTCGACGCCGGAATGGTTCGCTTCGTAAGCCCGCGGCATCGCCTCGACGCGATCGGCCGTGACAGAGTGCGAGCTGACCCGGTCCTGGAGTCTGCCCGGCCGGCCCAAGTCCGACTGGCTGGTGCCGTTCCCGGGAGGCTCCCTGTGCTTGGGCGCGACTGCCGCGGTGCGGCCGACCGCCGATCCCGAATCCGCTCCGGGCTGGCCGGGCGCCGCCGCGTCAAAGCCGACGGTCCCCTTGGGCAGACTGTTGTGGTTGCTGTCCCTGGCGCTGCCGGCCTGGGCGGCGCCCGTGGAGTCCTTGCGAGGACGGTGGTGGTGGTGGTGGTGGTGGTGGAGACGGGAGGGAGGAGACCCGCAGGAGATGACCGTGCTCCCCGAGTCGTCGTCGTTGAAGGAGACGATGGAGATGAGGCTCTTCTTCTTCCGCTTCTTCTTCTCCTTCTTCTCGCTGGGCCCTCCTGGGGGGACGGACAACCATCCAAAGAATACACGGATGCTCACAACGAGTGAATCTACAGCAGGGCTAGATTCTCTAGCTACACAGATGAGGTGGCTATTTGTTTGGAATAGTTAGCGCACTTTTTGTGTGGCTTTAATACAGAAATTTATACAGAAATCAAAATTAACATCAGGTTAAATATCAAAATTTAGTGGGCCTGACGTTTCGATCCTAGCAGGACCTTTCTCAAAGGCAGAGTGACAAGGACAAATCAGATACATGTACACGAAGGAAGGGGAAGAGAGTGAATAGGACACGGATGAGAAACAAAGGACAAAGAGTAAAAGCTGGAAAGGTTAAATAAATCGGTGTTGTTCTAAAACCCAACGTGTCTATCCTTTTTTGTACTAAAAATTCTAAATTTAGCAAAATAAATGCGGTATTTTGGTCAGAAAATTGTGCGCCCCCACTTTGGAGACGAACGTACTACGTCACATACAGAATTTGTGGTCAGCCTTGAGGTCGTGCACTTTGCACTGGCCCTGCATTGTCTCTATTGCTATCAGCCGTAAACACCGCACTGTCACATGCGCAGTAGCGCGCTGTATCGTCTCAGCATTTCGATCACCATGCTTGGCAGATTATGGTTTGTATGTGACGTTTTGGGGGCACGGGGCAAACAGACTTTTTCAATATTTTGGGGCCAAATATCAAGCGCTAAAATAAAACCCCCTATTGTTGTGAACATTACCTAAGACGAGGTTTTAGCTCTTTTTTCAAATCCTATTTCTGTATACCTTTAACCTCAGTTAGTGATCAAATCCCACCCTTACTCGACTCCTCCAAACAAACAAAAAAACTTGATGTTTGGCAAATTTGAGGGTATTCATCAGAGCCACACTCTGCCTTTGAGAAAGGTCCTGCTGCGATCGAAACATCGGGCCTTCCAGATTTCCGAAGGTCTTTGTCACTCACCAGTATTTGCTGCTGCTGCCACATACACAGGCTCAGGGTCCCGGTCGTCTAGGCTGTAGGAGTGGACGACCTCTGGTGTCTGGATCAGGGAGCTCAGGGTGGGTGGCTTCCGATGAAAGAGAGAAAACTAGTTTACTAACAGGATCAAGGCACCTTTGGGAAAAGGCCTTCCTAGGATCAAGGCTCCTTTAGGAAAAGGCCTTTGTAGGATCAAGGCTCATTTGGGAAAAGGCCTTTCCTAGGATCAAGGCAACTTTTGGAAAAGGCCTTCCCAGGATCAAGGCTCTGTTGGGAAAAGGCTTTCCCATGATCAAGGAACCTTTGGGAAAAGCCTTCCAAGGATCAAGACTCCTTTGAGAAAAGGCCTTCCTATGATCAAGGCACCTTTGGGAAAAGGCCTTCCTATTGATCAAGGCACCTTTGGGAAAAAGGTTTTCCTTGGATCAAAATGCCTTTGAGGAAGGTACCCTAGTCTTCAAACTCATTTTAGATTTAATTTTTGAACAAAAGTGGGGAGATGCTTGCAATGGAGATATATTTGCAACTGGGATTGGTTTCTAGTTAAAAGTCTTGTACAATGATTAAGTGCAAACTGACCATTCATGTATGAATAGGCTATTGTTGCTGAGGCTTAGCATGGTGCCGCCTTACCTGTTTGAATCCATTGAGCTCCTCCTTATCAATGTTAATGGCAAAGAGTATGGAACCCAGACCCCTGGCCATGGTAGGTATCATGCTGGCTCTCTCCTCGTCCAGGAGGAAAGACCAGGGTTCGTAGAACTGCCTGGAAGGCAAGCACAGTACGGTCACACATTAGCGGCCAGGTTCAGTGAGAGTTTAACAAGCCTGGCGCCTTCTTTGGATGAGGATGACATGGCCAGGCTGGCTGTTCATATGGTTGGATGAGGGACGCCTGCCTTGCAGCTGATTGATGATGGCGGTGATGGGGAAGATAGGGAGGATGGGGAGGATGAGGATGAGGAGGAGGAAATGAGGAGGATGAGGGGGAGGTGGAGGATGAGGAGGATGAGGATGAGAAGGATGAGGATGAGGAGGATGAGGAGCATGAGAAGGATGAGGAGCATGAGAAGGATGAGGAGGATGAGGAGGATGAGAATGAGGAGGATGAGGAGCATGAGAAGGATGAGGAGCATGAGAAGGATGAGGAGGATGAGGAGGATGAGAATGAGGAGGATGAGGAGCATGAGAAGGATGAGGAGCATGAGAAGGATGAGGAGGATGAGGAGGATGAGAATGAGGAGGATGAGGAGCATGAGAAGGATGAGGAGGATGAGGAGGATGAGAATGAGGAGGATGAGGAGCATGAGAAGGATGAGGAGCATGAGAAGGATGAGGAGGATGAGGAGGATGAGAATGAGGAGGATGAGAAGGATGAGTAGGATGAGAAGGAGGGGAGGACAAGGAGGAGGAGATGGATGGAGATGGATGAGGAGCATGAGGAGGATGAGGTGGATGAGGACGAGGAGGATGAGGTAGATGAGGTGGATAAGGATGAGGTGGAGGATGAGAAGAATAAGGATGAAAAAGGATGAGGGATGAGGGTAATGGAGAGAATGAAGACTTTGAGGATGATGATGATGATGATAATGATGGCAACAATCACGACAATGACAACAATGATGACGATGATGAGGACAGCAAACAAATTTGATTAAGCAGGGATCCGAACCCAAGCCTCCGATTTTACGGAACAAGTGCTTCAACCACCTGAGCCACATGGCCCTCAGGTAGATCAACCACATCCTTGGGGGAAAGGCAAGGAAGGGGAGGGGGGGGCTTACTTGAGCATATCCGGCATGCCGAGGAGAGCGTGGAGGTATCGTTCCAGGGAGTGTTCGTTCAGGGTGCTACGTAGCCAGGCCCGAGCCCGCCCTCCGTCCGAGCTGATGTGCTTTAGGCCCATGTAGCGCTGTAGCTCGTGCTTGGTCAGGCTCTCGCGGACGACGGGCCAGAACAGCACTGGACGGTCCCCACACCAGAATGCAAAACCAGAACACAGAACAAGCATGGGTTTAGGACATTTGTGACCCAGCACATCATAATGAGAAATAACCCCAACTTTTGAGATTTTGAGATTTTCTAATGATGTGAAAGAGTGTACCATTAGCTTTCAAATGATATCCAAATTTCCTCCAATACATTAACTTTCCGAAAAAAAAAAAAAAAAAAAAAAAGATTTTTAATCGAATTGTGAAGATACTTTAATAACTTTAGGCGTTGTTTACTCGAAAAATGTTTTGGTGGGATATTCCTCATGTCGCTGTGCCGGGTCACATTTCTCCTGTATGCATACATGTATGACCTATGTCAAGTACTCAATTATCTTAGGAATCTGTTGTAGCAGCAGTGATTGATTTGTAACTCATTGTAACTTTACGATCAATCGCAAGACGACCAGCGACGCAAAAAAAAAAATTATTGCCTTTTCCGCCACTTCAGCGAAGCGGAAAAGCTATTGTTGTTGTTCTGATTTTTATTTTTAGGATTTTTTTAATATTATAATCGAGTCCCATAGACTTTGTGCACAAAATATGTGTGTGTGTTAGGCATGGAGGGTATCTAGCAAGACTTCTGACACAGACAACCTGTAAGTGTCAAACACACATACCATGGTCTAGCCCTTTAGTTTGATGACCTTGCCCAAAGGCCATTTGGACAACTATATGCTGGACTGAGCTGCAGTGGTCTATTGCAATGGTGTACAGGGCCTTTAAAGCCCCTACACAACATTGGTCGAGGTCAAAGAATAGCATCCATACATTGTCTGATCCAACATATGCATTAAATAGAACACCTGTGAAAATTTCAGCTCAATCCGCCAACCGAGTCTCGAGAAAATCGTGAAAACTGCTTCATTTGTTTCGCGAAAATGCATCATTCAACGGCGTACTGTTCCGAAGAATAGTTTAGATCTCGGTGATACGTAAACTATTTCTTTTATTTATTCTCCCAAAATACAACATTTTAGGCAGAAATATTTCAGTGAGAGGTTTCTACTATAACCATCTTCAAACTGTATAAGTTTCATGTAAATCTGTGAACATTTCTCTTTTTCGATCTTACCAATGTTGTACAGTGTTACAGAGCCTTATGCTAAGATGGTCCTACATTTACTTATTTTGCCAGAAATGCAGAATGTGATTGAATCATGATATATGCGGGAAAGCCCTATGCTCTGTTGCATACGGACATAGAAGCTCTAGTTTTTATTATTATCATCTATTCAGCCATCACAAACATGTACACAAAGCAGACAATACTTCCATTTGGGCTTCGAACAGCAAAAACAAAGTAATTACTATGGTCCTCGACCAGCTCAGTGGTCAAGTGGTTCAGACGTCTGCACTAAAAAGCAGGAGTCGCTACCTGAATTTTTTCCATTGGGCATTGGGCAAAGCACCGAGCACTCAGTGTTGATCACGTCAAGCAGGGCAAATCTCAATGAAATGTGCAAAGGCTGGCAAAATGGGGTCATGTGTAACAGTTTTGCGGAAAAATGATGCATTTGGATAAATGGTATTTAAAACAAAATACACCTACCTTGTTCACCCTCTGGTCTCATCAGTGGTAAATTGGGTACGGTGATGCCAGTCATTTGCCTGCAGTCAGAAGCAATAGGAACCATTATATCTACTGTCAATCACCAGGGATCAACCACCCCCACACACAGAAAACAAAACTCTTTTCATCTTAATTTTGATATGAAGAGAGAGGAGGGAGAAAGGGATGAAGGGGGGGGGGGAGAGGGGCGAGGTGGGGGGGGGGGGGGGGGAGGAGATAAAGGGAGGGGGAAGGAGAGAGGGAGGGGAGGGAGGGAGGGAGGGGGCAAGAAAGAGGGAGAGAGGGAGGCAGAGAGGCAGAGGCAGTGGCAGAGAACCAGAGGCAGAGAGGGAGAGGGGGAAAGAGGCAGAGAGGCAGAAAGGTAGAGAGAGGCAGAGAGGCAGAGAGGGAGAGAGGGAAAGAGGGGAGAGGCAGAGAAGCAGAGATGTTAAGATGCAAAGAGGCAAAGAGAGGCAGAGAGGCAGAGATGCAGAGATGCAGAGATGCAAAGAGGCACAGAGATGCAAAGAGGCAGAGAGGCAGAGATGCAGAGAGGCGGAGAGGCAGAGAGGCAAAGAGAGGCGGAGAGGCAGAGAGGCAGAGAGGCAGAGAGGCAGAGATGCAGAGAGGCAAAGAGGCACAGAGATGCAAAGAGGCAGAGAGGCAGAGAGGCAGAGAGGCAGAGAGGCAGAGAGGCAGAGAGGCAAAGAGAGGCGGAGAGGCAGAGAGGCAGAGAGGCAGAGAGGCAGAGATGCAGAGAGGCAAAGAGGCACAGAGATGCAAAGAAGCAGACAGGCATGGAGGCAGACAGGCAGACAGGCAGACAGGTAGACAGGTAGACAGGTAGACAGGCAGACAGACAGACAGGCAGAGAGGCAGACAGGCATGGAGGCAGACAGGCAGACAGGCAGAGAGAGGCAGAGATGCAAAGAGGCAGAGACTTACTTGAGAGCATTCAGGGGATTGGCCATGCCACGCTTCAGTCCGTGCACCAGGACGGCCTCAAACTGGGCACACAGGCAGGAGACGCGGCTGTCACTGTCCGTGGCCAGCTCGGTCCGGCCGCCAAAGCGGACCTGGCACTGCTTGACGGCATCCAGTAGCCTGTCCAGCAGGTGCTGCCTCTCCTGTGGAAGGTGTTCCATTGCCCTGCCCACCTCAGTGCTGCCTGAAGTAAGGAGAAAGAGAAAGTAGAAAAATGAATGGTTGTCATTAGGCCCCAACAAAAATAATAATTGCGCTTGATATTACATAGCTTAAAAATGAGTGGGCCTGACGTTTCGATTCTAGCAGGTCTGCCTTTGAGAATGGTCTGCCTTTGAGGAAGGTCTGCCTTTGAGAAAGGTCTGCCTTTGAGAAAGGTATACCTTTGAGAAAGGTCCGCCTTTGAGAAAGGTCTGCCTTTGAGAAAGGTCTGCCTTTGAGGAAGGTCCTGCCTTTGAGAAAGGTCTGCCTTTGAGAAAGGTCTGCCTTTGAGAAAGGTATACCTTTGAGAAAGGTCCGCCTTTGAGAAAGGTCTGCCTTTGAGAAAGGTCCTGCCTTTGAGAAAGGTCTGCCTTTGAGAAAGGTCCTGCCTTTGAGAAAGGTCTGCCTTTGAGAAAGGTCCTGCCTTTGAGAAAGGTCTGCCTTTGAGAAAGGTCTGCCTTTGAGAAAGGTCTGCCTTTGAGAAAGGTCTGCCTTTGAGAAGGTCTGCCTTTGAGAAAGGTCTGCCTTTGAGAAAGGTCCTGCCTTTGAGAAAGGTCTGCCTTTGAGAAAGGTCTGCCTTTGAGAAAGGTCTGCCTTTGAGAAAGGTCTGCCTTTGAGAAAGGTCTGCCTTTGAGAAAGGTATACCGTTGAGAAAGGTCTGCCTTTGAGAAAGATCCCCCTTTGAGAAAGATCCCCCTTTGAGAAAGATCCCCCTTTGAGAAAGGTCTGCCTTTGAGAAAGGTCTGCCTTTGAGAAAGGTCTGCCTTTGAGAAAGGTCTGCCTTTGAGAAAGGTATACCGTTGAGAAAGGTCTGCCTTTGAGAAAGGTATACCGTTGAGAAAGGTCTGCCTTTGAGAAAGATCCCCCTTTGAGAAAGATCCCCCTTTGAGAAAGGTTTGCCTTTGAGAAAGGTCCTGCTAGGATCGAAAATGTCAGGCCCACTAATTTTGGAGATTTGATTTTTTTTTTTGGAATTTTAGTCAGTAACTGAGTAGGCAGTTTGCAACATTTGTGTATCACTGATATTATAATTACAGCGTCGGAAAATAGGTAGGATTTTTTAATTTTTTATGCTGAGTCATGTACAGGTTAAATGTTATATACTCAAGCCAACATCAACATGATTTTACATGAATGATGTATGCAGGGTTGGTTGATTCAATCTAATCACCGTTGATTAAATCACTGGTCGGGCCGCCAAAAATAGGGTGGCACTGACGTGCTGTCAAAATAGGGTCAGTCGGGAAACACACTCCCCCCCCCCAATTTTTTTTTAAAAATTAGGGAAAAACGGGAAAATGGAAGTACAACCATTGCCTTAGTCAGACTTGTACGACTGGTGAGAGAGATCAAGCAATGTGGCAAAGACAATATAATTAATACAAAATGCAAAGATTTATCCAAAAATTAGAAGGGCCTGTCGTTTTGATCCTGGGAAAGATTTTGGTTTAAAAATATCATGGAGGAATAAGTAGAGATAATACCCTCACTGTAAAACTAGGGTGGAAAAAACCTAAATCCACAATAGACCAACTATATTATTATGTAGAGAAACAACAGTGTCTGGCACAACCACTTGCTAAAAAAAAAAAAAAAAAAAAATCTTAACAAAACTGTTCAATCTTGTGGGTCCCTTATGCTTTGATTTGTACAGGGTGTCAATTGTCTGTATGGATTGATAAAGTTCACTTAAAATTAGGTCCAAGACCCAAATCAAATGAAAACAAACCAAAAACCATTTGCTTCCACGGCCGTAGGGTGAAAATGACACTCCCGCGGACAAACGGAAGCCAGACAAACAGGAAACCAACGGCCATTAATTCAGTCAGGTTTCTGTTTACAAACAAACCCCTTTTCCGGAAACATTCCCAAATCTACACCACGGGAGGGAGGCGGTACCGCAATTTGAAAAATAATTAATTGTCATGATGTAAACTCGAAGAGCAGGTTGTTTTCGGGGGGGAAACATTACAGCTCCACTTACGGGAATGACAGACGAGACCTACGTCACGCAATCGAAGCCGAGTTCATGCGAATGAAGCTGAGAAAAAACGCAGAGAAAGTGGAACAGCTTCAGTTCATGATAAGGGGTGTTTCCAGTATTTTTGTGTTCGTTTGTACCGTACACGCATTGACCAAACTGAACCTGGCCCTAAATTTGGGCCTGAATTTCGGCTGGCCTGCCAGTAAAGCGCTACGGTGTCCCATGAATGACACACAATATTTGAATTGAGTTTTTGATAGTTTAAAAATAAAAATAAGAGAGAAATTGTACCGCAACGTTGTGATAACATGCTTCTATACACAATCAGCTTGAATACTTGGTTTTTTTTCACAAAAACCTATATTTTCCAGAAAAAAATGAATCTCCAGGATTTGACTTCAAAATAAAACGAATCTGGAATACTCCTCTTTTGGAAAAGTGAGTGTACCCTACGCATTCCACTTAAACCTAATAAATTGGATATCATCTGAAAGAGTACAAGATTCTACAGAGGATGTAGGCGTTCCCGATTTAATTGATGCAACCGATCATTCAGCCTAACAAATTTAACCTTGACCAAAATCCACTTTCGGTCATATCCTCGCTATACGCTAATATGCATTTTGCTGAGAGTTCCAAATACTCCTCTTTTGGAAAAGTGAGTGTACCCTACGCATTTCAATAAAACCTATTAAATTGGATATCATCTAAAGGAGTACAAAATTCTACAGAGGATGTAGGCGTTCCCGATTTAATTGTTGCAACCGATCATTCAGCCTAACAAATTTAACAATGACCGAAATCAACTTTCGGTCATAATCTCGCTACACGCTAATATACATTTTGCTGAGAGTTCCAAATACTCCTCTTTTGGAAAAGTGAGTGTACCCTACGCATTCCACCTAAACCTATTAAATTGGGTATCATCTGAAAGAATACAAGATTCTACAGAGGATGTAGGCGTTCCCGATTTAATTGATGCAACCGATCATTCAGCCTAACAAATTTAACCTTGACCAAAATCCACTTTCGGTCGAAATCTCGCTATACGCTAATATGCATTTTGCTGAGAACTAGAAATACTCCTCTTTTGGAAAAGTAAGTGTACCCTACGCATTCCACCTAAACCTAATAAATTGGATATCATCTGAAAGAGTACAAAATTCTACAGAGGATGTAGGCGTTCCCGATTTAATTGATGCAACCGATCATTCAGCCTAACAAATTTAACAATGACCGAAATCCACTTTCGGTAATAATCTCGCTATACGCTAATATACATTTTGCTGAGAGTTCCAAATACTCCTCTTTTGGAAAAGTGAGTGTACCCTACGCATTCCACTAAAACCAATTAAATTGGATATCATCTGAAAGAATACAAAATTCTACAGAGGATGTAGGCGTTCCCGATTTAATTGATGCAACCGATCATTCAGCCTAACAAATTTAACAATGACCGAAATCAACTTTCGGTCATAATCTCGCTACACGCTAATATACATTTTCCTGAGAGTTCCAAATACTCCTCTTTTGGAAAAGTGAGTGTACCCTACGCATTCCACCTAAACCTATTAAATTGGGTATCATCTGAAAGAATACAAGATTCTACAGAGGATGTAGGCGTTCCCGATTTAATTGATGCAACCGATCATTCAGCCTAACAAATTTAACAATGACCGAAATCCACTTTCGGTAATAATCTCGCTATACGCTAATATACATTTTGCTGAGAGTTCCAAATACTCCTCTTTTGGAAAAGTGAGTGTACCCTACGCATTCCACTAAAACCAATTAAATTGGATATCATCTGAAAGAGTACAAAATTCTACAGAGGATGTAGGCGTTCCCAATTTAATTGGTGCAACCGATCATTCAGCCTAACAAATTTAACAATGACCGAAATCAACTTTCGGTCATAATCTCGCTACACGCTAATATACATTTTCCTGAGAGTTCCAAATACTCCTCTTTTGGAAAAGTGAGTGTACCCTACGCATTCCACCTAAACCTATTAAATTGGGTATCATCTGAAAGAATACAAGATTCTACAGAGGATGTAGGCGTTCCCGATTTAATTGATGCAACCGATCATTCAGCCTAACAAATTTAACCTTGACCAAAATCCACTTTCGGTCGAAATCTCGCTATACGCTAATATGCATTTTGCTGAGAACTAGAAATACTCCTCTTTTGGAAAAGTAAGTGTACCCTACGCATTCCACCTAAACCTAATAAATTGGATATCATCTGAAAGAGTACAAAATTCTACAGAGGATGTAGGCGTTCCCAATTTAATTGGTGCAACCGATCATTCAGCCTAACAAATTTAACAATGACCGAAATCAACTTTCGGTCATAATCTCGCTACACGCTAATATACATTTTCCTGAGAGTTCCAAATACTCCTCTTTTGGAAAAGTGAGTGTACCCTACGCATTCCACCTAAACCTATTAAATTGGATATCATCTGAAAGAATACAAGATTCTACAGAGGATGTAGGCGTTCCCGATTTAATTGATGCAACCGATCATTCAGCCTAACAAATTTAACCTTGACCAAAATCCACTTTCGGTCGAAATCTCGCTATACGCTAATATACATTTTGCTGAGAGTTCCAAATACTCCTCTTTTGGAAAAGTGAGTGTACCCTACGCATTCCACTAAAACCAATTAAATTGGATATCATCTGAAAGAGTACAAAATTCTACAGAGGATGTAGGCGTTCCCAATTTAATTGGTGCAACCGATCATTCAGCCTAACAAATTTAACAATGACCGAAATCAACTTTCGGTCATAATCTCGCTACACGCTAATATACATTTTCCTGAGAGTTCCAAATACTCCTCTTTTGGAAAAGTGAGTGTACCCTACGCATTCCACCTAAACCTATTAAATTGGGTATCATCTGAAAGAATACAAGATTCTACAGAGGATGTAGGCGTTCCCGATTTAATTGATGCAACCGATCATTCAGCCTAACAAATTTAACCTTGACCAAAATCCACTTTCGGTCGAAATCTCGCTATACGCTAATATGCATTTTGCTGAGAACTAGAAATACTCCTCTTTTGGAAAAGTAAGTGTACCCTACGCATTCCACCTAAACCTAATAAATTGGATATCATCTGAAAGAGTACAAAATTCTACAGAGGATGTAGGCGTTCCCGATTTAATTGATGCAACCGATCATTCAGCCTAACAAATTTAACAATGACCGAAATCCACTTTCGGTAATAATCTCGCTATACGCTAATATACATTTTGCTGAGAGTTCCAAATACTCCTCTTTTGGAAAAGTGAGTGTACCCTACGCATTCCACTAAAACCACTTAAATTGGATATCATCTGAAAGAGTACAAAATTCTACAGAGGATGTAGGCGTTCCCAATTTAATTGGTGCAACCGATCATTCAGCCTAACAAATTTAACAATGACCGAAATCAACTTTCGGTCATAATCTCGCTACACGCTAATATACATTTTCCTGAGAGTTCCAAATACTCCTCTTTTGGAAAAGTGAGTGTACCCTACGCATTCCACCTAAACCTATTAAATTGGGTATCATCTGAAAGAATACAAGATTCTACAGAGGATGTAGGCGTTCCCGATTTAATTGATGCAACCGATCATTCAGCCTAACAAATTTAACCTTGACCAAAATCCACTTTCGGTCGAAATCTCGCTATACGCTAATATGCATTTTGCTGAGAACTAGAAATACTCCTCTTTTGGAAAAGTAAGTGTACCCTACGCATTCCACCTAAACCTAATAAATTGGATATCATCTGAAAGAGTACAAAATTCTACAGAGGATGTAGGCGTTCCCAATTTAATTGGTGCAACCGATCATTCAGCCTAACAAATTTAACAATGACCGAAATCAACTTTCGGTCATAATCTCGCTACACGCTAATATACATTTTCCTGAGAGTTCCAAATACTCCTCTTTTGGAAAAGTGAGTGTACCCTACGCATTCCACCTAAACCTATTAAATTGGATATCATCTGAAAGAATACAAGATTCTACAGAGGATGTAGGCGTTCCCGATTTAATTGATGCAACCGATCATTCAGCCTAACAAATTTAACCTTGACCAAAATCCACTTTCGGTCGAAATCTCGCTATACGCTAATATACATTTTGCTGAGAGTTCCAAATACTCCTCTTTTGGAAAAGTGAGTGTACCCTACGCATTCCACTAAAACCAATTAAATTGGATATCATCTGAAAGAGTACAAAATTCTACAGAGGATGTAGGCGTTCCCAATTTAATTGGTGCAACCGATCATTCAGCCTAACAAATTTAACAATGACCGAAATCAACTTTCGGTCATAATCTCGCTACACGCTAATATACATTTTCCTGAGAGTTCCAAATACTCCTCTTTTGGAAAAGTGAGTGTACCCTACGCATTCCACCTAAACCTATTAAATTGGGTATCATCTGAAAGAATACAAGATTCTACAGAGGATGTAGGCGTTCCCGATTTAATTGATGCAACCGATCATTCAGCCTAACAAATTTAACCTTGACCAAAATCCACTTTCGGTCGAAATCTCGCTATACGCTAATATGCATTTTGCTGAGAACTAGAAATACTCCTCTTTTGGAAAAGTAAGTGTACCCTACGCATTCCACCTAAACCTAATAAATTGGATATCATCTGAAAGAGTACAAAATTCTACAGAGGATGTAGGCGTTCCCGATTTAATTGATGCAACCGATCATTCAGCCTAACAAATTTAACAATGACCGAAATCCACTTTCGGTAATAATCTCGCTATACGCTAATATACATTTTGCTGAGAGTTCCAAATACTCCTCTTTTGGAAAAGTGAGTGTACCCTACGCATTCCACTAAAACCACTTAAATTGGATATCATCTGAAAGAGTACAAAATTCTACAGAGGATGTAGGCGTTCCCAATTTAATTGGTGCAACCGATCATTCAGCCTAACAAATTTAACAATGACCGAAATCAACTTTCGGTCATAATCTCGCTACACGCTAATATACATTTTCCTGAGAGTTCCAAATACTCCTCTTTTGGAAAAGTGAGTGTACCCTACGCATTCCACCTAAACCTATTAAATTGGGTATCATCTGAAAGAATACAAGATTCTACAGAGGATGTAGGCGTTCCCGATTTAATTGATGCAACCGATCATTCAGCCTAACAAATTTAACCTTGACCAAAATCCACTTTCGGTCGAAATCTCGCTATACGCTAATATGCATTTTGCTGAGAACTAGAAATACTCCTCTTTTGGAAAAGTAAGTGTACCCTACGCATTCCACCTAAACCTAATAAATTGGATATCATCTGAAAGAGTACAAAATTCTACAGAGGATGTAGGCGTTCCCAATTTAATTGGTGCAACCGATCATTCAGCCTAACAAATTTAACAATGACCGAAATCAACTTTCGGTCATAATCTCGCTACACGCTAATATACATTTTCCTGAGAGTTCCAAATACTCCTCTTTTGGAAAAGTGAGTGTACCCTACGCATTCCACCTAAACCTATTAAATTGGGTATCATCAGAAAGAATACAAGATTCTACAGAGGATGTAGGCGTTCCCGATTTAATTGATGCAACCGATCATTCAGCCTAACAAATTTAACCTTGACCAAAATCCACTTTCGGTCGAAATCTCGCTATACGCTAATATGCATTTTGCTGAGAACTAGAAATACTCCTCTTTTGGAAAAGTGAGTGTACCCTACGCATTCCACTAAAACCAATTAAATTGGATATCATCTGAAAGAGTACAAAATTCTACAGAGGATGTAGGCGTTCCCAATTTAATTGGTGCAACCGATCATTCAGCCTAACAAATTTAACAATGACCGAAATCAACTTTCGGTCATAATCTCGCTACACGCTAATATACATTTTCCTGAGAGTTCCAAATACTCCTCTTTTGGAAAAGTGAGTGTACCCTACGCATTCCACCTAAACCTATTAAATTGGGTATCATCTGAAAGAATACAAGATTCTACAGAGGATGTAGGCGTTCCCGATTTAATTGATGCAACCGATCATTCAGCCTAACAAATTTAACCTTGACCAAAATCCACTTTCGGTCGAAATCTCGCTATACGCTAATATACATTTTGCTGAGAGTTCCAAATACTCCTCTTTTGGAAAAGTGAGTGTACCCTACGCATTCCACTAAAACCAATTAAATTGGATACCATCTGAAAGAGTACAAAATTCTACAGAGGATGTAGGCGTTCCCAATTTAATTGGTGCAACCGATCATTCAGCCTAACAAATTTAACAATGACCGAAATCAACTTTCGGTCATAATCTCGCTACACGCTAATATACATTTTCCTGAGAGTTCCAAATACTCCTCTTTTGGAAAAGTGAGTGTACCCTACGCATTCCACCTAAACCTATTAAATTGGGTATCATCTGAAAGAATACAAGATTCTACAGAGGATGTAGGCGTTCCCGATTTAATTGATGCAACCGATCATTCAGCCTAACAAATTTAACCTTGACCAAAATCCACTTTCGGTCGAAATCTCGCTATACGCTAATATGCATTTTGCTGAGAACTAGAAATACTCCTCTTTTGGAAAAGTAAGTGTACCCTACGCATTCCACCTAAACCTAATAAATTGGATATCATCTGAAAGAGTACAAAATTCTACAGAGGATGTAGGCGTTCCCAATTTAATTGGTGCAACCGATCATTCAGCCTAACAAATTTAACAATGACCGAAATCAACTTTCGGTCATAATCTCGCTACACGCTAATATACATTTTCCTGAGAGTTCCAAATACTCCTCTTTTGGAAAAGTGAGTGTACCCTACGCATTCCACCTAAACCTATTAAATTGGATATCATCTGAAAGAATACAAGATTCTACAGAGGATGTAGGCGTTCCCGATTTAATTGATGCAACCGATCATTCAGCCTAACAAATTTAACCTTGACCAAAATCCACTTTCGGTCGAAATCTCGCTATACGCTAATATGCATTTTGCTGAGAACTAGAAATACTCCTCTTTTGGAAAAGTAAGTGTACCCTACGCATTCCACCTAAACCTAATAAATTGGATATCATCTGAAAGAGTACAAAATTCTACAGAGGATGTAGGCGTTCCCGATTTAATTGATGCAACCGATCATTCAGCCTAACAAATTTAACAATGACCGAAATCAACTTTCGGTCATAATCTCGCTACACGCTAATATACATTTTCCTGAGAGTTCCAAATACTCCTCTTTTGGAAAAGTGAGTGTACCCTACGCATTCCACTAAAACCAATTAAATTGGATATCATCTGAAAGAGTACAAAATTCTACAGAGGATGTAGGCGTTCCCAATTTAATTGGTGCAACCGATCATTCAGCCTAACAAATTTAACAATGACCGAAATCAACTTTCGGTCATAATCTCGCTACACGCTAATATACATTTTCCTGAGAGTTCCAAATACTCCTCTTTTGGAAAAGTGAGTGTACCCTACGCATTCCACCTAAACCTATTAAATTGGGTATCATCTGAAAGAATACAAGATTCTACAGAGGATGTAGGCGTTCCCGATTTAATTGATGCAACCGATCATTCAGCCTAACAAATTTAACCTTGACCAAAATCCACTTTCGGTCGAAATCTCGCTATACGCTAATATGCATTTTGCTGAGAACTAGAAATACTCCTCTTTTGGAAAAGTAAGTGTACCCTACGCATTCCACCTAAACCTAATAAATTGGATATCATCTGAAAGAGTACAAAATTCTACAGAGGATGTAGGCGTTCCCGATTTAATTGATGCAACCGATCATTCAGCCTAACAAATTTAACAATGACCGAAATCCACTTTCGGTAATAATCTCGCTATACGCTAATATACATTTTGCTGAGAGTTCCAAATACTCCTCTTTTGGAAAAGTGAGTGTACCCTACGCATTCCACTAAAACCAATTAAATTGGATATCATCTGAAAGAATACAAAATTCTACAGAGGATGTAGGCGTTCCCGATTTAATTGATGCAACCGATCATTCAGCCTAACAAATTTAACAATGACCGAAATCAACTTTCGGTCATAATCTCGCTACACGCTAATATACATTTTCCTGAGAGTTCCAAATACTCCTCTTTTGGAAAAGTGAGTGTACCCTACGCATTCCACCTAAACCTATTAAATTGGGTATCATCTGAAAGAATACAAGATTCTACAGAGGATGTAGGCGTTCCCGATTTAATTGATGCAACCGATCATTCAGCCTAACAAATTTAACAATGACCGAAATCCACTTTCGGTAATAATCTCGCTATACGCTAATATACATTTTGCTGAGAGTTCCAAATACTCCTCTTTTGGAAAAGTGAGTGTACCCTACGCATTCCACTAAAACCAATTAAATTGGATATCATCTGAAAGAGTACAAAATTCTACAGAGGATGTAGGCGTTCCCAATTTAATTGGTGCAACCGATCATTCAGCCTAACAAATTTAACAATGACCGAAATCAACTTTCGGTCATAATCTCGCTACACGCTAATATACATTTTCCTGAGAGTTCCAAATACTCCTCTTTTGGAAAAGTGAGTGTACCCTACGCATTCCACCTAAACCTATTAAATTGGGTATCATCTGAAAGAATACAAGATTCTACAGAGGATGTAGGCGTTCCCGATTTAATTGATGCAACCGATCATTCAGCCTAACAAATTTAACCTTGACCAAAATCCACTTTCGGTCGAAATCTCGCTATACGCTAATATGCATTTTGCTGAGAACTAGAAATACTCCTCTTTTGGAAAAGTAAGTGTACCCTACGCATTCCACCTAAACCTAATAAATTGGATATCATCTGAAAGAGTACAAAATTCTACAGAGGATGTAGGCGTTCCCAATTTAATTGGTGCAACCGATCATTCAGCCTAACAAATTTAACAATGACCGAAATCAACTTTCGGTCATAATCTCGCTACACGCTAATATACATTTTCCTGAGAGTTCCAAATACTCCTCTTTTGGAAAAGTGAGTGTACCCTACGCATTCCACCTAAACCTATTAAATTGGATATCATCTGAAAGAATACAAGATTCTACAGAGGATGTAGGCGTTCCCGATTTAATTGATGCAACCGATCATTCAGCCTAACAAATTTAACCTTGACCAAAATCCACTTTCGGTCGAAATCTCGCTATACGCTAATATACATTTTGCTGAGAGTTCCAAATACTCCTCTTTTGGAAAAGTGAGTGTACCCTACGCATTCCACTAAAACCAATTAAATTGGATATCATCTGAAAGAGTACAAAATTCTACAGAGGATGTAGGCGTTCCCAATTTAATTGGTGCAACCGATCATTCAGCCTAACAAATTTAACAATGACCGAAATCAACTTTCGGTCATAATCTCGCTACACGCTAATATACATTTTCCTGAGAGTTCCAAATACTCCTCTTTTGGAAAAGTGAGTGTACCCTACGCATTCCACCTAAACCTATTAAATTGGGTATCATCTGAAAGAATACAAGATTCTACAGAGGATGTAGGCGTTCCCGATTTAATTGATGCAACCGATCATTCAGCCTAACAAATTTAACCTTGACCAAAATCCACTTTCGGTCGAAATCTCGCTATACGCTAATATGCATTTTGCTGAGAACTAGAAATACTCCTCTTTTGGAAAAGTAAGTGTACCCTACGCATTCCACCTAAACCTAATAAATTGGATATCATCTGAAAGAGTACAAAATTCTACAGAGGATGTAGGCGTTCCCGATTTAATTGATGCAACCGATCATTCAGCCTAACAAATTTAACAATGACCGAAATCCACTTTCGGTAATAATCTCGCTATACGCTAATATACATTTTGCTGAGAGTTCCAAATACTCCTCTTTTGGAAAAGTGAGTGTACCCTACGCATTCCACTAAAACCACTTAAATTGGATATCATCTGAAAGAGTACAAAATTCTACAGAGGATGTAGGCGTTCCCAATTTAATTGGTGCAACCGATCATTCAGCCTAACAAATTTAACAATGACCGAAATCAACTTTCGGTCATAATCTCGCTACACGCTAATATACATTTTCCTGAGAGTTCCAAATACTCCTCTTTTGGAAAAGTGAGTGTACCCTACGCATTCCACCTAAACCTATTAAATTGGGTATCATCTGAAAGAATACAAGATTCTACAGAGGATGTAGGCGTTCCCGATTTAATTGATGCAACCGATCATTCAGCCTAACAAATTTAACCTTGACCAAAATCCACTTTCGGTCGAAATCTCGCTATACGCTAATATGCATTTTGCTGAGAACTAGAAATACTCCTCTTTTGGAAAAGTAAGTGTACCCTACGCATTCCACTAAAACCAATTAAATTGGATATCATCTGAAAGAGTACAAAATTCTACAGAGGATGTAGGCGTTCCCAATTTAATTGGTGCAACCGATCATTCAGCCTAACAAATTTAACAATGACCGAAATCAACTTTCGGTCATAATCTCGCTACACGCTAATATACATTTTCCTGAGAGTTCCAAATACTCCTCTTTTGGAAAAGTGAGTGTACCCTACGCATTCCACCTAAACCTATTAAATTGGGTATCATCTGAAAGAATACAAGATTCTACAGAGGATGTAGGCGTTCCCGATTTAATTGATGCAACCGATCATTCAGCCTAACAAATTTAACCTTGACCAAAATCCACTTTCGGTCGAAATCTCGCTATACGCTAATATGCATTTTGCTGAGAACTAGAAATACTCCTCTTTTGGAAAAGTGAGTGTACCCTACGCATTCCACTAAAACCAATTAAATTGGATATCATCTGAAAGAGTACAAAATTCTACAGAGGATGTAGGCGTTCCCAATTTAATTGGTGCAACCGATCATTCAGCCTAACAAATTTAACAATGACCGAAATCAACTTTCGGTCATAATCTCGCTACACGCTAATATACATTTTCCTGAGAGTTCCAAATACTCCTCTTTTGGAAAAGTGAGTGTACCCTACGCATTCCACCTAAACCTATTAAATTGGGTATCATCTGAAAGAATACAAGATTCTACAGAGGATGTAGGCGTTCCCGATTTAATTGATGCAACCGATCATTCAGCCTAACAAATTTAACCTTGACCAAAATCCACTTTCGGTCGAAATCTCGCTATACGCTAATATACATTTTGCTGAGAGTTCCAAATACTCCTCTTTTGGAAAAGTGAGTGTACCCTACGCATTCCACTAAAACCAATTAAATTGGATATCATCTGAAAGAGTACAAAATTCTACAGAGGATGTAGGCGTTCCCGAGTTCATTGGTGCAACCATACTTTCAGCCTAACAAATTTAACCTTGACCAAAATCCACTTTCGGTCGAAATCTCGCTAACGCTAATATGCATTTTGCTGAAAGTTCCAAATACTCCTCTTTTGGAAAAGTGAGTGTACCCTTCGCATTTCACTAAAACCTAATAAATTGGATATCATCTGAAAGAGTACAAAATTCTACAGAGGATGTAGGCGTTCCCAATTTAATTGGTGCAACCGATCATTCAGCCTAACAAATTTAACAATGACCGAAATCAACTTTCGGTCATATTCTCGCTACACGCTAATATACATTTTCCTGAGAGTTCCAAATACTCCTCTTTTGGAAAAGTGAGTGTACCCTACGCATTCCACCTAAACCTATTAAATTGGGTATCATCTGAAAGAATACAAGATTCTACAGAGGATGTAGGCGTTCCCGATTTAATTGATGCAACCGATCATTCAGCCTAACAAATTTAACCCTGACCAAAATCCACTTTCGGTCGAAATCTCGCTATACGCTAATATGCATTTTGCTGAGAACTAGAAATACTCCTCTTTTGGAAAAGTGAGTGTACCCTACGCATTCCACTAAAACCAATTAAATTGGATATCATCTGAAAGAGTACAAAATTCTACAGAGGATGTAGGCGTTCCCAATTTAATTGGTGCAACCGATCATTCAGCCTAACAAATTTAACAATGACCGAAATCAACTTTCGGTCATAATCTCGCTACACGCTAATATACATTTTCCTGAGAGTTCCAAATACTCCTCTTTTGGAAAAGTGAGTGTACCCTACGCATTTCACTAAAACCAATTAAATTGGATATCATGTGAAAGAGTACGAAATTCTTCAGAGGATGTAGGCATTCCCGAGTTCATTGGTGCAACCATACTTTCAGCCTAACAAATTTAACCTTGACCAAAATCCACTTTCGGTCGAAATCTCGCTAACGCTAATATGCATTTTGTTGAGAACTAGAAATACTCCTCTTTTGGAAAAGTGAGTGTACCCTACGCATTCCATCTAAACCTATTAAATTGGGTATCATCTGAAAGAATACAAGATTCTACAGAGGATGTAGGCGTTCCCGATTTAATTGTTGCAACCGATCATTCAGCCTAACAAATTTAACAATGACCGAAATCAACTTTCGGTCATAATCTCGCTATACGCTAATATACATTTTGCTGAGAGTTCCAAATACTCCTCTTTTGGAAAAGTTAGTGTACCCTTCGCATTTCACTGAAACCTAATAAATTGGATATCATCTGAAAGAGTACAAAATTCTACAGAGGATGTAGGCGTTCCCGAGTTCATTGGTGCAACCATACTTTCAGCCTAACAAATTTAACCTTGACCAAAATCCACTTTCGGTCGAAATCTCGCTAACGCTAATAGTCATTTTGCTGAGAGTTCCAAATACTCCTCTTTTGGAAAAGTGAGTGTACCCTACGCATTTCACTAAAACCTATTAAATTGGGTATCATCTGAAAGAATACAAGATTCTACAGAGGATGTAGGCGTTCCCGATTTAATTGATGCAACCGATCATTCAGCCTAACAAATTTAACCTTGACCAAAATCCACTTTCGGTCGAAATCTCGCTATACGCTATTATGCATTTTGCTGAGAGTTCCAAAGACTCCTCTTTTGGAAAAGTGAGTGTACCCTTCGCATTTCACTGAAACCTAATAAATTGGATATCATCTGAAAGAGTACAAAATTCTACAGAGGATGTAGGCATTCCCGAGTTCATTGGTGCAACCATACTTTCAGCCTAACAAATTTAACCTTGACCAAAATCCACTTTCGGTCGAAATCTCGCTAACGCTAATATGCATTTTGCTGAAAGTTCCAAATACTCCTCTTTTGGAAAAGTGAGTGTACCCTACGCATTCCATCTAAACCTATTAAATTGGGTATCATCTGAAGGAATACAAGATTCTACAGAGGATGTAGGCGTTCCCGATTTAATTGTTGCAACCGATCATTCAGCCTAACAAATTTAACAATGACCGAAATCAACTTTCGGTCATAATCTCGCTATACGCTAATATACATTTTGCTGAGAGTTCCAAATACTCCTCTTTTGGAAAAGTGAGTGTACCCTTCGCATTTCACTAAAACCTATTAAATTGGATATCATCTGAAAGAGTAAAATATTCTACCGAGCCTGTAGGCGTTCCCGAGTTCAGTGGTGCAACCATACTTTCAGCCTAACAAATTTAACAGTGACCGAAATCAACTTTCGGTCATAATCTCGCTATTATATGCATTTTGCTGAGAGTTCCAAATACTGTTGGTTTCCATGTTTTTTGTCTCACCTTCATTCGTTCAATTGTCCCATATGTTTGTAATCGAAAGGATTTCCCTCCTACTATTGTTTAGCTGGCCTGAGAGCGGTGGTATGCACAGGTCAGGCATACTTTTCCCCAAAACAAAATGAGATATTGTTGTGGTTTTATGGGTTTTCGTATCTGGCGACCACCACAAGCAATACAAGGGAAATTCAGTCAGTCAAACATACAGTATACCGGGTGCATGTATTGATTTTTTTATGTGTATAAATTGCTTTACTGTAACATATATCTCATTGTATGGTGCATGTGTATATTGTATTTGTTGTTGAATAAAGAAGACCGCGTAAAACAAATAAAGACAAGAAATAACAAGTTTTAAACAATTAAGAAATGTTAAAAAATTGGCAAAGAATAAATTGACTGGACCGTGACTTGAACTCGATACCTCTGGATTAACGTAGGCCTACGCTAATGCAGAGGTCTTGGGTTAAAATCACGGTCCAGTTAAAGTTTTCTTCGTCAATTTTTAAATTTGTTTAAAAGTTATACTGTATACAAAAATGTTGCAAACTGCTTACTGACTAAAATTACCAAAATGCAAATCTTAAAATTTAGTGGGCCTGACGTTTTGATCCTAGCAGGACCTTTCTTAAAGGCAGAGTGAGAAAGGTCCTGCTAGAAAGGTCCTGCTAGGAAAGGAACGTCGGGCCCACTAAATTTTAAGATTTGTGTAAAAGTTCTCAGTAAGTTTTTCCTCTGTTTGCTTAATTTTGAAAATTGGTAAAGAAAACTGAGACTGGATCGTGATTTCAACCCGAGAACTGTCGATTTTGCGTTCTGGGTCCAAAATCCGGTCGAATCGTGGTTTTCTTTGCCACTTTTATCATAAAGTTTTTAGAGAGTATATTTATTACAGGAGTGAAGTTGATCTTTTTAATATAGGAAGGTTTGCGTGAACACCATGTATCAGGTCTCTTAAAGGAAGAGGTATGGTTCTGAAAAGAACCTGAGGGTAACTCGACGTTTCGACCAGTATGCTCTGGCCGTCATCAGGAGATGATGACCTGATGACGGCCAGAGCATACTGGTCGAAACGTCGAGTTACCCTCAGGTTCTTTTCAGAACCATACCTCTTCCTTTAAGAGACCTGATACATGGTGTTCACCGCAAACCTTCCTATATTGATTCACCCGCCATGCAAAGCCTTAAGTCTCATCTTTTTTTGTAATTTCAGTAGTGAGTGATGCCGTGTATATTTTAACATATGCGAATAACAATGTCGATTGATGCAACTCAAACATGCAAAATGGAGTGTTTTTCTTGGAGTATGGAGTGTTTTTCTTGGTTCTTGAGGACTTCCTGTAAATTTAAATGAAACAGCACATCTAAAATGTGCATAGGCTATACAAATACAGTATAAACAACATGACGGTATAATAAAGTGGGTTAAAACCGACCACGATGGTTACTAGACGAAATAAAACATGTGCTAACCATTTAAGTCAAACGGTACTGTCACGTTTCCAAACGAGGAGTATTTGGGGTCGTCATCAGTACAAGATAATGACTAGCAGCGTATAATGAGTTTCTGACCAATAGTGAATTTCGGTTAATTTGGTTAAATTTCGGTTAAATTTGTCATGCAGGCTGGAAGATCGGCTAAACTAGAAAAGTCGGGATGAGCAATATCCTCTATAGAATTACGTACTCTTTGAGGTGGTACCATATTCCATGGTTTTTAATCAAATGCCGAGGGTACAGTTACTTTTCCAAATGAGGAGTATTTTGTGTTGTCAAGAAAATGACTAGAAGCGTATACAGTAATGAGTTTTTGACTCACGTCTATCAGACGCCCCCCTCCATTTCCCTGTTGGTAGCTCGTCTTTGGGATTAAGACGTTGGTGCCTGCCAATAATTAAGGCGGGTTTGCGGCTTCCGTCACAAGCTGTTTATTGCGTAGGGCCTATATTCCTCCATGATTATACCTGCCACAGGTGTTGTTGGTATAGCCGTGAGAATAAACAATATATTAGTCAAGTGGGATTATTGTTTGAGAGTATACCCATGCGGAAACCTTCGACCCATCGGATAAAATTCGCAAGGTTGTGCGTGTTCAATTGCCGAACAATAAATTCTCTGTAACACAATGCTGATCACACTCCTCTGGCTGTTTGGCTGTTTTTGGATTATTTTTTGGAAAACAAGTATGTTGTCAATGTTGTCAAACATGTTGTCAATTGGTTGACTCACAACATTATATAGAATATACCAAAGTGGATATAGGCAATTTGGAGTATCAATGTTATTATGAACAATGGTGCACAGGGGCCATTAAAAAATGAAATAGTTTTTGACCGAGAGTGAAGTCAAAGTTGTTCTTTTTGTCAATTGCCTATACGTCAATGTTAAATTAGTTGTCAGATGATATCTAATTTAATAGGTTTCAGTGGAATGCGTAGGGTACACTAACTTTTCCAAAAGAGGAGTACATGTATTTCGAACTCTCAGCAAAATGCATATTAGTGTATAGCGAGTTTCTGAACGAAAGTGGATTTCGGTCCTTGTTAAATTTGTTAGGCTGAAAGAATGGTTGCACTAATGAACTCGGGAACACCTACATCCTCTGCAGAATCTTGTACTCTTTCAGATGATATCAAATTTAATAGGTTTTAGTGAAATGCGAAGGGTACCCTCACTTTTCCAAAAGAGGAGTATTTCTAGTACTCAACAAAATGCATATTAGCGTATAGCGAGTTTCTGAACGAAAGTGGATTTCGGTCCTTGTTAAATTTGTTAGGCTGAAAGTATGGTTGCACCAATGAACTCGGGAACGCCTACATCCTCTGTAGAATTTTGTACTCTTTCAGATGATATCCAATTTATTAGGTTTTAGTGAAATGCGAAGGGTACACTCACTTTTCCAAAAGAGGAGTATTTGGAACTCTCAGCAAAATGCATATTAGCGTATAGCGAGATTATGACCGAAAGTGGATTTTGGTCAAGGTTAAATTTGTTAGGCTGAAAGTATGGTTGCATCAATGAACTCGGGAACGCCTACAGCCTCTGTAGAATTTAGTACTCTTTCAGATGATATCCAATTTATTAGGTTTTAGTGAAATGCGAAGGGTACACTCACTTTTCCAAAAGAGGAGTATTTGGAACTCTCAGCAAAATGCATATTAGCGTATAGCGAGATTATGACCGAAAGTGGATTTTGGTCAAGGTTAAATTTGTTAGGCTGAATGATCGGTTGCATCAATTAAATCGGGAATGCCTACATCCTCTGTAGAATCTTGTACTCTTTCAGATGATACCCAATTTAATAGGTTTAAATGGAATGCGTAGGGTACACTCACTTTTCCAAAAGAGGAGTATTTCTAGTTCTCAGCAAAATGCTTAATAGCGTATAGCGAGATTTCGACCGAAAGTGGATTTTGGTCAAGGTTAAATTTGTTAGGCTGAATGATCGGTTGCATCAATTAAATCGGGAACGCCTACATCCTCTGTAGAATCTTGTATTCTTTCAGATGATACCCAATTTAATAGGTTTAGATGGAATGCGTAGGGTACACTCACTTTTCCAAAAGAGGAGTATTTCTAGTTCTCAGCAAAATGCATATTAGCGTATAGCGAGATTTCGACCGAAAGTGGATTTTGGTCAAGGTTAAATTTGTTAGGCTGAATGATCGGTTGCATCAATTAAATCGGGAACGCCTACATCCTCTGTAGAATCTTGTTTTCTTTCAGATGATACCCAATTTAATAGGTTTTAGTGAAATGCGTAGGGTACACTCACTTTTCCAAAAGAGGAGTATTTGGAACTCTCAGCAAAATGTATATTAGCGTATAGCGAGATTATGACCGAAAGTGGATTTTGGTCAAGGTTAAATTTGTTAGGCTGAATGATCGGTTGCATCAATTAAATCGGGAATGCCTACATCCTCTGTAGAATCTTGTACTCTTTCAGATGATACCCAATTTAATAGGTTTAGATGGAATGCGTAGGGTACACTCACTTTTCCAAAAGAGGAGTATTTCTAGTTCTCAGCAAAATGCTTATTAGCGTATAGCGAGATTTCGACCGAAAGTGGATTTTGGTCAAGGTTAAATGTGTTAGGCTGAATGATCGGTTGCATCAATTAAATCGAGAACGCCTACATCCTCTGTAGAATTTTGTACTCTTTCAGATGATATCCAATTTAATAGGTTTTAGTGGAATGCGTAGGGTACACTCACTTTTCCAAAAGAGGAGTATTTGGAACTCTCAGCAAAATGCATAATAGCGTATAGCGATATTATGACCGAAAGAGGATTTTGGTCAAGGTTAAATTTGTTAGGCTGAATGATCGGTTGCATCAATGAACTCGGGAACGCCTACAGCCTCTGTAGAATTTCGTACTCTTTCACATGATATCCAATTTATTAGGTTTTAGTGAAATGCGAAGGGTACACTCACTTTTCCAAAAGAGGAGTATTTGGAACTCTCAGCAAAATGCATATTAGCGTATAGCGAGATTATGACCGAAAGTGGATTTTGGTCAAGGTTAAATTTGTTAGGCTGAAAGTATGGTTGCATCAATGAACTCGGGAACGCCTACAGCCTCTGTAGAATTTAGTACTCTTTCAGATGATATCCAATTTATTAGGTTTTAGTGAAATGCGAAGGGTACACTCACTTTTCCAAAAGAGGAGTATTTCTAGTTCTCAGCAAAATGCTTATTAGCGTATAGCGAGATTTCGACCGAAAGTGGATTTTGGTCAAGGTTAAATTTGTTAGGCTGAATGATCGGTTGCATCAATTGAATCGGGAACGCCTACATCCTCTGTAGAATCTTGTATTCTTTCAGATGATACCCAATTTAATAGGTTTTAGTGAAATGCGTAGGGTACACTCACTTTTCCAAAAGAGGAGTATTTGGAACTCTCAGCAAAATGTATATTAGCGTATAGCGAGATTATGACCGAAAGTTGATTTCGGTCATTGTTAAATTTGTTAGGCTGAATGATCGGTTGCAACAATTAAATCGGGAACGCCTACATCCTCTGTAGAATCTTGTATTCTTTCAGATGATACCCAATTTAATAGGTTTTAGTGAAATGCGTAGGGTACACTCACTTTTCCAAAAGAGGAGTATTTCTAGTTCTCAACAAAATGCATATTAGCGTATAGCGAGTTTCTGACCGAAAGTGGATTTTGGTCAAGGTTAAATTTGTTAGGCTGAACGATCGGTTGCATCAATTAAATCGAGAACGCCTACATCCTCTGTAGAATTTTGTACTCTTTCAGATGATATCCAATTTAATAGGTTTTAGTGGAATGCGTAGGGTACACTCACTTTTCCAAACGAGGAGTATTTGGAACTCTCAGCAAAATGTATTTTAGCGTATAGCGAGTTTCTAACCGAAAGTGGATTTTGGTCAAGGTTAAATTTGTTAGGCTGAATGAGCGCTTGCATCAATTAAATCGGGAACGCCAACATCCTCTGTAGAATCTTGTATTCTTTCAGATGATACCCAATTTAATAGGTTTAAATGGAATGCGTAGGGTACACTCACTTTTCCAAAAGAGGAGTATTTCTAGTTCTCAGCAAAATGCTTAATAGCGTATAGCGAGATTATGACCGAAAGTGGATTTTTGTCAAGGTTAAATGTGTTAGGCTGAACGATCGGTTGCATCAATTAAATCGAGAACGCCTACATCCTCTGTAGAATTTTGTACTCTTTCAGATGATATCCAATTTAATAGGTTTTAGTGGAATGCGTAGGGTACACTCACTTTTCCAAAAGAGGAGTATTTGGAACTCTCAGCAAAATGTATTTTAGCGTATAGCGAGTTTCTAACCGAAAGTGGATTTTGGTCAAGGTTAAATTTGTTAGGCTGAATGAGCGGTTGCATCAATTAAATCGGGAACGCCAACATCCTCTGTAGAATCTTGTATTCTTTCAGATGATACCCAATTTAATAGGTTTAAATGGAATGCGTAGGGTACACTCACTTTTCCAAAAGAGGAGTATTTCTAGTTCTCAGCAAAATGCTTAATAGCGTATAGCGAGATTTCGACCGAAAGTGGATTTTGGTCAAGGTTAAATTTGTTAGGCTGAATGATCGGTTGCATCAATTAAATCGGGAACGCCTACATCCTCTGTAGAATCTTGTATTCTTTCAGATGATACCCAATTTAATAGGTTTAGATGGAATGCGTAGGGTACACTCACTTTTCCAAAAGAGGAGTATTTCTAGTTCTCAGCAAAATGCATATTAGCGTATAGCGAGATTTCGACCGAAAGTTCATTTTGGTCATTGTTAAATTTGTTAGGCTGAATGATCGGTTGCATCAATTAAATCGGGAACGCCTACATTCTCTGTAGAATCTTGTATTCTTTCAGATGATACCCAATTTAATAGGTTTTAGTGAAATGCGTAGGGTACACTCACTTTTCCAAAAGAGGAGTATTTGGAACTCTCAGCAAAATGCATATTAGCGTATAGCGAGATTTCGACCGAAAGTGGATTTTGGTCAAGGTTAAATTTGTTAGGCTGAATGATCGGTTGCATCAATTAAATCGGGAACGCCTACATCCTCTGTAGAATCTTGTATTCTTTCAGATGATACCCAATTTAATAGGTTTAGATGGAATGCGTAGGGTACACTCACTTTTCCAAAAGAGGAGTATTTCTAGTTCTCAGCAAAATGCATATTAGCGTATAGCGAGATTTCGACCGAAAGTGGATTTTGGTCAAGGTTAAATTTGTTAGGCTGAATGATCGGTTGCATCAATTAAATCGGGAACGCCTACATCCTCTGTAGAATCTTGTTTTCTTTCAGATGATACCCAATTTAATAGGTTTTAGTGAAATGCGTAGGGTACACTCACTTTTCCAAAAGAGGAGTATTTGGAACTCTCAGCAAAATGTATTTTAGCGTATAGCGAGTTTCTAACCGAAAGTGGATTTTGGTCAAGGTTAAATTTGTTAGGCTGAATGATCGGTTGCATCAATTAAATCGGGAACGCCAACATCCTCTGTAGAATCTTGTATTCTTTCAGATGATACCCAATTTAATAGGTTTAGATGGAATGCGTAGGGTACACTCACTTTTCCAAAAGAGGAGTATTTCTAGTTCTCAGCAAAATGCATATTAGCGTATAGCGAGATTTCGACCGAAAGTTCATTTTGGTCATTGTTAAATTTGTTAGGCTGAATGATCGGTTGCATCAATTAAATCGGGAACGCCTACATTCTCTGTAGAATCTTGTATTCTTTCAGATGATACCCAATTTAATAGGTTTTAGTGAAATGCGTAGGGTACACTCACTTTTCCAAAAGAGGAGTATTTGGAACTCTCAGCAAAATGCATATTAGCGTATAGCGAGATTTCGACCGAAAGTGGATTTTGGTCAAGGTTAAATTTGTTAGGCTGAATGATCGGTTGCATCAATTAAATCGGGAACGCCTACATTCTCTGTAGAATCTTGTATTCTTTCAGATGATACCCAATTTAATAGGTTTTAGTGAAATGCGTAGGGTACACTCACTTTTCCAAAAGAGGAGTATTTCTAGTTCTCAGCAAAATGCTTATTAGCGTATAGCGAGATTTCGACCGAAAGTGGATTTTGGTCAAGGTTAAATTTGTTAGGCTGAATGATCGGTTGCATCAAATAAATTGGGAACGCCTACATCCTCTGTAGAATCTTGTATTCTTTCAGATGATACCCAATTTAATAGGTTTAGATGGAATGCGTAGGGTACACTCACTTTTCCAAAAGAGGAGTATTTCTAGTTCTCAGCAAAATGCATATTAGCGTATAGCGAGATTTCGACCGAAAGTGGATTTTGGTCAAGGTTAAATTTGTTAGGCTGAATGATCGGTTGCATCAATTAAATCGGGAACGCCTACATCCTCTGTAGAATCTTGTTTTCTTTCAGATGATACCCAATTTAATAGGTTTTAGTGAAATGCGTAGGGTACACTCACTTTTCCAAAAGAGGAGTATTTGGAACTCTCAGCAAAATGTATTTTAGCGTATAGCGAGTTTCTAACCGAAAGTGGATTTTGGTCAAGGTTAAATTTGTTAGGCTGAATGATCGGTTGCATCAATTAAATCGGGAACGCCAACATCCTCTGTAGAATCTTGTATTCTTTCAGATGATACCCAATTTAATAGGTTTAGATGGAATGCGTAGGGTACACTCACTTTTCCAAAAGAGGAGTATTTCTAGTTCTCAGCAAAATGCATATTAGCGTATAGCGAGATTTCGACCGAAAGTTCATTTTGGTCATTGTTAAATTTGTTAGGCTGAATGATCGGTTGCATCAATTAAATCGGGAACGCCTACATTCTCTGTAGAATCTTGTATTCTTTCAGATGATACCCAATTTAATAGGTTTTAGTGAAATGCGTAGGGTACACTCACTTTTCCAAAAGAGGAGTATTTGGAACTCTCAGCAAAATGCATATTAGCGTATAGCGAGATTTCGACCGAAAGTGGATTTTGGTCAAGGTTAAATTTGTTAGGCTGAATGATCGGTTGCATCAATTAAATCGGGAACGCCTACATCCTCTGTAGAATGTTGTATTCTTTCAGATGATACCCAATTTAATAGGTTTAGATTGAATGCGTAGGGTACACTCACTTTTCCAAAAGAGGAGTATTTCTAGTTCTCAGCAAAATGCTTATTAGCGTATAGCGAGATTTCGACCGAAAGTGGATTTTGGTCAAGGTTAAATTTGTTAGGCTGAATGATCGGTTGCATCAAATAAATTGGGAACGCCTACATCCTCTGTAGAATCTTGTATTCTTTCAGATGATACCCAATTTAATAGGTTTAGATGGAATGCGTAGGGTACACTCACTTTTCCAAAAGAGGAGTATTTCTAGTTCTCAGCAAAATGCATATTAGCGTATAGCGAGATTTCGACCGAAAGTGGATTTTGGTCAAGGTTAAATTTGTTAGGCTGAATGATCGGTTGCATCAATTAAATCGGGAACGCCTACATCCTCTGTAGAATCTTGTTTTCTTTCAGATGATACCCAATTTAATAGGTTTTAGTGAAATGCGTAGGGTACACTCACTTTTCCAAAAGAGGAGTATTTGGAACTCTCAGCAAAATGTATTTAGCGTATAGCGAGTTTCTAACCGAAAGTGGATTTTGGTCAAGGTTAAATTTGTTAGGCTGAATGATCGGTTGCATCAATTAAATCGGGAACGCCAACATCCTCTGTAGAATCTTGTATTCTTTCAGATGATACCCAATTTAATAGGTTTAGATGGAATGCGTAGGGTACACTCACTTTTCCAAAAGAGGAGTATTTCTAGTTCTCAGCAAAATGCATATTAGCGTATAGCGAGATTTCGACCGAAAGTTCATTTTGGTCATTGTTAAATTTGTTAGGCTGAATGATCGGTTGCATCAATTAAATCGGGAACGCCTACATTCTCTGTAGAATCTTGTATTCTTTCAGATGATACCCAATTTAATAGGTTTTAGTGAAATGCGTAGGGTACACTCACTTTTCCAAAAGAGGAGTATTTGGAACTCTCAGCAAAATGCATATTAGCGTATAGCGAGATTTCGACCGAAAGTGGATTTTGGTCAAGGTTAAATTTGTTAGGCTGAATGATCGGTTGCATCAATTAAATCGGGAACGCCTACATCCTCTGTAGAATGTTGTATTCTTTCAGATGATACCCAATTTAATAGGTTTAGATGGAATGCATAGGGTACACTCACTTTTCCAAAAGAGGAGTATTTCGAACTCTCAGCAAAATGCATAATAGCGTTTAGCGAGTTTCTGACCGAAAGTGGATTTTGGTCACTGTTAAATTTGTTAGGCTGAATGATCGGTTGCATTAATTAAATCGGAAACGCCTACATCCTCTGCAGAATCTTGTACTCTTTCAGATGATATCCAATTTAATAGGTTTAGGTGGAATGCGAAGGGTACACTCACTTTTCGAAAAGAGGAGTATTCCAGATTCGTTTTATTTTGAAGTCAAATCCTGGATATAAATTTTTTCTGGAAAATATAGGTTTTTGGGGAAAAAAACAAGTATTCAAGCTGATTGTGTGTAGAATCATGTTATCACAACGTTGCAGTACAATTTCTCTCTTATTTTTATTTTTAATCTATCAAAAACTCAATTCAAATATTGTGTGTCATGTATGGGACACCGTAGCGCTTTTCGGGTAGGCCAGCCGAAATTCAGGCCCAAATTTAGGGCCAGGTTCAGTCTGGTCACGCATTGTATGTGTACATCATGAATCATGCCACGATTCAGACCTGTCACGTGAGGGCGCTATGACATTTTTATGGCCGTGTTGTTTTTTAAGTAGTCGGGTACCCAGGTGGTAGGTGCCTCATAGGTTTCGCACTAGAAATACCACAGGTTTTCAGACTTAGCAGGTGTTTTTTTTTTAAAGTTGGTTCTCGTTCCCAGGGCTCAAGTAAAAGTTGTTGTTACGTAACTGCTCCAGTTAAACAGGAAGTCAAGATGGCCGACCAACAACAAGGGGGTGTGTCCGAGATAAGGAGCGTTGACGAGTTGGTGAGGGAAGCCGGGGAGGTTTTCCTGGAGAGGTTCGGCTGCAAGCCCAGCCTGGCTGCTTGCGCCCCGGGTAGAGTCAACCTCATCGGGGAACACACGGACTACAACGATGGATTCGTCTTCCCGATGGTATAAATTTTCGCAGTGGCTGTTGTTACGGCAGTCGTTCGTGTGGTTCCCTGACTTCACAGTATTTGTCAGGATGTTTAGCTCTTGGAACCAGACTATCAGCTAATAGTAATAATAGACTGGTTCAACCAACCTGCAATGCTGACGAAATACAATCAAGTCAGGGAACCACACGAACGACTGCCGTAACAACAGCCACTGCGAAAAACGTTTGCATGATAATTTTCCATGGATAACTAACTTAAACTAGCGCAGTGTATATTTTGCTGGTACTGGCATTCCTCTGCAAATGCTATTTTTTTCAGTTCCCTAATTGTGATTGACCAATTTTTATTATGTCATGCCGGCATTCTTCCTCCGAAACGTTATTTTGCCGGAGGAGCAAGATCAAAGGCCGACATGATGTAATGACAATTTGCCAATCAGAATTAAGGAATGGTAAAATAGTGTTTGCAGAAGAATACCGGTGCCAGCAGAATATGCTCTTTTGAATGTTATTTTTAAGCAATAACAAGTTCTTTTTTCTGCAGTTTCCAAATTAAATTTTCTATTCAACTTTTCAATATTTAATTTATTATATTAATTCAATTCAATTTATTTATTCAATTTATATTCATTTACTTCATAGTTTGTTATTCACTACTTGATGCAGTCACCACCACCATCACCACCACCATCATCATCACCACCATTACCACCATCACCACCATCACCACCATCACCACCATCATCACCATCATCACCATCATCACCATCATCATCATCATCACCATCACCATCACCACCACCATTACCACCATCACCACCACCATCATCATCACCACCATCACCACCATCACCACCATCACCACCATCATCACCATCATCACCATCATCATCATCACCATCATCACCATTACCACCATCACCACCATCACCACCATCACCACCATCATCACCATCATCATCATCACCATCATCACCACGTCACCACCATCACCACCACCATCATCATCACCACCATTACCACAATCACCACCATCACCACCATCACCACCATTATCACCACCATCCCCACCATCACCACCACCATCCCCACCATCACCACCATTATCACCACCATCCCCACCATCCCCACCATCACTACCATCACCACCATCCCCACCATCACCACCATCACCACCATCACCACCATCACCACCATCACCACCATCACCACCATCCCCACCATCCCCACCACCACCATCACCACCATCACCACCATCACCACCATCACCACCATCCCCACCATCACCACCATTATCACCACCATCCCCACCATCCCCACCATCACTACCATCACCACCATCCCCACCATCACCACCATCACCACCATCACCACCATCACCACCATCACCACCATCACCACCACCACCACCATCCCCACCATCCCCACCACCACCATCACCACCATCACCACCATCACCACCATCACCACCATCACCACCATCACCACCATCACCACCACCACCACCATCCCCACCATCCCCACCACCACCACCATCCCCACCATCCCCACCATCACCACCATTCCCACCATCCCCACCATCCTCACCATCACCACCATCACCACCATCCCCACCATCACCACCATCACCACCATCACCACCATCACCACCATCACCACCATCACCACCATCCCCACCATCACCACCATCACCACCATCACCACCATCACCACCATCACCACCATCACCACCATCACCACCATCCCCACCATCACCACCATCACCACCATCACCACCATCACCACCGTCACCACCATCACCACCATCACCACCATCACCACCATCACCACCATTACCATCACCACCACCATCACCACCATCCCAACCATCCCCACCATCACCACCATCACCACCATCACCACCATCACCACCATCCCCACCATCACCACCATCACCACCATCACCACCACCACCATTACCATCCCCACCATCACCACCACCATCACCACCATCACCACCATCCTCATTCTCTTCATTTTGGGAAGGCACTCACCTAAGGGCTGGATAGCTCAGGTGGTAAGGGCACCTGTACGTTCAACCAGAGGTCTCAATGTCAAGTCCCGCTCTGCTTTTTTCCTCTCCCTTTTCATAAGCTGTTTCCAAACCTTCCCAGTCAGTCTTTCCTTTCCTTTGCCGGTTCAAAAAAATTAATAAAAAGTACCTCTCTCTTGTTGTTGTTAACTAGGCCTTGCCACAAGTCACGGTGCTCGTTGGCAACAAGACAACAAGCGGCATTTGTCGCGTCGTGAGCTCCAGCAAGGATGTGGACGAGCCCAGGATGGTGGAATTCCAGCTGCCGACTGTTGAGAAACCCCTCGTTCCCGGTCAACCTGCCTGGGCCAACTACGTCAAGGGAGTTGTGCAGTGCTACAAAGGTTAAAAAAAAAATATCAAAACCAAACTAGAGATTTATGTCTGTTTGCAAAACACAGCACAACGCTTTTCTGCAAATAGTTCAGTTAAAAAAAAAAATAAAAAAAATGGCATCAAATCCTTGTCTAGTCAAAGTTTTCTTTGCCATTTAAAAAAAAAAAGTTTATAAGTTCCCAGTCAGTTTTTCATTGATTTGTTTGCCTCAAAAGAGATGTTTTACATGGTATCACTGCAAGCCTTCCTCTTAGTACATTTCCGCCATGCAAAACTTCAAATCTTATCTAGGTCAAACGGACAAAGGAACAACTGGCTGGGAACTTTCGAACCAATTGAAAAAATTGGCAAGAAAAACTTTGACTGGACCAGGAGTTGAACCAGAGGCCTCTGAATTAAAAAAAAAAAAAAATTTAGATTGCCAAACACAAGGCCTTATAAGGCCACTCGAGGTGATGGCTACAGGAAAAATAGAAGAGGAATAGACAGATGACGGAAAAGGGAACGAAGGTATCTATTCACGTTCCTCTTGAAAAAATTGGCAAAGAAAACTTTGACTGGACCAGGGCTGGATTTCACGAAGCCTTACGATGCATCGTAACTCAACTTACGATGGACAACCCTTTGTAAGTTGTGTTAGGCAGTATAGTTCCTGTGCATCGCTAATCATATTGCGATTGATCGTTAGTTGCGATGAGTTTGGTGAAATCGACCACAGGACTCGAACCCGAGACATCTGGATTAACATACCAGTGCTCAATATAAGAAGGTTTGCAGTGACACCGTGTATAAGGTCTCTTTAAGGAAGAGGTGTTGTTCTGAAAAGAACCTGAGTGGTAACTCTATCGGAGGGTTTGTGGTGACACCATGTATAAGGTCTCTTTAAGGAAGAGTTGTGGTTCTGAAAAGAACCTGAGTGGTAACTTGACGTTTCGACCAATATGCTCTGGCCGTCATCAGGAGAAATGCAAAACCTTAAGTCTTATTTATGTACCAGTGCTCTTCCATCTGAGCTAATAGTCAACTACAACATGTTGTCTTTGCCTGGGTGGGGGCACCAGTCAGAAGCAATTCAAATCTAGGTTGTTTGTGCTGGTTATCAACTAATGCGGCAATCTCTGCACGTCGTTCTTTGAAGGAACACTGCCGTCCTTCGATGCCGTCATCGCGTCCTCGGTGCCCCTTGGGGGCGGAGTCTCCAGCTCCGCCTCCCTGGAGGTGGCCACCCACACCTTCCTGGAGACCCTGGACCCGGCCGGACCGACCTCCGACCTCAAGGCCAAGGCACTGACCTGCCAGCGGGCCGAGCACGAGTTTCCCAAGATGCCGTGCGGCATCATGGACCAGTTCATTTCCGTCATGGGGGAGGAGGGGCACGCGTTGCTCATTGATTGTCGGTAAATGATTATTAGTTATTACTAGTCATTTTTTTTCGGGAAGTAATCTTATTTTTGCGAGCTGTGAAGCAAGTCTATGTAATATTCATTTATCCATCCGTCCAGCCGGCATTCAGATTAATTTTTTTTTTTAATTCAGAGGGAAATCAAAACGAAATTCGGTGATTCTCATGTTATTGGAACATAATACTATTCATCTCAAAATTTAGTGGGCCTGGCGTTTCGATCCTAGCAGGACCTTTCTCTCTGCCTTTGACCTCTTGAGATTTGCATTTTGGTAATTTTAGTCAGTAAGCAGTTTGCAACATTTTTGTATATCTGCACAATTCATCTCTGTTAAATTGTTTAAAAAAAAATGAACATAGCCAAGAAATTTTGACTTGGTTGAATGTAACCAGTGCTCTTACCATCTGAGCTATCCAGCTTTCAGATGGCGACCTTCTCAATAATAGTCAGCTAGCCTTTGCCAGGTTGGGGGCACCAGCCAGAAGCATTTAAACTCCCTACACAACATTGGTGGAGGTCAAAGAATAGCATCCATACGTTGTCTGATCCAACATGCATGAAGTAGCACACCTGTGAAAATTTCAGCTCAATCCGCCAACCGAGTCTCGAGAAAATCGTGAAAACCGCTTCGTGAAAGCCACTTTGTTTCGCGAAAATGCAGCATTCAACGCTGTACTGTTCCGAAAAAAAGTTTAGATCTCGGTGTGACGTAAACTTTTTTTTTAAATCATTTCTTACACCATTTTAGGCAGAAATTTTTCGGTGAGAGGTTTCTACTGTAATCATCTTCAAACTGTATAAGTTTCATGTAAATCTGTGAACATTTCTGTTTTTTTCGATCTTACCAATGTTGTGTAGGGGCTTTAAAAGAAAATAATGTGTCTTGGAACCATATTGGAGATGACAATGTTCTTCCGTGACTTGAATTCCAGCTCAGGTATTTTTTTTATTCAGGAGCTGAAAATACAGTCGTTGCTTGTTCCTGTTAGATGCGAAATGGCGCTCTCCAAAACTGAAGCCAAGAGCCAGCGCTGCAATGCACAATACACAATGTTGTGTAGGGGCTTTAACCATTGACTGCCGTATATCTCCCGCAATCACGCCCACCGTTCTTGTCTGGATGCATACTGCAGTATATAGTTAACCTGGCTACAGTAGTTTGGGGATTAGCTTGCTGGTTTTTTATTTCTCTGTCACGGGTTTGTTTTTTTCTCGCTGTAGCTCCATGGAGTCCAAGTTGGTGCCCATTGCCGACCCCAGCCTGGCCGTGCTGGTCACCAACTCCAACGTGCGGCACGAGCTGACCGGCAGCGAGTACCCGACGAGGCGGAGGCAGTGCCAGGAGGCGGCCGCGGCCGTGAGGAGAGAGAGCCTCCGCGAGGCGACCTTGGATGAGTTACAAGGTGCTCGGTGGCGTGCCACCAAAAAAAAAAAATGCATGCCAGGCTGTATGCACTAGTCTGTTCACTCCTAAGCTGAGCTTGACCTACTGCGTCTTTTATTGCCCCGCCAAAAAAAATGGCCTCCGAATAAGACCGAGATGCTATAGAACTACACAAAAAGGGCTATTGAACAGTGTACAGTTCCCTTTGACGTGCGGTGCAGTCGTCCGAAAAAAATCTTGCCCCCAATCACGTGGCATAGCAACCTTCGCTACGTACAGGGGGTCAAAGTATGGGTCACTCGCACAGGGCTTACTGAGTAAACACACATGCTTGTTCGAAAATTTGACTTAATACAGATAAGAGCAGATTTGAGAAGGTTTGCACGGCGGAAATACAAAGCGGAAGGTTTGGTTGTGACACCGCGTGAACTATCCCTTTGTGAGATGGAGTGTGGCTCTGAGGAGAGTGTGCTTTATACTGCATAGTCCGTGCTTTATACTGCACTGTACTAGATACATTACATGGTGTCACCGCAAACCTTGTACATGTACACATTTAAAGCCATGATGGCATTTTTTTTGGGGGGGGGGGGCGGTTACCCGGTATTTCAAGAAGGCAGTCATATTTACCTGGTGAGTACAGCCAGCTACATCCGGAGTTTCTCCTCTTTTTTTCCAAAGTTCCTGCTAGTAACTCAACTTCACACAAAATGTTGCTCGCTTGACGAAATGCATTTGAGAAAATTGGCAAGACATTCGGGAGCAAAACATCTGCATCCAAGGTAACTGTGTGTCGCCGCGAGTCGAGCCTGGCTCGTAGACTTGAAATCACCAAGTGATGTAAAGTCTCGCTCTCTCCGCTCGCAGCTCACGAGGCGTCCATGGACAAGGAGGTGTTCCGTCGAGGGCGGCATGTCATCGGGGAGATCCGTCGGACCCTGGAGGCTGCCGAGGCGCTGCAGAGGTCCGACTACGTCACCTTTGGTCGGCTGATGGTGGAGAGCCACAACTCGCTGCGGTAAGCGCCACAGACCAGCTGTGGCTCTGGCTGCAAAGTCTATGCTCAGTCTATGCTTAGTGCATTGTCTATGCTCAGTCTAAGCTTAGTGCATTGTCTATGCTCAGTCTAAGCTTAGTGCATTGTCTATGCTCAGTCTAAGCTTAGTGCATTGTCTATGCTCAGTCTAAGCTTAGTGCATTGTCTATGCTCAGTCTAAGCTGAGTGCATTGTCTATGCTCAGTCTAAGCTGAGTGCATTGTCTATGCTCAGTCTAAGCTTAGTGCATTGTCTATGCTCAGTCTAAGCTTAGTGCATTGTCTATGCTCAGTCTAAGCTTAGTGCATTGTCTATGCTCAGTCTAAGCTTAGTGCATTGTCTATGCTCAGTCTAAGCTTAGTGCATTGTCTATGCAGTGCATGCTTCGTACATTGGCTATGCTTTATACTGAATAGTCGATGCTTAGCCTTAGTACATGTACATGGTCTAAGTGCATTGTACATGGCTAGTGATAGTAGTACATGGTTCATGCTAAGTGCATATTGCAGTCTGCTTACTGCAGTCTATACTTACTGCATAGTCTATGTTAAGTGCATAGTTCATGCTAAGTGTACAGTGTGTGCTTACTGCTTACTGCTTACTGCATTGTCTATTCAATGCTTACTGGATAGTATATGCGTGGTGCATTGTCTGTGCTAAGTGCATAGTTCATGCTAAGTGTACAGTGTGTGCCTAGTGCTTACTGCTTTGTGTATACTTAAGTGTACAGTGTGTGCTTTATACTGCATTGTCTATACATGTACATGTACTTACTGCATAGTCTATGGCAAGTGCGTAATCCATGCTCAGAATATAGTTTATGCTTACTGCATATTCTATGCTTACTGGAAATACTAGATAGTCTATGCTTACTGGATAGTCTATGCTTACTGCATATTCTATGCTTACTGGATAGTACATGCGTACTGCTGCACTGAGTACATTGTCCCTGCTAAGTGCATAGTTTGTGCTAAGTGTACTTTGGTGGAGCTAAAACGGAACACGTCCACCTCAGTACTTAGATTGATTCCCAATCCCTCTCCCACCACTCTCGTAACAGCGATGACTACGAAGTGAGTTGCCCGGAGCTGGACCAGCTAGTGGAGGCAGCCCTGGCTGTGGACGGCGTGTACGGCTCTCGTATGACCGGCGGTGGCTTCGGCGGCTGCACGGTTACGCTGCTTCGCAGAGACGCCGTGGGAAAAGCCGTGGACTACATGAAGGTACGGACCCAGTGTTCTTAAAGGCCCAATACAATATTTGAAAGATCAGAAAACATTGATGTCCACAGATTTCCTTCAAATTTACACAGTTTGTAGATGGTCATGATAGAATCCTCATGTTGAAATCTTACAGTCTGGGATGTACTTCCCTAGAAATCTTCACTCAAACATCGACAAATAGTTTAATACTCGCAAGTAATAAACTATTTCTTACACTACAGAATGGTACAAAAACCATGACGGTTTTTTACCTTTTTCTACTTTCTTAGATCATCATATGCGCGAAAACCTTGGCAGGATTGTTTTTTTTTATGTTTAATGGTTTAACACACAAACTGTGGCAATCTTTTGACCTTTACCAATGTTGTATAGGGCCTTTAAGTTGGGGGAATTGGTGTGCCAGACACTGTATCCTATTCAACAAGGATTAATCACTTTGTGCCGGGGGATACTCCGTTTTGTGTCCGCTCTGGTTTGATTGGGCCTTTAGTGTTTTATTTAAGAGATTTATATTGTTCCTGATTGTTTTGAAAATGACGCTTTGTTACAAAAAATGTGCCCAAAGGGTTTGTCTTAAATTTTCTTTGGCAAGAAAATCAGCAGCTAGTGTTTTGTGTGATTCGGGATCCTCATTAATGTGTGGGGATTTTGTGGTTTAACATCTGAAATGAAATTTAACGAAAATTGGAAAATTGAAAAATTGAAAAATTGCAAAAATGAAAAATGAAAAATTGAAAACCTGAAAACTTGAAAACTAGAAAACTAGAAAAATTGAAAAATAGAACAATTGAATATTGGACAATTAAACAATTGAAAAAATGAAAAATTGAAAAAATTTAACAACTGAAAAATAATTTTAAAAAACGAAAAATTGAAATATTTAAAAAAATGAAATTTTAAATCGAAAAATTGGCCAAGAAAACTGACTGGACAGGAATTTGAACCCAATTAACTTGCTCCTTAGTTTGTTTAACTATTTTCTTTATTAAAAATGTTGTTCTTGTAGGAGAAGTACTCTGGCACGGCAACGTTCTACGTGACGGCTCCTTCAAAGGGTGCCCGGATACTGTCTCTTCAATAAATTTGACACCCCCCCCCCCCAAAAAAAAAGGAATAACGGGATTTAGGAAGAATGCGAAAGACGACTGAAAACAAGCTTTAGAGAATTAGGAATATTCTCGGCTTGGTTTTTTGTTTCCAATGTACAAAATGGTTTGAGAATGTGTAAACATCAGATTGCCAGATATTCTGATCCTAGCAGGACCTTTCTCAGAGAAAGCTCCAGCTAAAATCGTCAGGCCGACCTATTTTTTGTTTATCTTTCCAGTTTGGTAATTTCAGATCATACTATAAGTATTTGGGACTGATATAAGATTTAAAAAAATTGATACCACTTGCGTGCCATGTGAATGAAACAAGGTCTGGAGGGAATCTCACTGCTGATAATTCTGACTGGACCGAGTCAGAATTGATAAAGTGCTCAATGCATCGTTGTCAAGATGGCCCATACTATACTGGTACTTACGGCCGATCTAGTCCCATTACAAATCCATGGATCAGGCATGGGCTCAGGCTTCGTCTCCGTCTGACAAATCCTAAAAATCCAGGCTGTGGTTTGTCGCCGAATTTAAGTACAGGGTATTCACCAAGAAACTGGGGACAAACCCTTGTTTTTAGATGCCTGTGACATTATAACTGACAAGAGAAATATGACCGAAGCCTAAGCCCGAGCCTAAGCCTTCATTCCGTAAACGGCCATAGGCTGACCGAGGTGGACCCTTGGAAGCTAATCAAAGGTATCCATCAGCACAGCGGTAGGTGTAGGGTGCCTGTACCAACCTTTTTTTCAGAAGATGTTTGATTTCAAAGTTCTTTTTCAAATGGTAGTAGTAAGACCAAAAACACATGCAGTGCAACAGTAACTGACAAAAAATGTACTTATGTGCGCTTCTACTAAAGTATCCCACAATGCAATGCTTTAAAGATGGCCGTAACAAAACCAAAATATGTGAAGTGCTAGTGACTGAACAAAATATATACTTGTGTATTAATGCTATTACTTATGAGAAACATCCTGTGCCAAGTATCCCACAATGCAATGCTTTAAAGATGGCGGCAGCCAAACCAAAATCATGTGAAGTGCTAGTGACTGAACAAAATATATACTTTTGAATGAATGCTTTTACTTATGAGAAACATCCTGTGCCAAGTATCCCACAATGCAATGCTTTAAAGATGGCCGTAGCAAAACCAAAATCTTGTGATGTCCAACAGTCACTGAATAATTGTTTAATATTTGAATCATTCTTTGGCCTCCCGACTAACGTTTTTGTTTTACCTGCGAGTAGAGTCCCAAGGGAAGTATCCCACAATGCATTGTTTCATGGTTGCCAAAACTAAAGCTAGGAACATTGGTAGATCAGGTCTGGCTTTGGATTGTCAGCAGCTGAAAGACAGCAGAACATGCTTTGTATCATAAAGCTCTAGAAAGCAATAAGTCAAACAATTTTAGATTAAAAATTAATTCCATACATTCCATTATATTCGTTGATAATCTCCATTCTAAAACATTATTTCAATGCCAGGGTTTCAAATTTATATCTCGCTGCAACCTTCCCTATGCGTCTACTCTAAGCAAATAATATACTTTTCTACCAAAATAATGAATAATTCTACAAGTGCTATTAATAAAGATGATGAATTCCTGAAAAAAGCCAAAATAGAATTTAAAGACACTGTCAAATAAAACAAATGTAATTTGCATGGCTATCTTGGATATTGTTGGCTAAATTTATTTTATGAGTTTACATACACCATTGTACAATTGTTCCACGGATGAGACTAATACGATTAAGGGGAATAAAAACAATAGGAATTAATTGATAATACTTCTTTTAGGGCGTTGTTTCATTCCCTTAAAACAAATCAATTCTATGGGAACAAAAGTCCCTACACAACATTAAAGGGCTTTCCAATACTTGACCGCAAAATCATATATCATATCAATGTTGCAACACGGTACCCGCCACTTTACAGATTCGAATCCACCACATGACCTTGACCCAGTTTGGTGGTCAAGTGGTGTTGGAGTCACGGGTTCGACTCTCACCCGAGCTGCTTGTATTTCTCCATCAGCCATGCAGTGTTGATTATACGTTGAGTTGGGCGAACCCTTGTTGAATCACAATCCAATCGGAGCAAACTCATTGTATCAATAATGCAAGGATGTTTCAGGGTATGTCTCAAGCATACGTGGGCCAATTACTCCTTGCACCCCAATGAAAACGACTGAAATTCAGAAAGATATCTATAAACATAGGCCGTGTCCGAAACGGGCTTCTAGAGCTAGGTCTAGGTCTTCCCCCCTATTGGAAATACACGGAGATGCGAAGGCAATAGCCCTAGCCGTAGCTCTGGAGGCCTGTTTCGGACACCGCCATACAACCTTAGCAGCCTATGGGCCCATGCTAAAAACAAAATGCAATGGTAGTCTAGATCCAAGACTTATTGGCAGTAGTGTGTCCAATGGAACATCAAAGCACCAGACTGCTGACCCCAACTGCTTGCAGTAGTACTGCCATTGTGGGGCTCATTGAACTAAACAAAAAACTGGGTCCAATTAGCTCTCCCTAGGTTAACCCTGGCACCACTGACTCTATCTTACCCAGCATGAGAGCAGGGGCACATGGGGATTGTAACCTGGGTTTGCCTTGGGTAGCTAATCTGGGACCAATTTCATAGAGCCGCTTAAAGCCCTACACAACATTGGTAAGATCGAAAAACAGAAATGTTTACAGATTTACATGAAACTTATACAGTTTGAAGGTGGTTATAGTAGAAACCTTACACTGAAATATTTCTGTCTAAAATGCTGTATTTTTGGAGAGAAGAGTAAAGAAATAATTTACATCTCACCCCGAGATCTAAATTATTTTTCGGAACAATGCATTGAATGCTGCATTTTCGCGAAACAAAGGAAGCGGTTTTTCACAATTTTCTTGAGACTCAGTAGGCGGATTGAGCTGAAATTTTCACAGGTGTGCTGTTTCATGCATATGTTGGATCAGACAACGTATGGATGCTATTCTTTGACCTCGACCAATGTTGTGCAGGGGCTTTAAGTGCCAAAATGTGCTTACATGCAAAAAGTCACCAGCCACAGGATCCCCCTGCCAACCCAAATTTCAGTTTTGTTTCACGCTAAAGTAAAGAAGAGTGGAATACAAGTCTAAAGCAATGGACATCACATTGCAGTGCGGTTTGTAATCCTGCTTTCACAAAAGAAGACAATTCCCGCTTAGCAGATTTTCACGCTTAAGCGGCTCTATGAAATTGGGCCCAGTGCACTTATGGTGTGCCAAAGTGTCAAGACACCCTAGGCAAGTGTCACAGATATCTGGGATGGGGGAGTCGTGGGAAAGTATGGCACTAAGGCAGTTTTCACAAAAAAAAATTCTGCCTCCTAACATAGAGGCTAACGGCGGTAAGCCAAGAAAACATCTTCCGTTAAGTTTGGACAATCAAACTTGTACAGCCCCTAAACATTTAGAATAGTCTCTTTTAGAATTTACACAATTCTTTATAGAATAAACATCAATTTTGACGGGATAAAAAAAAACACGAAGAAGCTTTGAATGCTCCAAGTTGAGTGAACAGAAAAGTTTGGAGCAGCAATTTGCACCATTTTTGTATATAATTTCTGAATGGAAATAAACAGCACAACTTATAGCATTGGGTTATTCACAATATCCAACTTTTTTTCTTTTTTTTGAGGGGATGGGGAATGAAATATTACGAACCTTGTTTAAATTTGGAACAACATGATTAAAAAGAAAGGCAGGACATACTCTCTAAAAACAGATGACGGAAATTTAAAAAAAAATGAGCAAAACCTTGTCGGCCACTGCTCAAAAGAAGAAGAAATTGATCAAGAGGAAGGTTTGCGGTGACATCATGTAGCACTTCTCTTTCAAGAAGGAGTGTGGCTCTGAAAAGAGCCGGTACACTGGAGGGAAGATCGTGCATGCTCCAGTGGCCGCACTGGGCGGGAAAGTTTCTCCACGCCCCAACGCTTTCATCAGGCATATAAACACAGATGATAGTTGGAATCCAGCAGAGTACATGTACACACTACCCAAAACACTGAATTACAGGCTATTTTCAGAGCCACACTCCTTCATGAAAGAAAAGTGCTAAATGGGGTCATTACAAACCTTCTATTTAGTATTTTCACCATGCAAACCTTCAAGTCCTATCCAAGAAATTGATTATTTGATCTTGTACATATTCGTGAGATGCGTGCATTAGCGTACTGGACAGCTGTTTATATCGCCGATACTTTGGTGGGTTGCGTGAGAAATCCAGCGATAAAGCCACATTGGTCGAAGCGTGTGAATTAAGATGTCGTTCTTTTGGTTGTTTTAAAAAAAATTAAACAACTTCTGTTACGTGGAAGGTTTGAGGTGACACAATGTAGCACTTCTCTTCCAAGAAGGAGTGTGGCTCTGAGGAGAGGCGGATACTCAACGTTTCGGGCAGTGTGTACTCTGCCCGTCGTCAGAAAGCACCCGACACCACAGACACTGTCTCCTGATGACGGGCAGAGTACACACTACCCGAAACGTTGAGTTACCGGCTCATTTCAGAGTCACAATCCTTCTTGAAAAAGAAGTGCTACATGGTGTACCAAACCTTCAAGTCTTGTGAAATGACTTCTGTCATACTGATCACAGAGCCGGCAAAAAGAATATTAGAAAAGGGAAAAAGGCTAACATCGAGTTGCAGGGATCTTGTTAAAAGACATGTTCATGACAATCAGGGAAAACAAAATAGTTTATAAACTTACATCGCTCTGTAATGCTAGTTAGAAAGTTGGTTTTGGAACCGTTTACAAGGTCTCTTTTGAGATGGCTCTTCTCAGAGAAGCATTCCACTCTCGAAATACTTATCTCACCTTCTTCTAAGAGCCAGAAGCCGATTTCACGAATCTTCAAATGTTGCGTACGCAACATTTTGTAGCGTAACTTACGCAACTTTTTGCTGCCTCTGCCAAATACTGCAGAAAAGAGCCATTGAGGCGCGAGACTTACGCAACATTTGTACGTTGCGTAACTTACGCAACTTTTCTTGAAATTGGCTGCAGATTCACTCCCGAGAAACAGATTGTGTTCACTTGAGACAGTTCCACCTCCAGCCAAAGTACAAAATCTTGTGGCAACACAACTGCGAAGCATTTAAAGATGACAGCAACTAGTCTTTGCCGGGGTGGGATTGGGGGGGGGGGGTGCCAAGCAGAAGCATTAAACCATTCATTGCAGTTTGTCTCCCCAAACGAAACCGTCTATAATCTGACCAACACCGCCCCACTGATCACCAATGTCAAGGCACGCCAACTCAAATGGATAATGGATAAGTAAGATTTCAAGCTTTGAATGGTGGATGTTGAACTTAAGTTGTGGCAATGCGGGTGCGCCACGAGAAAGAGCCCCTTGGAAAAGAGCTGGTGCTTCTGAGAAGAACCGCTGGTTTTGAACCACTTTGGGCTTTAACCACTTTGCACCGGGATCGCCAAATTTGGAGCGTCGCTGGTGTTGCTATGTGCGCCACCCCCCCCCCCTCCCGAATCCCAAAAGACACCAAAACAAAGAGAGCTTCAGACAAGTGACTGGGAGGGAGGGAGGGGGGGGGGTCGAGGGGGCGACCACTTCTTGCCCCCGCCCCAACGGCCCTTGATCCAAACCCAGACACAGTCAGCAAGGCTACAGCGGCTCATCGAGCCGTCTCACACTAAAAGAAAGAGAGCTTCAGACGGGTGACTGGGAGAGGGAGGGAGAGGGGGATGAGGGGGGGGAGGGGGGCAGGGGGGCGAGGGGGCGAGAGAGCGACTACTTCTTGCCCCCGCCCCACCACCCCTTGATGACCCAAACACAGACACAGTGAGCAAGGCTGCAGCGGCTCGTCGAGCCGTCTCACACCAAAAGAATGAGAGCTTCAGATGGGTGACTGGGAAGGGGGGGGGGGCAAGAGGGCGACTACTTCTTGCCCTCGCCCCACCGGCCCTTGATCCAAACCTAGACACAGTCAGCAAGGCTACAGCGGCTCATCGAGCCGTCTCACACTAAAAGAAAGAGAGCTTCAGATGGGTGACTGGGAGAGGGAGGGAGAGGGGAGGGGGGGAGGGGGCGAGAGGGCGAGGGGGCGAGGGGGCCAGGGGGCGACTACTTCTTGCCCCTGCCCCACCACCCCTTGATGACCCAAACCCAGACACAGCGAGCAAGGCTTAAGTGGCTTAGCGAGCCGTCTCACACCAAAAGAAAGAGAGCTTCAGACGGGTGACTGGGAGAGGGAGGGAGAGGGGAGGGAGAGGGCGAGGGGGCGAGAGAGCGACTACTTCTTGCCCCCGCCCCACCGGCCCTTGATGACCCAAACCCAGACACAGCGAGCAAGGCAGGTGGCTTGGCGAGCCGTCTCACACCAAAAGAAAGAGAGCTTCAGACGGGTGACTGGGAGAGGGAGGGAGAGGGGAGGGAGAGGGCGAGGGGGCGAGGGGGCGCGACTACTTCTTGCCCCCGCCCCACCAGCCCTTGAGGAAGCCGGTGATGCCGCCCGTTGCCTGCTTCTGCTCCAGCTTGTCCTCCAGCGAGGGCAGCTCCACCTGGTTCAGGGCGATGTCAAAGAAGAGCGGCTTGCAGGGCACCGGCCGCAGGTCCGGCGGGAAGGCCACCAGGTTGGGCCGGCCGCCGCTCTCCGGGCCGTCCCGGTACTCGTGCAGCCGGTCGCCGACCGCCCGCCCGTCCGGCGAGACCGCCAAGGTGGCCAGCGAGGCCGTCACCTCCTCCGAGTCTGCAGGAGGACGGGAATGGACGACAAAAAGGACCATAGCTCAATCATAGCTCTATTTTTTAACCAAAATTAGAAAATTAGGGTCAATTGCCGATCACAATTTTGTATAATTTTTTTTTTTAAGCAGATTTGCCACAAACAAGGCCAAGGGCAAGCCACTGAAGGTCAAGGGCTAAGGAAAGAAGGATATAGAGATGAACAAAGAAAGGCTGGAGATTAAAAAGGGCAAGATCGTAGGCTGGGGGAAAGCAAGAATCAGGAAGGGAATTCCAGAGAAAGACTGAACGAGGGAAGAAGCTGTTCCGATACCTAATAGTTCTACACCTTAGGATAGATAGAGATAGAGTGTGTGGGTGAGATGAGGCAAACAGCCTGGCTGCTTGCTTAAAATGTCCTGACTGGGACAATCAAGTCGGCAAGAGCAGAGGAACACCTTCCATGGAAATATCGGTGTAGGAGACTAAGGGTAGCCACCGTCCTACGATGGGCTAGGGATTGCATTGACGACCCAAGCTCCCAAGCCAAGGTGGTCACAGATACAATAATAGGTGCTTCTTGACTTGAGTCATCAAATATCAAATAATCCTAGCCAAGATTTGAACAAAGTTGAACACTTTGAAGAATGTTGTTAACGACTTGCTGACAAGAATGACCAAGATAAGCCGTGGCTTATACGCCGATTTTGCCCATGAAAAAAGTTCACTGCAGTTTATACACTGGGCGGCTTATACACCGGACCTTGAAGAAGAAAAGAATTTACATCAAACATGTATGTGTACAGGACAATTCTTTTCGACCAGAAAAAGGGAAATATCAATTATAACCTGAGGCAATTTATTAACAAAAGTTGGATCTGACACTCTGACAGAACAACATCTCATCTTGTAGACAATTGTAGCATTCACTTTATACTGTAATCCTTTAACTGCATTCTGGTCAAGCAAAAGTTTTCTTTGCCATTTTTTTCAATTTGTTAAAAAAAGTTTAAAAAGAACGAACGAATGAACGAACGAACGAACGAACGAACGAACAAACGAACGAACGAACGAACGAACAAACAAACAAACAAACAAACGAAAGAACAGACGGACGAAAGAATGAAAGAACAAACAAACAGCAGCTCAAATATCAAGGCAAGACTTACCAAGAATGGACAGTGCGTGGGCTGAATACTTCAGGCCGTTCACCTTCTGCGTGAGATCCTTTAGAATTGACAACTCGCTCTGACAGAACGAAGAAAAGAGAACAGGCATTAGCGTTTCAAATCTCTCTCACGAGACAAGTCTTTTCGCACCCAGTTACACGGTATGAAAGTTGATAACAAAGACGAAATGCAACCAAATAAAACTGCGACTAAATAAAAAAATAATAAAAAAATAAAAAAATAAAAATCCCTGTGATTTTTACCTTTGTTTTGCTCTTCATTTTCTTGAACTCCTTGTTGGCGGACTCAATGTGCTTCAAGACTCTCTCGTACAACGCCGACGCCTCTCGCCATTTCTTGGAGGCGGTGTAGGACTGCGCCAGATAGAAGCACCTTTAGAACAGAGCGAGACCATGGATACTTACTGCGATAATCAAGCGAGGGCGCCGCACGAATCAAAGTACAAGGAAATCCAAACAAACTGAACATTTGGCAATCTTATTGCAGATCTAAAGCAAATTTTCTAGACTGGCGCCCCTACCCCGGCAAAGACTAGTCAACTATTTGGGAAGAACACCATCTAACGGCCGGATAGCTCTGAGAGTAAGATTAATGGTACACAAAACTGGTGCACATTTTACAAAAATACAGAATAATAAAAAGAGTCAAACAAATGAAGGAAAAACTGACTTGGAACTTTTTTAACATCTTTGAAAAATGGCAAAGCAAACTTCGACTGTGCCGGGAATCAAACCCGAGACCTCTGGTTTAAAGTATCAGTGCTGTACCATCTGAGCTATCCAGCCCTTAGATGGTGGCCTTCCCAAATAGTCAACGAGTCTTTGCCAGGATGGGGGTGCCAATCAGAAGCAATTCAAGCAATAACTGCCGTATCTATCGGTGGATTTCACAAAGCCTTACGATGCGTCGCAACTCAACTTACGATGGATAACCCATCGTAAGTTGTGATAGAAGCCTTGCGATGCGTCGCAACTCAACTTACGATGGATAACCCATCGTAAGTTGTGATAGAAGCCTTACGATGCATCGTAACTCAACTTATGATGGATAACCCATCGTAAGTTGTGATAGAAGCCTTACGATGCATCGTAACTCAACTTACGATGGATAACCCATCGTAAGTTGTGATAGAAGCCTTACGATGCATCGTAACTCAACTCACCATGGATAACCCATCGTAAGTTGTGATAGAAGCCTTACGATGTATCGTAACTCAACTTACGATGGATAACCCATCGTAAGTTGTGATAAAAGCCTTACGATGCGTTACAACTCAACTTACGATGGATAACCCAACGTAAGTTGTGATAGAAGCCTTACGATGTATCGTAACTCAACTCACGATGGATAACCCATCGTAAGTTGTGATAGAAGCCTTATGCTGCATCGTAACTCAACTTACGACGGATAACCCATCGTCAGTTGTGATAGAAGCCTTACGATGCATCGTAACTCAACTCACGATGGATAACCCATTGTAAGTTGTGATAGAAGCCTTACGATGCGTCACAACTCAACTCACGATGGATAACCCATCGTAAGTTGTGACACACCATGTGGCTTCTGCGCATCGCTCATACTCTTGTAATGGATAGTAAGCTGCGACTGCAGGGTGCTTAAAGGCATTACCTGAAGGCCTTAAACTTGAAGGTCTTGGCTGTGATCTCCTGGTGGAGATTCTCGTCGTCCTCAAGGCCGGCCAGCTGTGGGATCTCTGCAAGATTCTGTGGCATCAAGAGGTTCAACAATGAGCTGAATAGCAACGGGATTGGAAGGATGGAACCAGGGTTGACAAGCTAAGAGATTTCTTTTGCACCACGTGAAGAATGAAACATCACAACAACAAAAAGTGTTGAGACTGCATGTATTTCTTGGTTCTCTGTAAAGTTTCATGGATATAACATGATGTTTGTTTTGAGTGGAATGTAATTCAATGAGGGTTTGCCCTGATCGACGTGATAAGCACTGAATGCTTAGTGCTTTGCCTGTTGCCTGATGAACACATTTTAGGCAACTTGGGCTGGATCCAAACCCGCGACTCCTGCTTTCTAGTGCAGACGTCTTAACCACTTGACCACCGAGCTGGTTGAGGTCGTGTGGTGGATTCGAATAATGTATAGCGTTGGGTACCTTGTTGCATTATTAATATAACACGATGTTTATGTTGAGGAGAATGTAATTCAATGAGGTTTTGCCCAGCTTGACGTCGGGCAAACTCTCATTGAATCTCGGCAAAGTTGACACCTCTGTAAAGGGTTAAGCACTGGAGTAGAATTTCCTCATCAAACAAAATGTAATGAAATGAAATTGAAGGTTAATTATGATTCTACTGAAAAACCACTATCACTGAAGGACTTAAGGGCATGCAACTCTTGAATTGTAAAAAAAAAAGAGGAAAATGTACGAATGAAACTGCGAGCGCAAAGCACGAAGCCCTTACGGCGTGGGGTTTGGATTCTAGATGCTCTGTGGTGCATTCTGAACAGTTTTGGACCACTTATGGCTTTAAGCTGAGTGACATATTTTTACCTATTTCAAGTCATACACCCCGAAAATTTAATTTTTGTTTACACAAAATTAAAAGTAAACATCAAAGTTTTAACCTGATCTCAGCATGTGTTTTAAATAATAGTTAGGGGAGAAGAAATATCCACTTTGTTATTTGTTTATATTTTTTATAATTATTATTATTATTATTATTTTTTTTTTTTTTTTTTTTTTTTTTTTTTTTACGACCGAATAAAAAAACCCCGCGGAAATCTGCGGATCCACGGAAAAGTTGCATGCCTGCAGAGAACAGCTGCGGGTGCACCCACCTGCAGCATGGTGTCGTAGATCCGGATCAGGTCCTGGGGCTTGGTCACCTTCTTGCTGTTGTTGCCGGCTGCGGCGGCGGCGGCCGGGGCGGGGCCCTTGGCGTGGCCCGGGACGGACACGCCCGCCTCGGGCAGTCCGGCCTTCAGGCCCTCGGCCATCAGGCCGTTGCGCTCGATGGTCTTGGTCAGACGGATGTAGGTGAGGTAGGTGCACAGGTACTGGGAGCTGGGGATGGGACCGGCCGATTTCTGCGACCGCTGTTTCACGGACTATCGGCAGATTGGTAGGAGAGGGGAGAGGGGGGGGAGGGGGAGGGGTGAAACGGCAAAACAAACATTACCACGGATCAGGGCGTCCCCTGAATAGTAGCCCGTGAGACGGCCAACCTCACTACTCTGATGGGCCACATCGGGAATTTGTTTCCAAAATCATGCTTTGAAAAAAAATCTCAAAAGGTCGAGGGCCTTACATTTCGAACCTAGCAAGACCTTTCTCAAAGGCTTTCTCTTTTGCCTTTGCTGGGATCAAAACGTCAGGCCCTCTTACTTTTGAGATTTATGTATTGCAGGTCACTTTAATCAGTGAGCAATATTTGTTTTTGTATTTACAGCTTTATTTCTTGACGAATGACTCGCTTAGAAAAAAAACCTGCCAAACCACAGGGTCTTTCCCAAAGGCAGAATCGCTCCGCCTTTGAGAAAGGTCCTGCGAAGTTCCCAACGCTTGGGTCCTACAAATTTCTTCTTCTGAGGAGCTTTGCGGGTGGGAGGGGGGCTGCGGCTCACCGGGTCGGCTTTGATTTCGTCGCGCAGTATCTGGAGTGCGTCCTTGCAATCCATCAGGAGACTGTCGTAGATGGACATCTGGCTCTCGGGATCCGTGGAGCTCTTCAGCTGCTTCTCGTTCTCCTCGCAGCTCAGGAGGAACGCCCGCACCTGAGGAAATAACCGAGAGAAAACCACTTTCAGACCGAAGCCCGACTCGAAAAGCAGAGACTTTGGGCTCGACAATACACCGATGCAGTTAAACCGGCTATTGCATAGTCTGTACGTTGCACTGCCAAGAAAGGGCTGCCGGGCTGCCTGAGTACCATACTTAATTGGCCTTTTAATGTCAGACCCAATAGAGTCGCAACTTATTCGCCCAATCTTCGCAGACTTTCCCGTCATGAAATAGGGGTGTTTGGAAACTCTTGATAAGTCGAGACTCACCCGTTCGTTCTTGACTGGGACCAGGCGTCCCCTCCAGGTCACCTCACTCAGCGTCAGCGCTTGCTTCTCTCTGGTCTGTGCCAACAGATTCTGGAAGAGAAAATTCAAAAGACAGAATGAAATGAAAACCCGAGACCTCTGGATTAACGTACCTGTGGTCTTCCATCTGAGCGAGCTATCCAGCCCTTAGATGGTGGCCTTTCCTAATAGTCAACTAGTCTTTGATGGGTTAGTGGCAGCAGCCAGAAGCAATTCAACCATCTGAGCTATCCAGCCCTTCAACTAGTCTTTGCCGGGGTGGGGGCGCCAGTCAGAAGCAATTCAACCGTTAACTAATAGTTAAAAAGTTCCCAGTCAGTTTTTCCTTGGTTTGTTTGACAATGATTAGGACTGTAAGAGATATCTTCGGTGATGACAAGCAGTTGATTGGCATGACAGACACATGCGCACCAGACAATCAGAGAAGTCAGGTTCCTAGAAACAGTTCAAAATGAGTATAAGGCTGCTAGTTAGGTGGCCAGTGGCTGCTAGTTAGGTGGCCAGTGGCTGCTAGTTAAGTGGCCAGTGGCTGCTAGTTAGGTGGCCGGTGGCTGCTAGTTAGGTGGACAGTGGATGCTAGTTAGTTGGCCAGTGGCTGCTAGTTAGGTGGACAGTGGCTGCTAGTTAGGTGGCCAGTGGCTGCTAGTTAGTTGGCCAGTGGCTGCTAGTTAGATGGCAGGTGGCTGCTAGTTAGGTGGCCGGTGGCTGCTAGTCAGGTGGCCGGTGGCTGCTAGTTAGGTGGCCAGTGGCGACTAGTTAAGTGGCCAGTGGCTGCTAGTCAGGTGGCCAGTGGCTGCTAGCTAAGTGGCCATTGGCTGCTAGTCAGGTGGCCAGTGGCTGCTAGTTAAGTGGCCAGTGGAGGCTAGTTCTAAAAGGTAGCTGGTAGCTGCTGGTTAAGTGGCCAGTGGAGGCTAGTTCTAAAAGGTAGCTGGTAGCTGCTGGTTAAGTGGCCTGTGGAGGCTAGTTAGGTAGCCAGTGGCCGGCCTTCAGGCCACCACATCAAGGCACTCACATCGATATTGGAAGACATCAGGCCGCCTGACTTGAGCCTCATCTCCACCAGATCCTTGATGGCACTCTGGTCTCCAATGTTGTAGGCGCAGTAGCGGATGTTGGGAGTGATCTCGTCCACACGCTGCAGATACAACACTTGCTGCTCCTCATTGAGGGCACTGGCTAGTTTCTCATAGATGTTTCTGTGAGTGGGAATGGGAGGGAAAAGGGGAGGGAGAGAAGGAAGAGGGGAGGAGAGGGAGGGGCAGGAGTAGGGGAGGGGCAGGAGTAGGGGAGAGGGAGGAGGAGAGGGAGGAGTAGGGGGAAGAGGGGGAGAGGGAGGAAGAGAAAGGGGAAGAGAAAGGGGAAGAGGAGGAGACGGTGTAGGTGGAGGAAGACGAAGACAAGGAAGTGGGGAAGAGGAGAGGAGGATGAGGAAGGAGTGGAAAGAGGCAGGAGAGGAAGTGGAGGGAGGTGGGGAGGAAGAGGAAGGGGAGGAGGAGCAGCAGCAGCAGGAGGAGCAGGAGGAAAAGAGGAGAAGGAGAAGGAGAAGGAGAAGGAGGAGGATTAGAGGTACAATATAGGATGTATTCCTCTGTTTCTGTTGGCGGGGAGTGACTTATCCTTTGGGGGAAATGGCAGCCAGTTAGGACCAGCTGATAGACCGATGAAGAAGCTGCTGTCACTCTTAAGGAATGAGTACACACGAGTCCTCTCCCTTCAAAGACGTTAAAACTTGTACACTTGTCCTCTTCCCAGTCAGTGAGCAGCATCCCTGCATGACTGACTGACACATCTTCTGTGGAGTCTGACAGGCAAGTTAATACAAAAACTGCTCCAAACTGCTCATTGACTAAAATGACCTGCAATACATAAATCTCGAAAGTTAGAGGGCCCGACGTTTCGATGCTAGCAGGACCTTTCTCAAAGGTCCTGCTAGGATCGAAACGTCGGGCCCTCTAACCTTTGAGACTGACAGTGGATACTTACTGGGCAGCACTGAACATCTTGATACAATCCTCCCACTGTTCCCTCTCAAAGTACAGCGTGCCCTTCATCCATGCACAGTAAGCCTTGGAGAAAAAAAACAAGCATCGAAGGGGTGTCATTAAGGTTTTCCGGATAGCTTGGTTATTCAAGGTGGAGTGGAAAGTCAAAAATGTGGTTTGCGGAGGCACCATGTGGAAATGTCTGTTTTTGTGAGTACGTCTGGCTCTGGGGAGGACCGATGCACTCAACGTGAGAGTCAAAGAAACAGCCTGCGCCCGGGTTTGAGTCTTAGCCTGCGCCTCAGCTTCAGCCTAAGCCTGAGCCAGAGCCCAAGCCAAAGCCTGAGCCTAAGTGTAAGCCTGAGCTTTAACCTGAGCCAGAGTTTGAGCCTGAGCCCGAGTTCGATCTTCAGCCTGATCCTGAGTCAGAGTTAGAGCCTAAGCCTGAGGTTCAGCCAGAGCCAGAGCCAGAGCCAGAGCCAGAGCCTGAGCCTAAGCTTCAGCCTGAGCCTGAGCCTGGCTTTCAGCCTGAGACTCGGCCCGAGTATGAGCCTGAACCTGAGCCTAAGCTTCTGCCTGAGCCTGAGCCTGACCTGACTTTCAGCCTGAGACTCAGCCCAAGTTTGAGCCTGAGCATGAGCCAGAGCCAGAGCCAGAGCCAGAGCCTGAGCCAGAGCCTGAGCCAGAGCCAGAGCCAGAGCCTGAGCCTGAGCCTGAGCCTGAGCCTGAGCCAGAGCCTGAGCCTGAGCCTGAGTCTGAGCCTGAGTTTGAGTTTTGAGCCTGAGCCTGAGCCTGAGTTTTGAGCCTGAGCAAGAGCCTGAGTTGGAGCCCTTTGACCTGGGGCTGTCCTTCTCCCGCCCTCTCACCTGGGCTTCCAGCTTGGACCTGGCGTCGCACTTGGAGCTCCGGGAGAGCACCTCCAGCTCCTCGGCATAGCGGACGGCCTTGCGGAGGCGGGCCATCAGGTGGAAGCGCTTGCGCAGCTCCGTGTTGGACTCCTGCTTGAGCTGCATCATGTAGGCCCAGCAGCGCTCAGCGCACATCAGCGGCAGGTACAGGAACCTGGGATGGGCACAGTCATACAGGTTGAAGGCCAAGTTTATTGAGACGGAGGGCCAATAGATTAGAGCAGAAAGCTTCTTAGATTGAAGGCCAACTTCAGTCGTGGAAGTGGGGCCGGGAAGCTACCCGCGAGGAGAGGAGAGGTCTCCAGACTCACCTCACATCCGTCATGGCGTCCACTTTGATCTTGCGGGAGACGTACTTGTTCCGGTTGCCGCAGGAGAACTTGAGGGACTTGCGTATTCTACGCAGACGCCGGGAGCAGTAGCTCCTGTGAATTTGGAAAAGGGGAAGGAGACGAACATTGGAGAAAGGAGATTGGATTGGAACTTTGGATGCGTCCTGGGTAGAGGACTGGTGGCCAGAATCGGAGTTCAAACCCTGCATATAGGATGGCCTTCAACTGGCCCCAGACAATTTCAAACTGTCATTTGGCCACAGGGCCACTGCTAGACTCAAACACTGCATATTGAATGGCCTTCAACTGGCCCCAGACAATTTCAAACTGCCATTTGGCAACAGGGCCACTGCTAGATTCAAGCCCAACATATAAAATGACCTTCAACCAAGACAAACTGTCATTTGGCCACTGCTAAACTTGAGTCCTGCAACTTGAACCGAGAACCAGGTAAGAAGTAGTTAATAATTCCCTGGTCTGACAGTTAGCATCAACACCAGACTGAACTGGCATTTGTGTAGCCATGTGGAATTTGGCACCACTCTTGACTGACAGGCAACAACAACTCCCGATAGATCAGGGAGTGGGGGCATGCCATAGCACTGAATATCAAGGACAAGGTCGAGCTCAGGGCCCCATTTCATAAAGCCGCTTAAGCGTGAAAATCTACTAAGCAGAAAAAGTCTTTCTCGTGTAAGCAGGAAGACAAACTGCCCTGCAATGTGATGTCCATTGCTTTTGACTTGTATTCCACTCTTCTTTACTTAGCATGAAACAAAAGTGAAGTTTGGGTTGGCAAGGGGATCCTATGGCTCATGAGTTTTTGCGCTTAAGCACATTTTGACGCTTAAGCGGCGCTATGAGATTAGCCCCTGCTTGGAGAGACTGTGGTTAATAGTCTGTGGTTCATAGGTCTGGTACCTGTAGCGCTGGTAGTCTCCATGTCTCAGGCCATGCTGCTGTTGCGACTCCTTGATTATCTGCAAAACTGCGAGGGCAGAAGTTAAGGCAAACTCTCGTCCGTAGATTTAAAAAACTGGCTCGAATTTGGCAAGGTTTCCATGAAGATTTTGAGGAATTCATCATCGTCACTTTTCACCTTCGACCCGCCAATGTGTATCACATCTCAGCCTTAAGAGTCTTAAGGCTGAGATGGGATACACATCACATCCTGACGACAGGCAGCTAACACACCGCCCTCTATGAAACACTTCCCCGTGAGCTGAAAACAGAGAGCGAAACTTTCATCACTCAACGATTTCACATCTACGAGCCAGGCGTGACTCGCAGTCTCAGCTACTCACAGTGTACTCCTATTGGCAAATTTTCTCAAAGGCGTTTAGTCAGTAAGCAGCCAGCAACATTTTATATTCAAAGTGTACTTAGGTATACGGTAGCTACCGGCTCGTTTCAGAGCCACACTCCATCTCATGAGTGATGATTCACATGGTGTCACCGCAAACCTTCCACTTGTTACCTCCCCCATGTAAACTTATAGGAATTGCCATCATTTTGATGCCTTTCATGGTTTCTGATTTTTTCATTTTTTTTTTGGGGGGGGAGGGGTCACTCTATATCTTAAGTGCAGTATTTTTTAAATTTCAAAATTGAATACCGCCAAACCCTACAGTTTGTAAATTGAAGTGTACTTCAAGGGTTTGAATTTTGAGGGTTGAAAGCTTGAATGAATGAAACATATTTACATGGAAATAAAAAAAAAATGTTGCACACTGCTCACTGACCTGCAATACATCAATCTCAAAAGTTAGAGGGCCTGACATTTCGATCCTAGCAGGACCTTTCTCAAAGGAAATTTCCTGCTAGGATTGAAACGTCATGCCCTCTAACGTTTGAGAAATATATTCACAAGTTAACTTCGAAAATATATCACTGAGTAAGTAATATCCAAAAATATTGCAAACTGCTTACTGACTAAAATCAACGCAAATTAATGCAAATATTAGAAATTAGGAGGGCCTAATGTTTCGATCCTAGCAGGACCTTTCTCAAACTGTCAAAGTCATCTTTTTCATTCTTCATTTGAGAAGGCTCCTGCCGGGATCGACGCAACAGAACCAGACCCTCCAAATTTATGAAAATATATCAATATTTATTTTTCCTGTCATACTCCAAAGTCAAACAAACCTTCAGTCAAACAAATAAAGTTTTTCTTAAAATTTAGTGGGCCTGACGTTTCGATCCTAGCAGGACCTTTCTCAAAGGCAAAGGCTCACTGCCTTAGAGAAAGGTCCTGCTAGGATCGAAACGTCAGGCCCACTAAATTTTAAGATTTACATTTTGGTAATTTTAGTCAGTAAGCAGTTTGCAACATTTTTGTATATCACAAATAAAGTTTGTTAGATAACACAGTTTAGCATTTGTGAAGTAGGCCTACCAGTACCACAGGGGAAGATTTTAGTTTAATAACATTACCAACATCGTAAAAGGGAGGAAAAAATTCCTGAACCTGTACCCGGTAATTAAATCAATACTAATACATATAATAGAACACCAATTGTTATGAACACAATAGCCATTTTCTGGCAGAACCACTTGCCAATTAATTTATTATGGATTTATTCCATTTTAGGTTTTATTAACTTTTTTTACGAAATTACGGTAAAGATATCATACTGAAATCTTTTCAAATGTAGACTTACATGTCCAGACTAAGATTAAGAAGTTAATTAATTAAATTAATGTGTGTAAATCGTAACCAATTTTAAATTGTTAATTTGTAAAAGATTCTACATTCTAAACTCTCTAGTCTATGGTTTAAATTTAAAACTGTTTCAAATGTACTTGATAAGTCTGCAGTACTATGTACTACTACTAGTTTATCTTCACCAAGATAGTAAGAATATTATTGAGAGGCATTTGTCATCAATAAATAGGAACAAAATCGCAGTGTTACTTTTCCATATGGGAACAAACAGTAAGTGAACGTGTGTCAGTAAGTGGTGGTTCCACCATACTGCACTACACTGTGTAATGTGTACTACACACGTACGGCAGGACACTGCAGTACTATACGAGAATGCATACACTCAGAATGGACCAGTTTCGGCTCACATTTTGGGCCTCTTCTGGCTTCCCCACTCCACAAACTCTACAGGCTCCTGAAGCCCTGACAAATGTGGCGGTCAAAGGATACCCTCTAGTGTGTAGGAAACGTTGGTCTCCGGCACCTCGGGCTTCGTTTCATTCTGCTCCGGGCTGGCGACTGGCTCGTCGGAATCCATTTTCTTGGCGAAGCTGGCTACACGTGGCTAACTAAAAGGGAACGGCAGAGGGCGCTATATCGATTTATAAGGGTGCAGAACACTAAATCGAGCTCCCATTGAACACTGTACAAAGACACTCCCTTTCAAAGCCAATTATCCCACACCCAAAAGCTTCCCAGTTCTTGTAGCTGTACTGAAAATTGTAGTTTGGACCTTCATCTCTCAGGTTCTTTTCAATTGTTGTGCCCTTAGCCGTTTAGATTTCTCGCTTATTGCCCACAGAAAGAAACACCCCCAAAATGTGTAGCCATCCAAGCCGAATTTCTGCAATGATTTTGGGATGGACGCCTCCAGTTCTACAGCCAAATAGGGCCACATTTAAAGCCAGATATGGTCCAAATGACATACAGAATTGAAAAGTGAACCCCCAGGTTGTCTTAAGCTTCAATTATTATAATATATATCACTTAATTAGTCTCAAAAGTCCCTTTATTAAAAACAAAGTTGTCGGTACAAACTTTATGATAATCAGCTTGGTGGAACCATCTTAGATGGAAATACTGTGCTGCACATAACACGTGAATCTGCCTTTGAGACAGGTCTGCCTTTGAGAAAGGTCCTGCTAGGATTGAAATGTCAGGCCCCCCTAATTCGTGACATTCTTTTTTTGGTCATTTTAGTCAGTAAGCAGTTTGCAAAATTTTGCATATTACTCCATAAAAATAGAGATTTTTGTTTACTTTTGTGGTGATTTTTAAAAAACTATTTGCACAGAGAAAAAAAACGCCATAGTTAACAATATTCCACCACCGTTTTTTCCATGAATTTAAACCACTACTCACAAACATGACATGTAAATGTGCCGGATTTCTGTCGACTTATCTCCATAATTTCCCCTAACCTTGGTCATATCCGACATGTCAAATTTATTTGTAATTAGGAGCGGCCAGTAATTTTTGGCAAGTAATTAATTATGTGTTAATTGGCAGAGGGGGGGGGGTAAATTACTTCCTATACCTTTTACAAACCTCTCTGAACAGTTCCCATACCAGTAACAGGCAAGTACCCTCCTACCCAGTACCCAGTACTCTTTATACACAGCATGGGCATATGGGCATATCCAGGCCGTGTGTGACTGCAGCCATGCCAACACACACAAGGTACCTGATACTAGCCATCTGTTTGTGTATCGCCCCAGGCAAGGACAGATCACCCTGACCAGTCTAACCCCTTAAAACGTTAACAAACACCAGTGGTTAGGATGTCCTAGGAGGGCTGGCCTGGATTTTTTTCTTCTTACTGTTTTCCTTGTTTTTCTCCATTTCGTGGAAATAAGTACTGGCAAGTGGCAACCTATTAGTCCCGTCCACTTTCAAATAATCCCGAGTTTGAAATGAAGAACACCATTAACACAAGGTGTTTTTGGGGGCAAACTGTCCTTTATTGTCCTTAAAAAGAATGGGATATTATACAGAAAGGATGCAGTTTGAATTTTACAGTAAAAAGACAATTTTGTTCAACACTGCACTTATACATGTTAAACGATAAAATACTAGATTTTGGACGTTAAAAAAGGGCCAATATGAAAATTGATCTTACCATGCCAGACGCATTTCTTTGTTACAGATTTTTGCTGGAATGCATAGGAATTACTTAGCTCTCTCCTCCCACATTGCATAGAGATTTCCTTTCGGAAGGGATCAGAGGAGATCAAAGGGAAGGGCAAGCAGTAGGGAAGCAGTACTCGAACCATAATCACCACAGGGATGTAACTGATTGATGGAGTCATTTCCTGAAAATTACAGAAGACCAATAAATTGAGCGACTGCGAGTGAGCGAATAATGCGATCGCTAGATGTGATTGCGAAATTCACGGCAGGGGTGCAGACGCCCTTCAGTTTCTAGGGTTTTAACAGATAAAATTGAGCAGTTTGAGTGAAATACAAGTATGACATTTAAAAATAATAAAAATCATACCATTTCCGGAAATTAAAAATAAAATAAAAATCACGCCATTTCTGGAAATGCAGAAATTTCTGGAAGTCCTAAATCCCAGTCACCATTCCTTACTCACTGCCTTGCCCAATGGCCTGAAAAAATTAAAATTACAGGAAACTCGGCCGGAAATTGAAATCAAGACTCCTGCTTTCTCGTGCATCCCCCCCCCCTCCACCCCCTCTTCCTTCGCTGGTCAGTCTTGGGCCGGAGAGAGGACACTGTCCGAGTATCATCGGCCGTTTTCCACCTCCTCCTCAAGGATGAGGTTTTTCTGTTGGAGGGTCGTCACTTGACATCTCAAGGACTCGATGGTGTCCTCCAACTCCTGCGAAAAAAAGGTCGGGGGAAAAAAAACCCCAGAAATCCGAGTCATGGTTGGTTTGCGGCGACACCGTGCGACAGTGTCTCTTTTGTGAGTAGGCTAGGTTTTGAAAACTTTGACTGGACCGGGACTTGAACCAGAGACCTCTGGTTTTGCATACCAGTGTGCTCTTACTGTCTGAGCTATCCAGCCCTTAGATGGTGGCCTTCCCAAATAGTCGACTAGTCTTTGAAAATAGTCAAACAAACCAAGGAAGGAACAAAGGAAAAACTGACTGGGAATTTAGAAGAAATTGAAAAATTGGTAAAGAACACTTTGACTGTACCGTGACTTGAACCCGAGACCTCTGGATTAATGTACCAGTCTTTAAAAATGTTAAAAAAAGTTCCCTGTCAGCTTTTCATTGATTTGTGTCTTTTGAATATAATTATGTGCATTTGTTGGGTACATTAATCCAGAGGTCTTGTGTTCAAGTCCCGGTCCAGTCAAGTTGGTTTTGGTAAATTTTTCAATTTGTTCAAAAGTTCCCAGACAATTATTTGAAAAAGATGCATCCACTTCGTATGATCTCCGAACTGCTGTAGACAGGTTTACAACACTTGGTTGTTTGCATCTGAATGAAAACGGGGGTGTGATCCCTTGAGATATACGGCAGTTAATGGTTGATTTGCTTCTGACTGGCACCCCCCACCCCGGCAAAGACCTTTTCCAAAAAAAAATTGTTTTCCAGTCAGTTTTGCCTTAAACTTTCATTAAAACATATTAGGAGAAAACATTCTCAAGAGTAGTCCCTCTGATTTGGTCCCTCATTTTCACTCTCAAATATTTTCTTTTGGGGGTGCTTACTTGGGGTAGGGACACCTAACCCTAACACTGCCTTTGTCTAAAACACCTCTTCACCTGTCTGATTCTGAGGGGCATCAATCCTCTCATCTTGGTCTCATAGTCCTGCTTCAAATGAGTCATCTACGGGAGAGAGAGAGATCAAGTGAGAGAGTGAGGGAGTGAGAGTGAGGAGGGAGGGAGTGGGGGAGAGAGAGAGGGAGAGAGAGAGAGAGAGGGGGGGAGGGAGGGAGAGAGAGAGAGGGGAGGGAGAGAGATGGAGAGAGAGGGAGCGAGAGAGAGAGGGGGAGAGAGAGAGAGAGAGAGAAGAGAGAGAGAGAGAGAGAGGGGGGAGTAGAAGGAGAAAAAGGGGAGGGAGAGAGAGGGAGAGAAAGGGAGGGAGTAGAGGAGAGAGAGGGAGAGAGAGGGAGAGAGAGGGAGAGAGCAGAGGGAGAGAGAGCAGAGGGAGAGAGAGGGAGAGAGAGGGAGAGAGAGGGAGAGAGCAGAGGGAGAGAGGGAGAGAGCAGAGGGAGAGAGAGAAAGAGAGAGAGAAAGAGAGTAGAAGGATAGAGAGGGGAGGGGGTGAGAGGGAGAGAGAGAACGAGAGTAGGGAGGGAGGGAGAGGGAGAGAGTAGAGGGAGAGAGAGGGGAGGGAGAGAGAGAACAAGAGTAGGGAGGGAGGGAGAGGGAGAGAGTAAAGGCAGAGATAGGGAGGGAGGGAGAGTAGAAGGAGATAAAGGGAGGGAGAGAGAGAAAGAGAGAAAGAGAGAGAGAGAGAGTAGAAGGAGAGAAAGGGGAGGGAGTGAGAGGGAGAGAGTAGGGAGGGAGAGAGAGGGAGAGAGAGGGAGAGAGAGGGGAGGGAGAGAGAATGAATGAAAGCATTTGGGCATGGGGTAAAGAGCAATAACAGAACCATTAACTATTCAGGAAGTGGCATCTCGGCCAAAGCAATGAGCCAACAGTAGCAGCTAAAGTATTTGGATAGGAAAGTATTTCATTGATACAGGGACCCATATAAACCTAAGGCATTGGCGTCATCATAGGGCACCATCAAATAATGATGACTTACCTGGTCCTGATGCTGGAAGTCTCTCTGCCTGCAGCTGTCTCTCTGCCTGTCTAGCCCTGCCCCGCTGCTTGTCAAGGTCTTCATGTAAAGTCTGTGACAGGAGGAGAAAGATGAAGAGAAGGGGGAGAAGGAGGAGGAGGAGGAGAAGGAACAGAAGGAGAAGGAGGAAGAGGGTGAGGAGGAGAAGAGGAAGAGGGGGAGGAGGAGGAGAAGGAAGAGGAAGAGGGGGAGGGGAGG